>VZTH01000536.1:0-184514 GCA_013397815.1 Aleadryas rufinucha
GGACACCGGCTGGGACCCCGACACCTGGTGAAACAAACAAGAAAGATTTTCCTTAACTAACATTGAGAATGGCAATAAATGCTAACTTAGAACACATTCCTTCACTGACTGCACTGATTAGCTCTCTGTTGATTGTAATAGGGGTTCAGAGACACAGGTCACATGAAGACTATTCACTCAGGTGCCAATATTGTAGAGGAATCCCACACTCCAAGACTACACGGCTTGTCTATGTACAAGCTAAATGTCTAGGCTCCCTTTACACCTCACTGCAGAACACAGATGCTTCAAGAGCATAATTTATGCCATCCTAAAGTAGATGTCTCAAAACACTGACATTAATTGCAATCTAAAATTGCTTGGTTCCCCTGGGGAATCTAAGTGAGACACTGAAGACAGGTAGGAGATCTATCACTGGAGTACTCACACAGCCTGCCCACAGACAACACCACCTGTGTGCCTGGAATATGCAGAAATGTCTGGGATGATGTTTGACCAAACTTACCATGATAAAGAGGAATGCACCCATCAGCAAGGTTAAACAGTAACCAGGAAATTGCAAAGTGACTTTTGAAACAAAGAAGTAGTCAGCTTGGGAAATAATAGAAAAGCAGCATGAAAATTTGCAGCAGGGGAGAGATTTTGGGTGGAGTAAGCAGCGGCCAAACCTGGTCAGGCACTGCCACAAGTCAGCCTGCTGGCACCACAGCTTCTGCCTAGACTTCAGGGAATACTGGGATGTAAGGATGGGTACAGGTCTTGCGTGGGTACATGTGAAACGGGCACACACAGAGCAGGGGCCCCCACTTCTCCAAGCAGAGGTGCACAAAAGAAGAGAAGCTGCATCCCAGGGGAGCAGGAACCCTGTGTTTGTAACCTGTGTTGCTTGTGAGACAGAGGCTGGATAAACACGGGTGAATGAGTAGATGTCACCAGCATTTCAGAGGGTATTTACAGAAGGATGTTTAGAAATGTGCAATGTTCATTGAAGTGTTTCAAGTGTCTGGCATCATGATTTATCTCTTCTGTTGCTGAAATTGATAGAAGGTATATTATAATTACCAGTTGCCAGTTGATTTTATATCATCAGTTAAGCCCTTCTGGGTTTGGTTAAACAATGTGAACTCCTATGTTTTTTCCTGTAACAGTAACTCCCCTTAGGAGGCATAGATGAGCTCTGAACCTTCCTCAGAGGCAAGGAGGTGGAAGAAAAGAGACCACTGAGGCTACTGAGTAATTCAATGAAATGTTGAAGTTCACATTTTGGGATTTAGAGCATCCTACTTTACAGTATTTGTATGAATCAATTTTGAAAGACCTTAGTGGTTCCTAGCAGTAGCCTTCAAAATGACATGGCAGACAAAGCTATCAGGATGAGAGTTGAAAGTAAGGTTTATGTCTGAGGAATGAAAGCATGACCTTTAGTTTCAAGAAATTACCCTTTTTGAAGTAGCAAAGGGCATCCTCTCCAGACTGTTCTGCTATGCACTGGAGCTGTAGCACTCTTTCTGATCATCTGGATCTGCAGGGTCTCAAAGACTTACAGTAATTGCCTCTTCTTGAAAATAGCTTGAATAAATCCAATAAATCTCTAAAAACTTTCAACATAGGCTCTATTCTCTCAGTTCACTTTTGTACATTCATTCTTCTTACTGGATGTATCATTCTTCACCAGGTCCAAATACTTTTGGGCATAAGTAGTTGTTCATAGGTACAAAAATATGTTTTACACACAAACAAGAATTTCTTTGATTATATGTATGGAAGTATTTAAATATATAACATGTCTGCAAGAATAAAAACTAATTCCACACAGAAGGCTAGGAGGAAACATACTTAGCAATGAAGCTACTTTCTATATTTTCTGCTAGCACAGGCGGACCATTCCACTGATTGGAGTATATAAAAATAGACAAAGGCCATGTAATGGGAGAAAAATGTACCCATGAACCATGTAACAGAAAAAAACACAGAGAAAACAGTTCAGTAATTTATCATAAGTTTATTGCATTAGCTTCAGGCAGATATGTTTATTCCACTCTGGATTTATTGTTATGATGTGCCCTTTCTCTGCAGCTCTAACATGGCACTTGATGAAAGGGGAAATGACATTAGCATTCAACTTTTTTTCACAGTAAATTTCCCACTTCTGTATATATTTTTCATTACGTAAGATTTTTAAAAAGATGAAATTAAATTGTTCAAAAAAAAATCTGTTCACAAAAAACCCCAACATCTTGCCCCTTAACACTTTCATAACTTAATTACATGGAGGAGAAAAGGCCATCTGAGCAGGGTTTCTTTCCTCTAAAGCTCCTTGCTCTTAAGACTAAGTCCAGAAGCAAAAAGCCACTCACCAGCTTCAGCAACCATGAAATCAGGCCTTTTGACTGAGACTGAACTAAGAATGGTTTCTCAACTCAGCACTGACTTCTTAGTGGGAAATTAAAGGTGATTTACTAACAGCTTTTCCCAGGTTGCTGTGAGAACCAAAAGTGTATCAGCTTGACTAAGGGAAGCTGAAAATCAAAAAAAGGAAAGGTGAGAAGAATCAGGATAATGGGAGGCAGGTCTAGGAAAGCTGGAAGCCACAGAAGGGCATGCTTACAGAGATGACTGGATTAAACAGCCAAAGCAAGAGGATCTGTGAACTAGAAAAATACCAGAGAGCTAAGGGCCAGGATAATAGTGTAAAAATTTATGACATATCCACATGTTGTAGAGAACAATCAGTCTGAGCTCTTACTTAACTAAATAGGGATGTTCAGAATGAGAAAAGCAGAAAAGAACTCCAGAAAGAATTTTATTTGTGCACTGCAGGACAGGTTGACACAGATGAAGAAGACAAAGAAGGAAGGATTTCTTATTCTCCTTTTAAGACAAGAATTAAGGATATGAAATCAAGTCATATTTGACTTTGCTGAGGTTTTAAAGCAAACAAATACTCTTTCTCAAGCAACGTGTAAATAATCTGTACAGTATCATTGCTTGAAGACTTTGGTAAGACTGAAAGCATTCATGAATTTAAAAATCTAGTAGAGAACTGCATGCATAAAAGCCCACTGGAGCTTATCAAACATCAAGACATATATTCCACTTCCAGTTTTGTGTTTCTAACCCTGCAGGTTACCAGAAATAGATATAGTCTGCCTAGGGATCACTACCACTTTAAGTTTGTCCTGTTGCACAGTTTCATGATGCTCTCTTGCCTGGTTGCTGCCACAAATGAGTGTCCGACTAAGCATGTCTTTGATCTCCCCCAGTCCAGATAGACTTCTGTTCTTGTATCAGTGAAAAGAGAAATTGTAGTGCACTAGATACCACAAGGAAAGACAACAGAGAAGGCATTTATATTATGCTCGGTCTCCCAGAAAGAAGAGCATTACAGCATTCTATCTGAACCTAACCAACAAATTTAATTTTAGTCCCAAATAACCCTGCAATCTAATTGATTAAGAATTGATGGTAATTTTTCTTTTGTGTCTGCTCCTGTAAGTGACAGGGAAACAATATTAAATTAAAAAACTAACAAACAAAAAACCGTACAACAAAGGGAAAAAATCCCAAGCCTTTCTGCTGTTTGCAAGCATTTTGCTCTTTATCTGTATGTATGTTTGCATTCTATCTCACTTTAAACACATGTAGCTAATACTTCAAGTAGTACCAAAACTGGCCACTTGAGGGCAATACTGCAACCTAATTTCCACCATGCTCGGCTCTAAGCCAGACAGACACGTCATATTAAAAGATGGATTTCCTGTATAGTGAAGGTCCACTTTTATTTGCATGTATGTTAAATAGAAAAAAACCCCACAATTATTTACTCAAGTCTGCTTATGCTTAATACACAGGGAGAGTTTCAGCGACAGTTATAGTGACTCACACCACAGCAAGCTTAACAGCAATCTGCTTTAATAAATTACACTTCACTTCACAACTGGAAAATTACTTAAGAACAGAGTTTTGTCTGAGCACATCAAGGATTATACAAGAACACTATTCAAGGAATTCAAGTCCAGGAGGCACCTGTCTATTTTGGATGAGCAAAAGATGATGAGCCATAGCAGGGGCCATGGGAAGCTGCTGACAGCACAGAAGAGCCTTCCCTGATGATGCAGGATGTGGTACTTCTGTTCACAAAAGTGCATCCCTTCATAAAGAACTGGGATCAGGTTGGGAAAGGTTAATGGCAGGGCAAAGGAAGCAGTTCACAGTGTGTTAAGTCTTGAAATAATTAATCGTAAATTACTGGTTTGCACACCGGCTTCTATAAAACAGAAAATTATTCAGGGGTCAGCATTCTTCTCAATACACATTCATAATGTTGATTAACACAAAAGGAATTATTGCATACATTGACAGAGACCCTTCCCTTAATTGGTACAACATGCAAAATA
Organism: Aleadryas rufinucha; assembly: GCA_013397815.1. NCBI lineage: Eukaryota > Metazoa > Chordata > Aves > Passeriformes > Aleadryas > Aleadryas rufinucha. Next base: position 4,398 of record VZTH01000536.1, read on the forward strand.
GAAAGCTTCTATTTTATTAATAATTTTTCAACATACGGTCGAAATAAGCACTTTCCAACTCTAATCAAAGAAACAGGGCTATTACACAAGCCTCATATCTAAACATCTGTGTGGCAGAAAGCCATTCTCTCCCCTGCATCTCTTGCATCTTGCATGCTGGGCCCAAATCGGCAGTTGCACTTTTTGTTACCCCTTGACTGCACACAAAATCCTCATGCCAGCTCAGGATTTACCTTCTTTTGCTTTCTGAAATTAAATACTAAAATATGTATAATCCAGAGAAAACCTGGCAGCTGGTGAGCGAAACACACTTGAACTCTTCCTGAACTGCCATTTGAGCAATGCTTATTCAAGGAATCATTCTGAAGCCATGCCACTATGACTACGAAAAGCAAATATGCATTGCAAAAATCATTTACAATAATTTACTAACAAAAAGGCAGTGGGGAATGCAGTATTAACTAATGAAACTCCTGGTTTTTCTTCACACAGTTTCTCTTAATCATTGACATCATATAGCTATCCCATCTCCAGTTTTCTTTAAAAAAATCTCTCCTTCATATATCCCACATTCTAGTAACTCCTAGCAACCATACGGCATTGATGTACATGGGAGATCAAATTTTAAACATACTTAACATACTGAGTTTGTGATAGCAAAACTAAGTTGACCACAAATGTTGTTAGGAAAAGTGGATGAATTTCTAATTATAAAAGTTGTAATTATACTGGTATGAGAAAAAATGTCATGACCAGAGGTCTATACACACTGAGGAGGTCTCTAAATTATGGTCTAACATTACTGAAACCAGATAATCAAAATGATTCTCATCTCTTAATTAAAAAAAAATAAAAACTCAGTCAGCTGGTCCTGGGGAAAAATACTGGCAAACTTTTCCAGACCGAAGTCTCCCCTCTAAGCATATTGAGTCCCTGATGGGTATTCTGTCAATCAGTGGAAAAACAGGTCTTGGAGATTCTGTCTGTATATTGACAGGCTGCAGCTTCAAAATGTGAAAATTTCCATCCTACACAATAGAGCTGGCAGAAACTTAAAGCTTAGGAGCTTACCAGGCTCCTTGGCTGGTACAAGCATGCATTGCTCCACTGGCTACTTTGGGAGAGATGACTCTGCTGGCATTGTATGTCTCACTAGCAAGTGATGGAGGGCTCCATGAAGTCTTTGAGAAACTTGACAAAATCTCTTAATAAAGGATATCAGTGATTGAATTCACACCTTCTCCCAAGTATTTTCTGAGGGCTGACATGTCTGTTGCCTCTGCATCAAGCACAGACCCTCTATATCATTTTCCTAGTAGTGCTTTCTGGCCACTCTGTGAATTCCCAGTGCCTCACTTCTCCTGGAAGCTCCCTGCCCCTTTCCATGTTCTTTATAGGGCACACTGTGCTGAGAGGCAGCCTTACACACCTCATTTTCCATAATTTCGTTAATTTGCATTTCAATCTCTACATCACTACAAATGTGCTTTCTTTCACAAATGGTGCCTATCTTTTGTGTATTTTTCACAATTTTGACGAGTTTGTCTAAAGCTATGGAAGGCATAACACCACAACAGCAGTAAACAGGTTGGAACCACTGTAGATGCGCTGCTGCTTCCATCTATCATTTTTATGGCTTCTTCAGCTGCCAAAGTGCTCTTTAAATGGTGGCTGGCACCCTGTTCAGCAGACTTCCCTCAGTGGGAATTGTTTTACAGAGCCATATCATAATTACTAATGACTACTAGCCTTTAAAGTAGTCCCTACTTCAGCTGCAACAGTAATGCTGCTGGATATTGTACTACATTAAAAAACATAAACCGAAACTGAATCCCAGGGTTTGAAAGTGAGTGACCATTACTCTTCATAAATGTAAATGGAGGAAAATACATGGCAAAGTAATATATCTCCGTGGGCTTCCGTATGTGGGGGTGGGGAGAGAGAAGTAGATTCAGCTCACCTAATTTTGGCAATCCGGAATTTGGCATGTTCTCTAAGAATGTCATAGCCCATAGAAGGAAGTAAACACTTTCACCAGGAAATTAATTCCAAAACTGGTGTCTAAATTAAGTGGGAAGATTCGTTCTCAGAGGCATCTGTTTCTCCAATGACTAGAATTAGATAATGAGCTTAAACTAGGCACTCCACTTGGCGAGAGCTAAAATTTTGGAATGTACCAAATGGCTGACATCATCAACAGTCCTGACAGTGACACAACACTCAGACTGATCCAAAGCCGAGACCTGCTCCTACCCCAAGAAGGCTATGTGGGCAAAGCACACCCATCCTCTAACAGCTGCTGCAGGAGCTGATCTGTGACCTCAAGAAGTCACTGTCACATTGTGACCTTAATTCTTCAAAAGGGAAGAAGCAGCTGCACAACTGTAGCTTCTTCACAAACAGCTGATGTGTTGCAAGCACAGTCTCTTGCTGGAAGAAGAAAGGAATGGGAAGGCACACTTGCAGATCCATGGGACTGCTGAGCAAGCAAGATGTGGAGAGAGAGGGGTATCTCCAGGCACTTGGGAGATGTCCAGAATTAATCTAAGGCACATATGAAACATCCTTCTTCATAAAATTGAGACCATGGGGGGCCCACTCTATCCATGGTATACTTGCTTCCCCTTATTTAGAAGTGCCCTGACCTTCCTCTAGTCTGTTTTACTGCACCTAAAAAAGAAATCTAAACAAACTGGTTTAAATATTTACTTTCCTTTTTCACAACACTGTCAATATCCCAGCAAAAGTTGCTACTGCATGGCAGCACCCACACTGCCATGCTTTAAAGAAAAGTCTGACCTTGCAACTGCTGTCAAATGTCACCAATAAAAATGGGCTTGGAGACATGCAAATCCCAGGCCCCAGTGCACAGGGCAAGGCTTTCCTGCTTCATGAAGCAAAGCCCACTTCTTCTGAGAAATGAAAACTGTACATTAGGAGAATATCCACTGTAGGCTGTGGACCGCTAATAAAGAAGGGGTAAAAGAGAAGAAAGACATTCTCTAGTTTTCTGTCTGTGTACTTTGCCTGAAAGATGGAAAACTGAGGAAATTAAATGTTTTACCTTTATGGTAAAATGCTTCTTCTTGGGTGGATGCCAGACAGTGGTGGTTGAATGAATGAATGCCCGCAAGGGTGTTAAGGATGTCACGAGCACATATGCTTTGATGATGACAGAAAGGTCTTGAGCTTTAAGGACGTCCTTGTGGTCTGATGAAGCTGATACTTGATTCCTGGAAAGTAATAAAAATATGTAGCATTAATGCAGTTCTTTTGCAAATGAGCTATAAGAAAATAGTGAACCAGTGAAATTAGTGGAAATAGGAATTTCGCCTTTTTTCCCCCAGGTTAGGCATGCAGTAGATTAAAATAAGTAGGCTGGAACAAAGCTTTGCATAAAGTTATTTTATTGCTTTCAGCATTTTTAACTCTTAATTTCCAAACACAGGAAGCAACTATATTAGGAGGGAGTGATGTTTGAGAGTACATATGGGTAAATGCATTGTGGGAATAATGTGTTACAAATGCAGGACATTCAGAATGAAAGATTAAATCAAGGTTAAATTAAACATTACAGAAATCCAAGCATCCTAAATAACAGAAATGCATAGTCAAAGTACCCTATTTAACACTGATTTGTAGTGAATTCAGAAAAACACCCTCACCCAACCCTACAGAAAGACTGCACTATTGTTAGCACTTTCTTCTGTAATAAAGGGACAGAAACATGTGGTGCTGCATACTTCCATAATGAAAGCCATATACAATCATTCCAAATATTATGAAAGACTAGGATACCTAGAAATATCCCATAATAAATCAGTTAAACCTAAGAATTCTGCAAGCTAACTTTGTTTAAGAAGTGACCCAGCTCTCTAAAAACTGGCATACAGTTCCCATAGTACACTCCATAGAAGCCATAGAAGCAGAACAGAAAAAAAGCAAACCCAAGAAAAAAACCTGTTATTTAAAAACTCATTACTTGGGGAAATCTGAGCTATACTTGTGCGTATTCACAATGGTGTTATTAATCTGTCTGTTAAAATCTCTGAATATCAATTTACCTCATAGAAAATTCAACGGGAAGATGACTAGAGAAATTGTGGGTCTCTAAGACAGATTACTGGTAAAAGACAAGGGGCTCTCCTTCCATTTCTGTGTAATTTTTGGCAGTACATGGCCTTTCAGACCTCAATTTTACTATCTGTTAAGTAAGTCTAATAACATCTATCTTAAAGAGAACTTCTTCTCCCCTCTGCAGAATTGCAGGTCCTCAGAACACAAAAATTGTGAAATACTGTGATGTAGGAAACAGCACTTGATAACAGACAAATTATCAAGTACTTCTTGGTTCTTCACTTAAGGGAGGATCTCTGTGCAAAGGACTACATATGTGTGTCTGTGGTAGGGGCAAAGCAGGGATGGGAGCAGGAAACAGCTCAGCCACCATGAGGTTCAGGGGTGTCTCTGGGTCTGTATTTATCTGTTTAGGTGCTTCACTGCCTCAGCATAAAGACTTAGATGTTCATACTCAAAACGTGCAAACTTGGCTAATACAGAAACAAACATAATGCAAGTATGAGATGCAATACATCCAAGTGCTCCCTCTGCTGTGGTCTTCTCTTTTGCTGCATTCTGCATCCTTGACTCCCAAATAACTGCATGCTGAAGCACTGGCAGTTTCTGAGGGTGGGTTATGATTAACTTACAGTTCTGTGCTCGTGCTCTGCTTCCACAAGTGCTGCAGATGGGAGGCACGTGTCTGCTCAGTGGTTCGGCTGCCCTGGGACACATTTCTTGTGGTGCTGGCCCTTGACAGTCCAGGCTGGCCAGAACAGTCTGGGGCGACAAGTGGGAGCTGCAGGTCTGAAAAAGTACCAAGGAGATGAGAAATAAAGTCAGCAGAGCATTGAAAGCAGGCATGGACTCCTGCTGCTAAGGATAAAATGTAAAAAACACAATAGGCAGAGAGGAGGTACCAACATCAGATGAAAATGTAAAATAATAAATGCTGAGACAATAAACCTTTTTTGGATCCGCTAGCAGAGAGTTTCACCCCCACCAAGCACCCGCTTCCAGCTGCAAGCTGCAGGCCGAAAGGCTTAGCTGTAACTCTCACTTTAGAGGTGAGTGCAGGAATATTGCATACAAAAAGCATCCCCTTCTTCCTCTTAAAAATTGAAATCCTTGATTTCTAAATATAGAATACCAAAACTTAGTTTCTCATGGAGCACTAATTACAATTAATTGGGATAAGAAATTTATTTGTCTAAGCACCAAGGGACTTTGCCACTGTAATAACATAGACAGCTCAATAAATAAGCACATTTCCCTGTTTCTATGTTCAGCATTTAGGGCTACAATTTGCAGGTACTGAAACCTATGGGAGGCTTAGTTCTGCCACCAAACACAGTAGGCTTAGTTCTGCCACCAAACACAGTGGGAACAGGACTGATGTACCACAGTTCTTAAGATTATTGAGGCATGTGACTATTAACAGTAATCAAAATATTGTGATGTGAGATCAGTCAAAGGGTGGCATGTATTTTCTGCTTTTACTGTGCTTGGTAAAAAAGGCACAAAGCCCTTATGTTATCTCATTATTTCATGTAGGGTAGTTTTCATTAACTTTAATACACCTCACATTTCAAGTTCTTAAGTAATGGTCAGGAAAAATCAAGCTGTTTGCATTATTCCCAAACCTTATTACTTTTCTTTTTAATGACATAGTGCATTGTGCTATGTTATGAATTTATTTGTAGAGTGTCTGTTTTAAACCATGCACTCTCAACTTTGGTACATGAAATGAAAAATAAAACTGAAGCTGTGTTCCTGTTGATGAGCTGTAAACAGGTATTTAAGGAAAAAAACTATTCCTTTTCCCAGAGATCCTATTAAAATGACATTGTGATAGTCTGTATTTATTGGCTGTTCATTAGATCAGTTCAGTTCAGCCTTCCAGTCTCAACTGGGATCTAGAATTAATCTGGTCCTCTGCCCTACATGCACCATTTAACAGGATTAAAGGCTCTAATAACCCAAACCAGGCAGTTATTTAATAGAGCACGTCATGCTCAAGTTATATTCACACTGACATCTTTCTGTTGTGTTTAGCATTATAACTGATTTGAACTTTGTAAGTGACTACCTAGTTTTTGATGGTACAGCGACAAAAGCAGACTGGTCTGCCTACCTCACTGTGTAGTGACAACAGAAGTAAGCCAGTAAACTCCCATTAAGTCATTTATTTAGCAGACTTGCTTCTGAATAGACACAAGGGCATTTTACTATGGCAGTTTCTACCCTGTACACAGACAACAGCATTTCACCATGGCAATTAGCAATAGTCCCATGTAACTACTCCTATGCATCACTTTAGCTATTTAAAAGAAAGTAAACATTTTACTGAAAATAAGAACATGGCAGAGAAGGGCTGTACAGATCATTACTTAAGAGAAAGCAATGTGTCTTTTCCTTTTAAAAACATGTTTCTAATTGTGTTGCTAAAGCAACAAGTAACTAGCATCATATTAACTCCCAAGACAGAGTTTGAAAATAATGAGACGAGGTTTGTGTATCTGTATTTATCCCTCTTAAATGACAGTTTCAGCTGTTTCAGAGAAAGGGAAAAGGTTACTTTGACATTAATTCATTTATTACTTAACCCAGTGGACCATTTACTGGAGCTGGATATAACAAAGTAAAACAAATGGGTAGGGACAGATGAAAAACAGAAATGCCCTGGAATTCTCAAACTACTGGGTGGAAGATCCTTAGTATTGCCCTGAGTCATTGCAAAATGCCTCAACTTAAAACAAAAAAAAGAAAAAAAACCCACAAAACAAACAAAAAACCAAACAAAAAAACCAAAAATACCCCCCCCCAAAAAAAAAAAACCCCAAAAAACCAAACAACTGTCATGTCTTAAGGAAGAGGTTAAACAAATTTCAGGGTGTTGATGATTAGCATTGAAAACTAAAAAAGGGCAATGCTCATAAATTATGCCTCATTCTATAGAGCATCCTGTTTGTATGGTGCCTTACACACCTTCATTGGATTTGTGTTGGCATGCCCCTGGGGGAGAGACCACCACAAGGGGGCTGTAAGAAGTGAGATTGTCACTAGGTGCTTACTCCTTTGAGATTACACAGAGCACATACATCATCAGGCAGAGTTAAGAGGGAGTGACAGTCCCTCACTTTGGTAAATCTACTCCTAGTCATCAATGAACACAATTATCATAATAATAAAGAGACATCACTAGTGCTGAACTGAGCACACTCAGCTGCTTCAGTTCTCATGGCAACTCTTCACCTGCTCCTGCACTCAGTAACAGTGTTTATTAGAGCTGTGTATTTGTTAATCAACTTTATCATCAATGAAAATTAGCCTGCAGTGCCTTTACTGTTTGCAGTAATTGCCATGTTTTTCCATCTTGAAATCACTACAAGCTGTTGTTAATTAAGCAGTCCTCTTGAAGTACGTAAACAACATCAACATTTTATAGTGGAAGAGATGAAGCAGGCCCAGTGGTTGATGTGTCAAACAACTTGGGAAACCAAGGTAGAAAGAGTCCCAGCATCCTAATAGCGTGTCCAGACTACATCCCCTCTTTCAAAATCCAAATGTTAGTATTTGTAATTAGTAAATCATAATTTTTGTAGCAGACTCTAAAGATCAAAGGAAAAAAAATTAAACAAAAAAAGATCATTTTTCTTTTTACAGTGATTATGCAATAATGGAAATGTTACACAAAGTGCTGTTTTTCCTGAGGAGCAGCTGCAGGCTTTGCCACAAGAACTTTTTGCTGCTGCCATTTTTGATGTTCCAGTGTAAAGCAAAGGACCTATGGCTGGATACCTGCTTTCACTTTGAAAAAAAACCACAAAGCTTCATTTCCTTGAAATTCTGACTTGAAGAAGGTTTATGATGCTGCCATCTCTGGAATAGTATCATTGAAAACACCGACAAACAACACACTTTACCTCTGTCTAGGGTGTTCTCTGTGAGGCCATGCTGATGAGTTAAGGAGGCCACTACATGTTCTCACCTGAATTCACACATTAACCACAGCAACAGGTAAAACACAGACCTGAGACATAAGGACAGCTGCGTAGCACATGCAAAGAGGAGGTATAAAATCCACCAAAGCAAGTCAACACCTCTAGATCAAAAAAATTAAGCACCTCTTTGTCACACAAACTGGTGTGTGACCAGAGGTTTGGTCACACAAACTGGTGTGTGACCAGGATTGCAGTTCTGTCAACTGCAATCTCTCAAAGTACAACAAACAGATCAGTTGACAGTGACAACTGATACCTAATGTAGCAGCCTCACTGACATCTAATGAGGCCTTTCAAGTGTTTTACACAGCTATGACTTCTTGCTCCTTCTCCCCCCATCTCCGGCTCACAAGTTATTTACTTGTTTTTGGCTCAGAATTCTGAAGTGTAACATGAGATTCAACATATACACAATAAAGATTAGCTGATTTAAGAGTTACAATGTGTGACTGAGCAAAAAGGTCTACCAATAGCTAGAAATATATTTGGACAAATTAAGAATTCCTGGAGCAAAGCCAGGCTGTGGCCACCTGGACTGGTGGTAAATGGAACACTGAGGTTAACAGGAACATCTGGCGATCTGCAAAGGCAAGGAATTCAGCAGGAGAATACCCTACTGGCTGAACTAAGTAACATTTGGTTGAAAGAAAAGGAAACAGAAGATGAATGAGAATGTGTCCTCTTCTTTATCTTTCCTTCTATAGTATCCTTTGATGTTACAAGGAAGGTTATGATATGGGTTTGTTAGTTAATTTTTTACTTTGTACAAGATCAAACAGACTATATTTTACACACTTCAAACATGGAGCAAGGAACAATTAAGACTATTGTCCATGAGAAAAAGGTCATTTTGTTTCTAAAGTGCCCATCAACTGTCAGATCTGTTACAAACATTTCAAGAGCGATTTAGTCACCTTGGGAGCTCCTGGTTGTTTAATGAAGCACAAAGCTAGAGATGGAATGAAATGTAACTGAAGTGCTGTGCTTTGTTCTGAGCCCAGCGCATTGCTAATTTCTTTCATAAAATGAAATTGTAAGCTCAGCACATTTGTACTTGCAAGGCCTTCATCAGATTGCTCTTCTTTTTAGCAGGAAAAACATTACTTTAGAACATTAAAGTACATTGATGCTGAAATTGTACAGCAGCCTTTCCACCTGCATAGAAGCTTTATGAATGTCTTCCTAGATTTTCATAGTGGTAGTCTGTTTCTAGCAGAAGCCTGAATTCTCTCACATTAAAAAAAAAAAAAAAAAAAGAGAATGATAGACACCTCATGTCATTTATCAGCATTTTCTACAGTATTCAGGAACTACTGATAACATGTCCTCTCTGACAGCCTTGCAGGTTTGTGTTCTGACAGGGCACCTGAGTGAGTTAGAAAAACTCCATATTGCATCCTGTTCTGGGATCATCCATTTTCCTTACTGGTGTGGGCAGCTGGAGCACAAAGAGCGTATTTGTGGTACTGACCAGGTAAGCTGTATTGCTGCAACCTGGTCCTCTTCTAAAATTTACAGCTGGGCAATTTTCCAGCCTCTGTAGGTTGGAAAGCTGTGTTTAACAGCTACAAAGATTGCTTCACATCAGGAGATGCCTACAAAGCTTTCATAGATTCTTAGGCAGACTTCTGAGTCCTCCAGGACAAGGAATTTTGATCAAAATAAAGCCAAGTAACCTTTGGCTCCATCAGGTATAGCAACCTGCTCTAAGCTGCATAACTGTGAAAGCAATGAGCATTGAAAGTGCAAATTTTTTTCCATTTTTCAGTGCTGATTTTGGAGGATGGATAATTTCACTTAACTACTGCCACTACATGCCTTGAGACTTGTCACAGAAAGCAGATCTATCCCATTTAATCACCTCCTGTTAACCATTTGACTTTTGGATGAAAAGACTCTGAAACAAGGATTAGTAATGTACTATGGCTTACACATTATGCCCTGAGGTTGCTAAAGAAAAAGAAAGAACCTTTAGCACTCAGTTTTATAACCTACGCATTTAGAAAAGTGTGGCTGTGAAACTCAAAGTAGATCATGAACATTTGAAGGAAACTAGAAAAACTAGGGGCAATCCTGTCCCCCAGTGAAGTACTGGAAAAATTTCCATTGATTTCACTGGAATATGGTTTCTTGCTTGAGACTTAATATGTGATGGTCTTGATATATGTTACAAGTTTTATTTGTGATGTCAACATTGCTGCAAATCCAATATCCCACCCACTGCTGACTACTGATTCAGCTGTCCTTAAAAAGATTTTCACATGAAAAAAACTCAGTGATCCCACCCTCTGTAATACACTTAATCTCAAAGCAACACACCCTGGATATTTGGAATGGAGAAATGTCAAACTACTTGTCATTTCTGGAAGTTTAAACTATCCTAAATAGGTTTAGTATTAAAAACCAAACAATTTTATAGTAAAACAGATCTAGAGGTAACTTAATTTAAACTGTGGGTTGAAATGCACTGAAATTCATTGTGAAGTTTCAGAGTTAAAAAGATAAATTATGACAGTGCATCATTTGTATGATGTTGTTTATTTTTCCCTTTAGAAACAACAGCAAATACAGCTTCAGTTTAAATTAATCACTTACCATGTTTTTTGACTCTCTGTTTTGGCAGATGCATGAAAACAGTATTTACAGTATTAAGTATAGTGTTTGTGTCTTCATTCCTAAAGCATCCTAAGAGTTAAAAGTTAGAGGTGTGGGTTTTTCCAATATTTTTCAGAAGGGCTGCTTCTTTTGTGTGCATCCTTCATACTAGAACTTGATTACACAGATAAGCTGTAAAACTTTGGAACAAGCAACTCAGTGAAAATGCTGGTTGACTGTTGCATGATTAGAGCCACAATTCTGTACTAGTGACAGGGTGGAATATAGAAGAGTATAGGCCAAGTAATTAAATTAATCTAGCTGCTTTACTTCTTTTGAAACTACTAATATTTGCTGTTACGTTGCTGTTATCCTAGCTGAGATTTGACACTGTTGAAAAACCAATGAAATTCCTGCCCCACATAGTTTATAATCAGATTAACTGGAAAAAATCAGATGCTGGTTTTACTGGCCACTCTTGAGGCTCTTAGTAACTTCAGTAGCAGAAAGGTAATAGCATAAAACTGATCAAAACAGGTGTGCAAATATTTATTAGGGCCAGCTGGCAAAAGAAATGCATCCCTCTATAAAAAAATCAAGTTTCTGTCTCAGAAATATTGAATTGTTACAACAGAAAATAAATTTGATCTGTAATTTTTCTCTTCCACAGGTGGCTCTACTGAGTCTTGCTTCCTACCCTCAGGCCATAACCCTTCATGTTGACTGCAGAGTAACCCAAGGACACTGGGGACAGGCAGCAGAAGAAAGCTAGCACGGGGTTAGCACCAGACAATAAACATATCACAGAGTGGGAGCACAGTCACACAGCTGGACTATCTTGGCTCTCCCTCCTGAACAATTTCATTAGGCTCATGCCTATCCCAAGACCTTCTACGTGATTAACGCTGCTGGCCAGCCCAGCAGGAGATCAAGGGAGCACACAAGGCTGGCGGACAGACATAAAGTCTCTGCACTAGAGACACCAATAAACAGAAACACAGAAGGAAGGCATACAGGAAAAGTATTACTTAAAAAAAGGATCAGTGATCTGCATGGGTAGAGAAAACAGTTATTCATGACACAGGCTGGGCTCTGGAAGTGACGAAGTGAGACAAATGCTTACATGGAAAGACAGACTAGTTTGGATTCCTCATGGAACAGGAAAATTAGGGACGCAATGCTACAAGCAGTTCCACTACTTTCCCAGGCAAAACCTGTCAAATATAGTATTTGTTGTGCATGCATCAGGATGCCTTTCCTGTGCCCTATACTGAAGCTGGACAACTCTGCTCACATTATGGACCTTAGTCCTCTCCATCTCTTGGCTGGGAGTAGTTCCAGGCGGAACTGGCCTGATATTTTGTGTGAATCATTTTCTTTCCTATACAACAGGCATATGAGAATGGACGTGCTATCTTAAATACAAAGCCTAGCAGTTTAAGAGTTGCATAACAACAAATAAAATAACATTAAAAAACCCCCAAACCCCTTTACCACTGCTTATCAACCTCAACACTCTCATAACTACAGTAAATCCAGTAATCCCATTTTCTCAGCCTTGCTGCCTGGTGTTTCTTTCTACAACTTACTATGTCTTTAATTAGAATACATAATTCTCTGTGTTTTCACTTTTACAGGAAATTGCTTGGCTCCTTGGAGGCTGACTAAATGACAGTAATAACAAACCAACTGATCCTCTTTAACAGGAATTGCAGAGTAACCCTGTTGACTCAAACACACAAGAGTGAAAGTACATAGACTGGTTTGAAAGGAAACAAACTGTTCTGTGGAGGAAACACTGATGCAAACTGTTCTTTCTGTGAATAATTTTAAAATTGAGGATCAAAAAAATCCTGCTAATTGGCAACTCTGCTGTTGTTGGAAAGAGAGATCTATTGGAGAACGCAAGCAAAAGAAAGTGGAAAGAGCTGGCTTTATCAGACGAATGTGGGGGGAGTATCTGATGTCTCACCTCTAGACTAGTTTGCTCTAACTTATGCCTTTTTGTCCACTGAACCTGAAATCAAATTATTTACCCTTCTTATTCTAATTCACCTTTTATGGATGAGTTCCACTCATTCTAAATTACATGTCACATATCCAGTGATACTGAATGGGATTAATTCATGGGCTGAAACACTTTGAGGTCTGGTCTATACAGAGATGACCCCACTGTGTACCACAGTCTAAGTTCCCACTCCTGTCAGTGTTCATCAGTGTAGTCTATACAGTCAGCATGGAGCAATTCAGCTAACCTTAAATTATGCTCAAAATAAATGCTCTTTTGGGCTTGCTCACTCTAAATACCAAGTGTTAAATTCAGTATCCACAAACAGACATCTCTTGCCATCTAGGATACCACAGGATATCCCTGTGAATCTCTAGCTGCTGGACCAAAAGGACACGGGTCCTGTGCCAAATCTGTCCATTCTACTAGGCATGCTGGACTCTCCATGGCATCTTAAGTGTCATGAGAACTTTGTGTTGAAATAGCTATCTCAGCCCTAGGCCACATGCTGATGTGGAAATACCTAGATTTAAGAGATGGAATTTTTTTATTTTTACTTTAAAATACTTCAGCTAATTTAGGTTCAAAACCTTTCTTATTGGTAACAGAAAAGTGAGGGGTGGTCCTTTTTCTGTATGACAGTTCTTCAGCAGAGTGCCACAATAATCCTCCTTTGCTGTGTGGGTAAGATTCAGAGCACTGCTGCAAAGCACATGTTTTACCTCCATTTCAATAGGATTTCAACATCAGTCACACGGCCTTTTCTCTTTGCCAGGAAAGCACTAAAAATATAAGTAAGGAATAAGATGCTTACAAATGGCCCTTCCCTGAAGACAAGATGTGGTGGGTTGACCCTGTTTATATGCCAGGTGCCCACCAAAGCCTCTCTATCACTCAGCTGGACAGGTAAGAGAAACTGTTATGAAATGCTTGTGAGTCAGGATAAAGACAGCGAGAGATCACTCATTATTGCTGTAATGGGCAAAAATTGTGCAGATATTAATTGAATTTGTTACCAATCAAGTCAGAGTAGGATAATAAAAAATAAAACCAAATCTTAAAACACTTTCCCTCCATCCCTCCCTTCTTCCTAGGCTCAATTTGACTCCCAATTCACTACCTCCTCTCTGCAGTGATGCAGGGAGAGGGGAATGGGAGCTGTGGTCAGTTCATCACACATTGCCTCTGCAGCTCCTTTCTCCTTAGGGGGAGGACTCCTCACACTCCAGCATGGGGTCCCTTCCCTCACAAGACAGCCCTCTGTGAATTTCTCCAAGGACAGTCCTTCCCCACAGGCTGCAGTTCTTCATTAACTGCTCCAGCGTGAGTCCCTCCCACAGGGTGCAGTCCTTCAGGAGCCCTCCAGCATGGGCTCCTCTCTCCACGGGAGCCTTCCCACAGGGTCACAGCTTCCTTCAACCATCCACCTCTCCTGGCACTGGGTGCTCCATGGGTTGCAGGTGGATCTCTGCTCCACCATGTACTTCCATGGGCCACAGGGGCACAGCTGTCACACCATGGGCTGCACCATGGGCTGCAGGTGAATCTCTGCTCTGGTGCCTGGAGTACCTCCTCCCCCTCCTTCTTCACTAATCTCTCCAGCTGCTGTTGTGCAATTGTTTTATTTCCCTGCTTAAATATGTTATCCCAGAGGTGCTACCACCACTGTTGATGGGCTCGGCCTTGGCCAGCAGCAAATCCATCTTGGAGCTGGCTGGCATTGCCTCTGCTGGACTTATGGGAAGCTTCTGGCAGCTTCTCACAAAAGCCACTCCTGTGGCCCCCCACTACCAAAAGCTTGCCATGCAAATCCAGTACAGGGGAAAACACTGAGCAGCTTAATAGAAGTGTCGTATACAAAGTGGCCTGTGCCATGTTTATGGACAGCAGTGAAAATGCGCATGTTTTAAAGAGAAAGCTCTGTGTGTAGTAAGTGCCTCTTGTGTTTGTGGTTTTCTGGTAGTAAAATAATAAAACCACTGCAACTGGCCTTTCTTCAAGTAGCGGGGCAAACCAATGTTTTTTAAAGGCAATCTGTTACAACATGAGTAGGACCTACCAATTTCTCTAGGCAGTGGTGAGATGTAATTGGGCAGCAAGTACCTGCAGAGACTAATTCAACACACCTATTTTAAATACATATTTTAGGATAAAAAGAAGTAGCATTTGTAGGTATGTCTCTCTCTCCACTGACTTAAATGGAAGACTAGAGTACTGCTTTCAGAAGATACCTAACTCCTAAATGGTTAAATGAGATGTAATGAATTCTTTCCTCTTGTGTTAGATTTAGCATACATATGAAAAAGGTGAAAAGAGAGGGAAGTTTAAATAGACCTAATACAGTGCACAACAGTTTTTTTCCGGTTTCTATTCAAAGCTGAATTTTACCCATGGTAAATTAGAATCCTTTGAAAACTTGCCCATAACCTTTAAACTTTTCTGGTTGATGATCTTAATACACAAAGGCTTTCTATCAGTAAATTATGTCTGGATGGGAACTAAACTCTGACTCTTACTCCTTCTCCATGCCACAACATTTTTGTAAAGCTGAACAAACATATTACACCAAACCCAGGGCGCCAAACTGTAAACACCAATACACTATATTAACACAAAACAGTCCAAAAATAAGACGCTTATAGCCACATTATTTCTGCAACATGCAACAGCTAAACAATGCAATATCTTTACCTGGAAAGATATTGTATAATTGTAATCTATATTTAAGTGTGTCTAAAATGGATTATCAATCTTTCATTTTTCCCCTCTATGCATTCATGACTAAAAATAAAATGGAATTGTAAGCTTGACAGTCTCATTTCAGAAACTTCCTGTGACAACTATTAAAAGAACTTAATCACAGATGCAGATTTGAAGAGATCAGATTACCTGAAAAGGCTTTTGTTATCTGGCATAATCCCTCTTTTCTGCAAAGAAAATGCTGGATTTCCGGAAGTAGGTTTACCTGTACGTAAAAAGAGAAGCTTTAATGATTTCATTCAAAAAAATGTTCTTTTTTCTTCAGTGGAAAATGCCTTCAATGGGTTTGTGTTTCATTTATCAGAGACACTTCCTGTGCAAAACTCCCATCAGTGTCGAGAGGAAATGCCAACTTTGCCCTCCCTGCAGTGTGGGGATAATAAAGTTAAGGTGTGGACTCTTCCTCCATGTCCATAACAAACCAAAATTTTAGGCCTACATCTCCCTTCCTGCTACTGAGCGTTGACCCATTCCCTGTCTCCTTTTCAGTCTCTGCAGCTTCTCTGTTCTGTCCGGTTACCAACCACTGTCTCTCCCTGCATGGAAATGCCCTATGCTTCTTGAATTGCTGTGCTTGGGATCAGTAGTAAACTAATGGAGCTAAACCACAGGCAGGCTCTGCAGCAAAACACTGTGTTGCACTGTGGTATGGACATGCCAGCAGCAAGGAATGTTAGTTCAATATTTAAAGTTTTCCAGAGGAATGGGCCATCTGGTTTAAGTCCCTGCTCTGCTGCAGACTTCCTGAGAGAACTTGGACAATTCCTTTGATCACCTTGTGTTTCAGTTATTCATGTGTGACACATCTGGACATTGCAGCATGCTGTAAGGATTATTATATTGCACAGCATTAGAGGCTCAGATATGGTAAAATAGGCAGAATGAGCAAAAAGCAGTTTGCAGAAGCCTGAGATGTTTTATTCTCTGAGCATATTCAAAGCATGTATATTTCTAGCAAACTATAACTGCCATAAAAATTTCACTTTCAATACATGTAGAAATGTGTCCCAGGGAACCCCAGCGTACATGCTCGAAGCTCTGACTTCTGTGGACACCAGTGGTTTTTTGTATCACCAGAGGCACCTTTTAAAAGCAGCTCCATTTTTCTCAGACCCTCAAGCTAGAGTCTATAGAGTCTTGCCATTATTATCTGTGCTATTTTACTTGAAATACAAGTCAAATTGTACCCATAGCTTGGCCACATTTTATCGAAGACTTCAGTTTATATCGCTTACATATTTTTATCCACAGGTCACGTGTTTATGCAGACATTACATATCTAAGTAACCTAAACTGTGCCCATAACATGCTCAAGTGAAAAAAAACCCCAAAAAGCAATCCTGAAAATACCAAAATAATTGACACTACTGATGCTTTGGACCATGAGTAAGCAGGTTGCAGTGCCAGAGCAAGGAACTCCCTTGAAGGCCCTGGTCCAGATTACACATTATCGATTGTAGGAGCACTGTTACTGTTTGGAGAAGTGCCTAAATTATGTTTACAAAGGAAGAATTACATTAGGTGAAACTCAGTAGTGATATAAGATGTGAAGCCTAAATTCATCCATCTCTATCTTCTGCCTATACTGTTATTCTGAAACATTGCATGCACTTTTTAATTGTTTCTCACCATTTCTAAATTCTCTTTTCCAATGGGGTAAATTGCCTAAATTTCCCTTGTAGATACTTTTGCAACCAGACATGCTGGTTGAGGGTGGCCAAGAATGCAAAAGTTCAAGCTGAAGAAGAGAACAGGGAAACTTGTCACGGATTTGTAACAATTTTCAGGATTTACACTGAAATACATCCGAACTAACATACTATGTTCAAATGAGAAGTTGCTTTTGATAACTGGGTGTGATATAAAGAAGAATGAAATGTTGGTACCTGAGAAGTATTTTTCAGTAAATAGAAAGCATGAACAAACTTCATTGGTGCTAAATCTTGCTGCTGCAGTATAGAATAAGCATTAGATACTTTTCTTTTTATGAGTGAGGGCTGAAAATCTGGGCTAGCCTGTCCTTGCATTCCCACAAAGGATAACACAATAATCTCATACCTTCTGGAAAAACTCTAGATTACGTAAATCTTCTGTTTGAAAGCAGCCAGTACCACCATTTTTTCTGGAAGATAAGCAGATCAAAAGATCCCAAGGGTTCATACCACCTACCCAGAAAGAAAAGAAGCACTTTGAGAAAGAAAATATCATACAATTCTTATTTGCATAAAAAATACTTAGAGCAAAATGCTGAAGAACAGAAAACTGTTGGAGAGCTAATTACATGAACAGCTAGAGGCGGCAGAAGGATAAAAGACATATTTGCTATCACAGTTCAAGCTTTGGAACTACATTTAGGTGTTTCACAGTTGGCATTTCCTGTTATACCTGCCTGCTGATGTCCAAATCCTGCTGTTCGACCTGTTTAACATTCAGCAATTAAAAAGTTTGCTAACATGATGCTGCTTTAAGTTGTTCTTTTTTTTCTGAACTCCTCAACATGCATGCTTATAACATGTATCCAGTACATGCAGTGTGATCTTCTGAGGTGTTTCTTTAATGAGAAGCAAATTTTACAGAAGTATTACTGGCCATGCTATTGCAGGAATTTTGGTGTAGTGGATTCCTAAATATTAGACACCAGACTGCCAGATCTAGAACTGGTGTGCAAGTGGGAATTAGATTGCTAGCTTCTGAGCTAATGTGATGCTTCCTTCCTGGGGCAAAGCTGACCTGAAGATACAAATAGGTCTTGAAGCTGCCCATATCTTAGCATGTGATGTGGTGTAGCAATGCCAGTGTTGCTTCAAATAACCTCAGTCAGCTTCTTCACATGGTCATTTGTTTTCTTCTGTATACAGCCTTTGTTATCTAGACCAGTTAGAGATAGTGGCAGTCCACAACAGAATTATTACATCTGTTGAGGACACCATGAATATGTTCAATAAAGGGTAAATTATCTCACTGACAGGAAGACAGTCAGTAATAATGAACTTCCAAACAGAAGGGACAGTCAGAGAAGCTGTACAGCATCCAAGGCAGTGTATAGAATCAGGTCTCAAAGCTCCCTGCAGAATAGCTGTTTCAGGGACTAGTTGGTTCTTCTTCCCAAGGTTGGGAAGATTACATGTATTTTATTCCATTCTGTGCTATCCATCTGTGATACCTTCTTAATTTTATTAGATTACCCCCTTAATTTGGTCCCACCGATGGCCCACAGAGGTATTTATTTTATTTATTTCCTTTCTTTCTTTCTCCAGAATGTATTTTTTTCCTATCCCAATCATGATTACAAATGTCAAGCAGGGTAAAGATTCCACTTAAGGAGATTTAACACTCAATTTATGTTAAGTACAGTAATGAACTGATTGTGTAGAATGGATCCAGGACTATGAAAGTAACTATCATTTTTTTTATGTTTATAAGCAGTGTGACAAAGCTGAAGAGATCAATTTTCAGTTACACTGCATTTATTACTGTAATAAGTTCTTCTATTTCACATTATAAGAACCGGTATTATGATATAAAAGTAATTAGGGTATATGAAATTTAGGCAAGGTAGATTCACTACATGCTTCTTTGTGAAAGAAACAACAAAAAAACCCCTGCAGATAGATAAAAATGTCACAGATAACAAACAAATGAAGCATTAAAGAAATGTACAAGCAAATACCTCATTTTAGTGCCAAAAGTTTGGCAGCGCTAACAACCTATTCAATGACCTCACCAGCTATGTAATTATCAGATAAGCAAGATGTTATGCCTCTGACTAGTAAACACCTTTGAATAAATCATTATAATTACATATAAATCACAATGCCTAGTTGTGTACAAATTAAAAGGGTGCTGGAGGGAACTCCATTTCTCAGAAGCAGTTCATTTCCTTCCCTTGTTTATTGTGACACATCCTGCCCTGGGAAGAATTTGATCCCTGACTCCAGAGGATATGCTGCACTGCATATTTGCCTTTAGGATACATCAGAGTGATCAATATGAATGTACCTAAGAGAAGAAAAGGAAAATGTACCCTCAGATCTGGTGTGCCTCTGAGCCAGTGCCCAGGAAGTAGAACAGTTCAGGAGAGCTTGAATGCCTGCTATTACTTGTGGTTTCTATTCAGAGTAATTAAACCTCTAGCCAGTTATTTCAGTACAGAACAATCAGAACTGAAACACGTCTATTTATAGAAGTCAAGAGATTTCCTATTAGAAAAACAGCATACACCTAGTGCTGTCTCTCAGATTCAGGCTGACAGAGCAGTGTGATTTCTATTTAAGTGTGTCAATATATCCCTCATAAACGATACCTGAAAAAACATTCTTGGAAAACAAAAACAAAAGAGGCATGTGTTACAAGAGCTATTTAGTTTTAGAACAATCTATTCCTCTAGGAATAGATATTGCCTCAAATTTGCCCATGTCACTCCTTTCACAGCTTAACTTTTTGTGGAAAATGAACATCTATGATCAGAAACCAGCAGTCTGTCTTCCTTCTGCATATTCAATAATTACAGAACTAGATCTCAGGAAAAAAAGTGCTACTGTTATGAGTATTCCAACAACCCCACATGAGCCATGCAAAGGACCCCAGGTTCTGTGTTTTAACACAGAAGATCCCTTTCACAGAACTTATTTTTAAAGGAAAGCAAGATACTTGTGAGGTAAAACATTCTGCAATAAAAGAGAAAGAACAGAAGTGACAGTAACAATAAAAGCCATCTGCATGGAAGGACTCATGTTTCAAAATGTTTTTAGAGAGTTTAATGCAGAAGCATTAATAATGTCCATAATATTCCGTTTTTCAATGTACACACTGTTTTGCTGGTTTCATGCAGACTTCAAACCAAAAGCAGGCTTTTACAGGACATTTGAGGGGGAAGGTTAAAAAGAATGCCTCATATCCGAACAATTTAATTACTAGCAATTTGCATGAAGCTTTTTCCACAGAATGAACTTCATCTCTAGTTATGGAAATCCTGTTTGCTTTATTCAGCAAACCAGTGGACCTCAGCACACAGGAGCCACAGGTCAGTTACACAGCATGAAATCACACCTCATGGAGATACACTCTACTGTTTGTATTACTTTGCACTTGGACAAGTAGAAGAGTGGTAACAAGATGAGAATCTGCAATTGCATGTTCATCTGGTCTCTGAATATCTTTTCAAATCAAGATTGTTTAGTTCAGCCTGTTAATTAAGGCCTTTCATAAACAAGGAATTCTCATCTGCAGAATTACACCTAATTATGCAGGCAAAATGGGCTTTATGTGGATACATGCTAGCAGCATGATGCTTTTATTCACCTGTCTTTTGCCAGCTCTTAGCCTCTCCTCTCTTGCAGTCTTTGTAGCTGTCATCCAGTCCCATCTCAAAAAGTATTTGTACCTGCAATGTGTATCTCAGGTTTACCCAAGAATATCAACCCAAGTTTCTACTTCAACTAGTAGTAGTACAGCATAATTTGATTGAAATCTGATGTGATCACCTTTACTTACTTTTATTCTGAATGAGTCAAAGCACATGCTATTCAATATAGAGAGCATTAACTTTTAACTGAAAATTGATATAATGTACAAATTACAATTTTTAATGAGCAAGCACTATTTTCATTGTCTTTGACACTGATTTGTCATTTGAAATAATTTAAATAGCTAATGCAGAAAAAATAATTTAAAAGATAATAGTCTAGGGAGAAAAACAAACTTTTTTAGCAGCAGAGGAAATAGCAGTGCAGACACCAATAAAAACATCTAACTTTTTCTATAATAATATTCTGCAGAGAGTTTTTGTATTCTGATATCATAGACCAAAGTTAACAGAAACCAAATGAGAACTGTAGGATTTAGTGGGGTTTCAAGTTTATAGATAAACTTCAAGAATTTCTGAAGGTGATTTCTGAAGTAAAGTGATCTTATTCCAGTCTTTGAAACGACCACATTCTCCCCATGAGCTACAGCATTGGAGGCTGTGGTAGTTTAAACTTAGTTTGATGGACAGGTTGCTACACCAATGAAAAAGCTGGTACCGCCTCTGAGATTTACATATTTAAAGGAAGAGCAAGAGCAGGAAGTTCCTTTTGTTCCTGCTTTCCCACCGAGGGGTGGCGAGGGAAGGGGGTCTCTGGGCCCCATCCTGGAGCGGGCCTGGCGTCCCCCACCCCCGGCAGGGCAGCCGAGGCCAGGCCGCCGGGAAAGCCACTCCAGGGCCGGGAGCAGCCGCACAGCCGGAAACCCCCAACTGAGCTGGGACCACGCGCCCGAGATTGATCGGAGGCCACCACAGCCCTGAGTGGGGCTGGCAGGGCCTCCCTGCAGCCAGCACAGCTCGTGCCGAACCAAGGAAGACACAGATGGTGATGAGAAACATGGCTAGTATTTCCCCCGATGCAGAGACCAGACAAGACCAGCTTTCTTCCAGGTCAGAAAGGAAAAGTGAGATCATGTGAGACGGAGCCAATATGGCAGCGCCACAGTCAGTAAAGGAAGGGAAAGAGAGCCGAGGCGCTTCCAGCACCAGAGCTGAAATTCTCCTTGCAAGCCATGGTGAGGACTATGAATACAGCAATTTGTTTTCCCTATAACTCATGAGATTAAGTACATGGGGGGATGCAGAAATCCACGCATAGCTTGTGAAAAAGTGCTCAAGCCAGAGCCCATAGAGATATTGTGAAAGGCTTTTAGAGATTGAAGAAGAGAGCCTTTGCTTTCAGGCTGGAGTAGCTCTTCCTTAAAAGACTAAATCCCATGGCTATTATGGCCCATGATTTGCAGTGTGAGAAGACTGCAAGATTCATGGGAGGGATATTTTTTCAGTGCAGCACATTTTCGAGTGGACTGTTGTTTGTGAAAGCCTGAACCACGCAAGAGAAGTTCCTAGAGAGCTATCTCCCGTGGGAAGGATCCCATGGCACAGCAGAAGAAACTCTTTTCCTTAAACATAAAGAAAGACTCTTAAGAAATGAAACACTGACCAACCCTATGTTTGTTTCCCTTGTGTAGGTTGGTGGAAAGAGGGAGGTACTGGAAGAGGAAGGGGTTATGGGAGGTTGCTTTAATTTCTTATTATTTCTTTTTACTTTTAATTCTGTTAGTAATAAATCTTCTTTATACCGCAGCTGTTCAAGTGTGGACCTGTTTTGCCTTGAAGTTTTTCCGTTTTCCTCAATAATCCTTATTTCACCTTATGAAAATGAAATTTTAATTCCCCCTTCTCTGCTTAACTATAGCAGAGGCAAATAAATAAATAGATTTCATGGGGCTTGGTGCCTAACCAGCGTCGAACTACAACAGAGGCTAAACTTTTCAGGAAAACTGTTAGATGCATGCACCTCTGGAATTTTTAATCTTTTAGGTGTATATTATTTAATTTAATCAAATGACTAAGTTTCATTTCATTACCATAGACTGAAATTTCATTTTGCAGTGTTAAGGTTTCCATCCTGAATGTTGAAAGGAAAGAACTCTGAAAATCAAATAAAATTTTCATCTTTCATGTTTATCTTCCTGTATTTCTTTCATTCTGGGAAATAAAAAAAAAAAGCCACTTGGATTTATTTTTTTTTTAATCTCAAGTCAATTTGCAATTTTGCATTTGTTCACACCACTACCTTGACATTAATCAGTTTTTGAGCACTAGAGGAAAAGATAACAAGAAACAGCCAGAATTTGTCAAGAACATATTACATAAAAGTAGTCTCTTCTGACAGAGTAACTGATCTAGTAAACAGAAATCAGAGTAACTAATTTAGTGAACAAAGAAAATATCAGCAATTAAATACTTGGCTTTAGTAAGTCTTTAGACATTGTTTCCACATAACACACCTATGAGGTGATTGCACAGCTATTTGAAAAAATGAAGTCTAATCCACTATCAAAGTGGATTTTTTTTTGGAGCAGAACCTCAGAAGATATCAACTGTACATTCAGTTCTGAACAAATTTTTCAGTAACACATTGAATGATGGAATAATAAGTGCATTTATAAATAGCAAGTGACACCAAGTTGAAAATAAGTATAAGGTCATGCGAAGCATGGTCAGAATTCAAAATAATTTTGATAATTGGTCCAAATTCAACCCAAGGAAATTCAAAACAATTTAAAAGTGCCATAGTTCATGAGCACAAATCAAATGGAGAGGTGCAATTTGCCATAGAGCAAATACTGCAGAAAAGGGCCAAATTAATAAACTGCATACAAATTAACAATACAATATTGTTGCCAAAAACCAAAATCCAACGAAGCAAATATAAATAACTTTTCAGCTGTTGGCAAGTATTTATTGATGCTGAAAGAGCTGAATCCCCTCCTTTAAAATTTCAATTTACTCCATGCCAATTCCCCACAGAATTCTAAATAATAGACCTGCAGATATCAAGAACTGTAACCAAACCTGTTTATGAGGGTTACGGGCATAAAAATGATTGGAGGGTAATCCTTCTGCTTCAGTTTGTGGTGGTCATACCTGTCCAGCAACTGTTTCCCAGTTTTGGAAAACATGGTTTCAGTAGAGGGTTAGAAAACAGAGGTAGATTTTAGAAGACCTCGTACAGGGTCTGACTGAGATGGAGTCAATCCTTTATCTAGCAGCCCACACAGTGATGTCTTTTTGATTTTTTACCAAACCAGTTTATGACACACCATTGTTTTAACTATTTCTGTGTGTCAGTGCCTTCTTGGTGTCTCACTCTGCAGCAAAGAGGCTGGGATGCGCATGAGGCTGGAAGGGGACACAGCCAGGAGAGCTGACCCCAAATGGCCAAAAGTATATTCCTTACCATATGATGCTGTGCTCAACAACAAAAGCTGGGGGAACAAGGAATAAGGGGGTGGGGGCAAAGACACATTCAGAGTGATGACATTTTTCTGCCCAACTAACATTGTTAGTTTCCATCCACGATGAAGCTCCTGTCCTGGGGATGGCTGAACACCTGTCTACTCACGGGAAGTGGTGAATTAATTCCTTGTTTTGCTTTGCTTGTAGACACAGCTTTTGCATTCCCTATTTAATTGTCTTTATCCCAATTCATGAGTTTTCTCACTCTTACCCTTCTGATTCTCTCCCTCATCCCACCAGGGGCAGATGAGCAAGCAGCTGGGTGGTGCTTTGCTGCTGGCTGGGGTTAAACCACGCCACCACAGAATAAATTTTTACCCATCAAAAATCAGTTGTCTCTTTTAATCACTGGAGACAGGATACAAAGTAAGCATTTTAATTTGCAGCAAGGGGTACATAAAGAACAATTTCTAAACACATGTATCAAGTACTGGAATACCTTACTCTAAGGAGGCTACAGAACCTCTGCTAAGGGAGATCCTGAGATTTGTACAGGATCCTTTTTTAAGAGAAATTCCTGTCAGCTGTATTTGAAATACATTTTCAGGCACCTCTGTGCTGTATGGAGGTAAAGAGAAGATTTTCAGGGAAAGTTATTGTTTACATGCTGATGCATTCAACTGCATTCAGTTATATTTATGGTATGTTGTAATCCTGACCTGTAAAAAAAATAAATATGATGAATATAGGTTTTAGCTTCATGATTCATGAGTGCTCATAGTATACAAGGGAAAAACAAAGTCAGCCTCCTCTGCTCCTGCATGGTAACGGAGTGAGCACAGATTGTACTGAGTTTGGTGAGGAGGCACGTATTTATAGAAGTAGCTGTTTGTGCACAAATCCTACATTAAACTGGACAGAGGAATATGTTGAGCTTCAACCCTGCCATGTAGTCACTTTATAAGAGCCAATAGTTTGCTAGCCAGGAGTTTAAAGTGGAAGCACTAACAGATGTCTGAAAGACAGAACTTCTGCCTCACTGACTGCCTCTGGGTTCTAGGCTGAATTTTATGCCCTTCAGCATCTCAGAGGGCAGCAGCATCAGGCAGGCTGCGTGACAGGGTCTGGGGATGTGGGAATTCTACACCTCTGAAGATCTGAGCTTCACTGATAACACTCCAGGGGAAAATATCCTTTGAAGCTTATTTCTGGTTACAGCAGCTTGGCTGTCTCATTGTGCAAATATCAGAATGTCCCCTGTTGGACTGAATAGTTTTTCTTTGTTAATGATGCATCCTCTTACAAGTTTTTGCTATCACTGTTTTGTTTATAAGATTTTCCCTAAAGGAATGTCTCACACCTAGGTGTTCAGGAATTTTCTCCTTAACAAGTAGTTATTGGAAGCACTTTAATTTCTCTTTTGGTGTGGCCCTTGATGGTCATAAACTATCACCAATATGGACTTGGTACGACAACAATGAAGAAATGATCACTCCACTGATAGCACAGGACAAGATGGTGAGGTTTCTGATATTTTCTGAACTATTCTGGAAAGCAGCTGTTCACCTGTCCATATGCAAAGCTTTCACTGTTTCACACAGTATGTTCAGACTGACTGTATTCTGCCATAACACATAGCCCCATAACCTCTAGCTTAGCTGGACAAATTAGGTTAAAATCTATTGTCATATTAATTGCAGCAGAGTATTTTAAGTGTAAAAAAATACCTCACCCTATGGAAGAGGCTGATTGTTGGACACAGTCAATTCATTCACAAAATACTTTGTGCAGTTGCTGTATGGCTGCCAGGGAAAGGCTGAAGGAATCCTGAGGACAGTCACTATTCACTCCCCTTGAGGGTGATCAGGATTATTTTTTGGCTCAACTACTCCCTAACTAAGAGGATATGAAGTGCCAAGGGAACCATTCTTTGTAGAGGATAGGCTGGAGTGAACCAAATGGAACCAGTTTAATTCCAAGGACAGTTCATCTGTCCCTGAACAGCTTAGCACAAAACATTGCCCTGTGCTCAAGAATTAATGCACAGTCACATCTGAGTTCAGAATTTGGGCAGTGAAACAGGCATTTGAAGTTCTACTGCAGTGTCTCTCATAAAAACAGAGTAATGCTTGACTATCCTGTATCTCTTCTGCAAGTGCTGTGGAGGGATATTGGGTCTAACTACAAATGGAGAGGCATAATGCTTCCACGCTTGCCTGAAAGAAAGAATTATTTTATTACTATTTATATCAGGGACAGGTTTCAAGCCTGCTTTTCTTGTCAATCCAAAGGTGAATTTTAGAAGTAAAAAAATGAGTGTAACAAGCCAAGAGCTACCTGTTTCTATCAGAAATATTCTCAAATATTGAAAGATATTTTAATTTCTCCACCTGGTCTCAAACTCTAAAAGTGCCTTAGACCTAGCTGTCAAGTCAAAGCTACCTTAATGGAGCAACTGATAATACAAGGCAGATGACTTTCTCTAAAAGAAGCAAAAGAAATCTATTGCAGGCATAAGTACAAGAATGGAGAAGAGGCAGGACAATCCCTTCTCCATTTATATCACATTTAGTCATGCAATAGATTAACAATCCTTTCTTCAATCAACAAATTACCATACTGTAAGAGACAAGCAAAAAAGAATTTTCAGACCTGCAGCAAATGTTTTAAAGGTGGGTTTTCAATTTGCAGATAACTGTCAGTACGACAACAAAAAGTAACTAAAAAAAATAAATTGCAGTATTATTAAACTATATCCATATATTTTTCTGTGCAACCAAAGAATGGGCAGAATACTGGAAATAAAAGTGCATTCAAAAGTTGTATTAGTCTGACATGGTGTACAGGTTTGAAAGCAAACCAGTGACTCCAATTCAGAAATACAATTTNGAAGAATACTGCAGTATTGTAAGGCAGGTGCATTAGATGGTTCTCAGTCTATCCAGGAAAGACTGTCAGGCTAAGAATAATTCTCCACTGAGTTGTATTACAGATTGTAACTCTAAAAACCTGTAGGTTTTATCATGGCATACCCTGTCAACTCAAGGTATGAAAATACATTGTCAAAATACTTTCTGAGCTGTAGTAGAGTTCAATAGCAAATAAAAGGAAAGTATGCAGTTCTGACCCAATAACAAACACATTGGAGCAATTCAAACACTCAAGCCTGTCATTCCACTTCTGTGCTTACACACCATGCTTTGGATGAATATTCAGATTACTCTGGTATGTTCTCCACACATGGGTACTTTCTGCACAGCAAGCCTCAGTGAAACCAAAAGCTCCTAATAATCCAATGTGGTATGCTGTTCTTGTAAGGAAGCTAAAACAACTTAAAACACTAACTGCTCCTAAATGCTGGAATTCTTACTTTATATGTATTTAATACACAACATAAGCTATGACAGTCAAAGCTGGTATGTATGTTTCTCACTCACACATTGTGGGACTTAGACCTAACCTTCAGTAGGATGGAAGTATTTGTTACCTAGTTAAAACACAGACGTCATAGATCCACCAAAGCTCAGCTAAATCCATCTGTGTAGGTGTTTCCTTACCTTCTGTAAAGGTGGGGAAGGAAACTGCCTGACAGAAAAGACAGACTGAGAGATATTAGAGACAGGCTACTGAGAGCAGACTGGCATGAAGAACCAGGTGAAAACTGGAAGGAGAGAATATGCATGTGGGAAGAAGGGTCATGCAGCTGAGACATGCAGGGATGAGGCTGCGCAGTGGAGCCCAGAGGAACTGCAGCAGGTGGAAGAATTTAAATAGCACCCTGCTCCAGCTGCTCCCAGGGATATCGCAGGAGGGAAATCTGCCCACAAAATACTCTTCTCTCTTATGCATATGCACACACACACACAAAGGAACACAGAGGCACAGTGCTGGGTGGGGTAACCCCAGTAACCCTGTCAGGAAGACACAAGCCCCGGCCCTGGTACCCCCAAGATGTCCCTGGGGAGACTCTGCCACAGTGCCAATCATGATGAGTGAACAGGAGCCCCAAAGTACCTTGTGGACCTGAGGAGCTGTGGAAGCACATCCTAATGTGGATGAGTGTGTACACAGAACTTAAAAAGAACAAGAGGTACTGAGGCACCCTCCTCACTAGACTATTGCAAAACCTGCGGATCCTGCTACTTTTATAAGGAAGAGTCTGGGCTTTTAGAAAGGCACATACAACAAACAGAAAGAGCTGATGACTGAAAAGAAGAATCAATTGGAAAGTAGTTCCTAGGGAGGAGAAGTTCCTCCCAAGGAAACTAAATTGCCAGCTTGTGTATACCTTCCCTCCTTTCACCCTAACCTTTCTACCACTCCCACTCTTTGCAACAGAACATGAGGTACCTGAGCTGAGAAGCCCTCTGAATGATGGCACTAATGACAATTCATCATTGACTTTAAAAGGCAGAAACTGTGCTAGAGCTGAGAAAACAGCTTCTTCCCTTCAATGGATATATAGGAGCCTCAGGATAAGCAACTAAGGAGTAAATGGGTTTTTTTGTCTTAATGTCCTGTCTCATTCTAATTACAGTGAATAAGGATATCAATTACAATGTTAAAATAATGATGCTTGATCACATATGCAAGAAACAAAGACACATATTTTAAGATCCTAACTGCCAACCTTGATCACTGCACTTACAGCACTCAGGCATCCTATACCAATCCTTATTAATGTACCAGATTCTGTAATACCCAGGATACATGAAACAGTACTGAAAAAAAGAAGCTTGGGAATAAAGGCAATGGCTAAACTAAACAGTGTCAGGACACAGGCTCAACCACTGGCCTGTAATCATCTACTGTTTGTTTTCTTCTCCCTGGGTGGCCATGCAATGCCCCAGGAGACAGCCTAAGCCAGTGACAGTTCCTAAAACTCAGCAAAAAGCAGGCCACCCTCAGTCAGGGGAAAAGAATTTAGATATATGGATGTGAACCATACTGCATCACTTGTCCTTAGGACTAGGGAATTGACCCATTTTATTTATGAGTTAGACAAAACTGCAGAAGACAGTGATGCAGTAATTAAGTCATGCCAAATGTAAGGAGATTTCCAGCTGTACTTCACAGATACTGTTTTCTATGTATCATTCTATGCTGCCTTTCACCTCTACTCACCTGGCATGCGACAGGGTAGTGGAAGTCCATGATAGATATCTGGACTGCCATGTAGAGCATCCATAAAACATGGACTCTAAAGTAGACATTAAAATTATCTCTGCAAACATTTTAAAGAAATGTAGGGTCAGACCTCACTTTTGAAGGTCAACAGACATCCTCACATTGTTAGATTTGCAAAAAAATGTGTATTGTAACATATGGGGAGTAAATCATGTGTCATGGAGCTGGATATAGGAAGAAGAAAACCTGATGCTTTCTCCTACTTCACACATCATCCTGTCATAAAGAAGGCAATCTAATTAGTCTACAAATACCTTCTGGGCCAGTACTTTCTTGAATACTTCTTTTTTTCTACTCTCAGAGCTTTTTTTAAAGCCCTAACACTACATTCCTAGGGAAAATAGGGCTTACATGTCAAACTCTACGTATTTAAAGTCCTTAACTTCAGCCTCATCTTTATAGAAAATTACCTCAAATATTTTTTGTGGAAGAATGACTTCTAGACAGGCTCCATTGCTACTTGGCCTCACTGTGGCTGTGCAACCTGAAGTGAGTTTTTTTTATACACTTGCATTTAAATGCCTAATTCCTATTTAGACAGACAAATGCTTCTTGATTTGCTCCAAAAGAGCTAGATCTTGTTCTTATTTTGTCTATCAGTTGTTGAACAGTACTTTGGTAGGCTGATATGTTTTCTATTTTACTTATTGCAAAAAAAAATTGTAGTTAACTGGTTTTCTTTCAAATAAAGAAAAAATTATCTTGTCTTGCTTCTCCATTTTACACTAAAAGTCCTTTTTCAATAAACAGATCAACTGAGCTGTATTCTGTCAGATCTAAAATAACTGTGGTTCTCCCAGATTCATCTTGCATTTACAAAACAGAAGAACACTGTAAGCTCTCTCTATATATACACTTTTAGTAGTTGCTATAAATTAAAACTGAAAATCCTTTTTATAGCTAAATATTTATTTTTGAAAGCATTACAACAAATGTCAGAAACAAAGTCATTACAACAACAATCTTGTTACAGAAACAGTTTATGACTGGAACAATTTGGTTCAAACTTTCCAAAATGCATACCACTCAGCTCCTCTGTCCTTTCCTCTATCAGAGTATGATTGTATTTTATTTATGTGAGGCACCATTGAGAAAATATATTGACTATATTTTTTTATTCTTGCTACCAGTTAAAGTTGCTCAAATCCTATAACTTTGTTACTTTTTAATCCAAATCCCTCCAATATTTTGCCTTTCTGTTGTGAAAAATGGACATTGTTTTGTAAGGAAATATGCCTGCCAAAAATGATAGAAATTCATGATATGTGGGGTTTTTCCTTTTTAATCGAAGAGAGGGTGTCACTTCTAGTAATACTTTCCTGTATGAAATAATTTTTTCCAGATATCTGAAAGTTCTCATGACTAACTTGAAACTAAGAAATAGTTCCAATTTGTGAGTATGTCAGAAGAGCCTCTATTCTCTTTGACATCTGTGCAAACTAGGATTACCTCCAAATGGACAACCTCAGGGGCTGAGTAAAAAAAATATTCAATACTACACTGAAAAATCAACTCTGAGGGAGTACAGTGAACATCAGAAGGATAGAATAATCATTCCCCTCATGAAGAAAAGTTTCCTTTTTGATGTAAGATAAGCCAGTGTAACAACAATATGTTATGTGAAACTTTCAGAAACATGTTCTAAACTGTGGGTGGCTACTGCACTTTTGATGTCTGGGGTGGTTTTGGGATGCAGCATTCAAAAGAGCTGTCAGCTGAAAGTGGATGCAGCTGGAGAAAGTTGGAATCTGAACCTAGGAATGGCGTGGGCTGGCTGCAAATTACAACGAAGGCCTACACAGTGTATAAGCTTTTTGCTGCCTGAACCAATAAAAGTCATGGTAGCCAAAGTAAAAAAGAAAAAAAGTTTTTGTTTCAGTGGTATATAATGCCACTACCTAAAATGGGAGCACAGTGATGAAAGGCAGCAGCACACTTCTCACAGCTGACCAGGGCTCAGAGCCAGTGACTGCATCAAAAGGGGTGCACAGCTTCCAGCAGCCAAATCACTGAGCAGTCCTAACCAATAATCCCTTAGAGAGAGTGCTCTGGCAGGATGGTGACAGGCTTCTGGCTAGACTGACTGACATTCTCCCAGCACCTATATTAGCAGACAATTATCTGACATTTAGGAACAGACATATGTATTTATAAACCAGAGTCTCTGCTTGAACCCTATGAGAGCCAGGATTCATTTCTTACAGGGAAGCATTTTAAAAATACTTGAAAAAGCACTTGTATGCTGTTACCTTCTTATCCGACAGGCTACAGTTATCAAAAATTGCCTCAAACTCTTTTACAGGATTTGCATGTTACTAGCATATTACAAAGCTTGTATACTGATGCCTAAATCCCTTGTATTTATTTAATTTCAGTAGCCTTGCACACTGCTGCTTTCCTTTGGCCGACGTGCAGATCTTCCTGGACACTGCTGTTTTTCAGATTCTGTTAACGTGACATAATTTATTCCAGTAAAGTTTTAATTTTAGCTCACGGTGTAATCAGTGTGTATCATTTTAATTATTGTAATCTCTAAGTCAGCCCCTTAAATACCACTCTCCCTGGACTATATGTTCTGTTTATAAAACTAAAAAGAACACTCAGAGAAAGATATGTTTGGTACATTTAGGACTAAATGGTATATTTTGGTTTTACCTGGCAGAGCTCAATGTCCTTATACTTTTGTTATAAACAAATAAAGAATTTCCCTTTCTAAAGGAAAAGAGCGCATTTGAAACAGAGGATTCAGTACAATCTTACAGAGGGTTTATTTTAGTAATACAAAGAAATCGTTTGTGTGCTCTTCTTCTACAAAGCATGAACATGTTCTGCTAGTAATTAGGAAGAAGAATACCTATTGTTCAGAAAAATATATGATGCATTTAGATTTTCTAACATGAAACCACAGCATCACATTAGAGAGCAGCATTCATTTGTTTATGTCAGAAACTCCTCTGTCTTGTACTGAAACCAATAATGTGTGGGCATGAGATTAATTGCTAAAAGCAAAACCAAAAAGATCAAGACAATGTATGTTTCTGGTATGCCTTTCCTTCCCAAAACTAAATGAACTTCTATGTTATGGAAGCAGATTAAGTCTGTTACATGCTTGTAACTCAGTATGCTCTGAGGAGCACATTTCTATCTATTTAGCTTGTTTAGGAAGCTCCTTATTTAACATACAAAAAGTGTTTCTAAAATGTGTATTTGTCAAAACTTAGCTTAGGACTCACATGACATATATTTTGCATTAGTAAACCAACCAGTTTCATATACTGTTGGTTATATATTTGTAGCGACAATTAACCAAAAGGATTTTGGGAAGAGAAGTTACATCTGCTAGATTTGAATATACATATGTATTTGTATGGTAACCCACCAAATATTTCTGTGGCTACCTTCACCATTATTATTTTGCACAGCATTTTAAATTACTTACTTATGATAGAATGATCCTGTGCTTTTTCTGGCATGCTAGGATCTCCAGTCCTGCTTATTTAACCTTACCTCCACAGGGTTGTTTACACTTTCAGAACCCGATTTCAATTTACTTTAATTTTCTCAGAGACTTTTGTATTTATAAAAGCTGAGCATCTAATGACCTCTCTATTCCTGACATTTCCTTTACTCTCCACTATGAAAAAGAACAAAAACCCCAGTGTCCCATTTCTGTTCCAAAAAAACTAAACTGCTTCCTTCAGTGGGTTGGTCCTTGTAACTGAAAATGGCAACCAGATGTTTACAGAACATACAAGCAATTTTCCTTGAGGCCTTTAGTCTTTATAATTGTTTGCTGAAGTTAGCTGAATTTCATGGAAACTTGTCTGAGGCTGCAACAAACACCAAGTAGGGACTCCTCCTAACTGTACTCTGAACAATTAAAAAAAAAAAAAAAAGAAAGGTTAAAACTAATGTTTCCTACTCTTGTTAATGTCTTTCTAACTCCATAAAAAACCATTCACTAAGGGAGGAAATTTAGTTCTATTAGTACTTATTTTTACATTCCATCCCATGAAAAACATCCCTATTTCACAATACGTTATTTGCTTTCTACTTTCTCAAAGTTCAGCTGGCTATTATCTAAGCACCACTGATTTTTGCTCCCTTCCCTTTTCCCCACTCCCATCAGGAATATATTCTCATAAACTTTGGGGGTTTTGAGAATATTTTACATTTTAAGAAGATGCTGTAAACTACATATTGTTTCTTCCTGCAAGCCCTGAGTCACCACAGCTGAATCACAGGTGAAATCTCTCCATCTTCTTTAGAAACCACCGTTTTCCCTCTTCAGTTCCTTGTCTGCCTGATTTTCCCAAGGCTAGTCATGTACTTCAAGAAGTCTGTGAGACCATCTTGTTACCCCACCAGGGGACTCACTATACCTAATAAAATCTCTTTACCTAGTATTTCAAGACATCTAAGATTGAATACTCCACAACTCCAGGGAATCCATTTCATTACTTCACTAGCTTTACTCCCAAAACAGATTTCCTAATAACAACTTTGTTGTAGTACATCATGCCCTGATTACTAAAGGCATGATGAACAGATTGTTCTTTTTTCCCTTGGCAGCAGAATTTGTTAACACTTTGCGTTAGCAAGTACCTCTGTTCACCCAAACATACCAGTCTTCAGAGTCATTGAAGAAAGAGCATCACTGTGTCCTCCTGCCTCTACCACCTTCTCTCATTTTCACTAATTTTGCTGATATGGTATGTCTTGGAAAATGCAAAACAGATGTCTGACAGTCAACAGACGTGGCCCTGGGGGCCTCTTGAAACCCACTTCTCTGCGCTAATTAGCAGCTCTGAGGAAATTACTACTGGCTGCACTTACGAAGTAGCCCTTCTGAAAGTTCTTACCTTGCTGATGGCCAGATGTCAGCAATTAAGCTGATACTTTTCCTATTTAGCCTCTGGTCAAAAGTATGAACAGTGAGGAGTAATAGAGGTGATACAATATGCTAAAGGAATAACATAAAGATATACAGCAAAGAGCATGCATTTCATCCTAGTTCTGACAGTGACTCATACAGTTTCTATCCTAGTTTTCTCCATCTCTAACTGATGTGGCAACATTTTATGGCCTTGTAACTCCAACTGCAAAGCAAAGTGAATGGAGTAATTTTCATCCATGAAAAATGTAAATTTTCTTTAAAAAGTAATTTTTCCAAAGGATACCCAGCAAACCAAAATGAAAAATTGACAAAGACTGACATGGAAAATTGCTTTTGGGGAAAATCAAATGAAAATTTTCTTTCTTCTGTCCCGAAATGCTTCTTCAGTCACGTACGTATACAGAGAGACAGAAAACTTTGCAGTTAGCACCACGCCACATCTGTGAACACCTGTGCTTGCTCCTGCAGCCTCATGTTCCCTGACATTCCTCAAGCACCAGCTTTTATAGGGAGTGACAACCACTGGGTACAAAGATGCAAAAGAACTCTCCACAGAGAGCCAAGATGGGTACAGCAGAAGCCTTATCTTCTATAACAATACAATTCTCAAATCACCATTTTACAGCAAAATGAGTTATGCCTGAATATAGGCAGGTGGCTTTATCAGTGAGGGGGTATTCACTCCTTGCTGTAATAAGTAAGTAGTGCCACTTTAAATACCAGACAGATCTCTTGACCCGAGCACATAAAGAGAAAGGCCAAGATTCGCTCAGATTTGCTCCCGTGGGTCTGTTGTCTCAATCATCCCTTCCTGTTCCTGGAGCAGCTCCACCCAAGCACCACTCCCACATCTGCAAAAAGCCAGATCATCCTCATAATTAGTTGCTGGAACCAGGGCTTAGTTTACACAGCTAAGTATTTAAACACAGCATGCTCTTAAAATGTCAGAAAACAGAATGGAATTCAGTGTATACTGATAATGTCAGGAAAGAGGAAATAATTTCAGATCTAATATTCTTTGCAATATATGTAAATTTAAGTATCTATGTAGTGTATGATACCTACTTAACAATGTCAGGAAAATGAATAGGACATGAAAATGGTATTGATTTCAATGGAAATTGACAGAAAAGCTAAATACTGAACAAAGCTAAGATGTACTCAATACTTATCTTATGGAACAATAAATCACACAAAAAATCCCAACCCAAATCAATATTTGTACTGTAGTGATCCTTCTAATGGCATGGCTAAAATTTAATCTTCAATGGATGTAACTCAAACTGCAAAAAGAGGCAATAGTAAAGTTTAAATACTTAACGGCAGTATTCTAAAATATGAAATTATCATGTAAAAGCAATACTATGAAAATAGTTTGTGATTCTTTTTTTGAAGTCCCTCATTGCAGTCGCAAAATCTTCCACCAAATTACTAACATTCTAAGGCAGCAGGGAGCATATAATGTTACACTGCACTCAGTTTGTCAGGAGCCTGAATACATGAGCTTTTTTCCATGGCCAAACTGATGGGCTATCACTGAGCTTATGCATAGTCTTTTCCATTCCAAGAGCTAGTAATAATGACAGAATTTTGCATGTTATTGCAGAATGAATTAAAATTAGCCAGTCAGATCTGTAACATACAACTGCACACATTTCTTGGAGCCTGCTGCAGTTTGCTGAGATTTGCTTAACTACTGGTAAAGGTGAAGAATTGAGAAATTAAGGAAATGCCTGTTAAGGGAGGGTCACCAATGACTAATGAGACAGGCACATTCAGCAAAGGACAGAAAAACTGATGGCTCTGTAAGGAAAGATATAAGTAGTTTATTTATCTTTGAAGATGTCATCTGGGCAAAGTATGGAATTCAGAAAAGATTCAGGCAGCAGGAAGTAACATTATTTTTTTAACAGTAGGGAACATTATTTTTGGAGGGCAGAAATGCCTATTAGTGAAACAAGTTTCTGAGCTAAAACCTTCCTTTTCAAAAATGTTGTGAAAATGTTGGCAGGGTAGCACAGAGTCATAGGGACACAAAGATCCTGTTAAATCTTTACTGTGGTAACAGAGATGACAGCTTCTCAGACTGGAAGAACAGGGAAGAAGGCAGAAGACACTGGAAAACATTTGGCAAGTTCTTCTCTGGTATTCGCCACTCTGGGAGGATCTAAGGAGGCTCTGAAGCCAGGTGGCTCATCCCACTCATCTCTGGTAGAGCAGCACAGCTCGGTCCTGGGCTGAGGGAAGAAAGCTCAGAGGCTTGTACAGCTCAGGATGGCAAATCTCCCAGGAGAAAGCCTGGAAGTGTAGGGCTTTCTCACTCCTCCTTCTGATCCTTTTATTATTTTCAATGAGATTGTGACACCAATTTCAACCCCCTCCAAGGCTGTGGTGAAGGCATAACTTGTTCCAGATGCTATGCCTCTATGAGCAGATTTTCACATTATATCAAGGAAGGAAGGAAGGAAGGAAGGAAGGAGGGAAGGAAGGAAGGAAGGACACACCAATCACACTAGCTGGAAAACCAAACAAATGTGCCATTTGCAGATGTGCTGGCCAATACAACCTGATATCTTCCTTATCAGCTCTTATAATGAGCTGTTTGCTCATCAGTAACTTCTTTTGAACTGCTGACTTCAAAACAGATTTACCACAGGTATTTACTGAAGATAATGACCATGTTAAAACATTGCCCAAGGTGGTCATCCCAGCTCTCTGCAAAATCTGACTGTTCCATCGTCTGCTACTAACACAGTTCTAACACAGTTCCACCTCTCTATCTCCATCCCAGCAGCGGAATAAGAGACATGTTAAACTTACAGCAAAACTGGCTCATTTAGGGCTGCTGCAAAAGGAAGTCTCAAAGAACTCAGACACAGATATGATCAGTCCATGGACTTTTCCCTCCATGTGGGTTTAATTGCTAAGGAATGGTGAAAGCACAACTACTTTTTGTTCAAGCAAAGCTGCTTGAGAATTTACTGACAAAGCTATTTTTCAGTGAAAAATTAGGGGTTTGAATAGTTTATGTTTTACTGCAGAACATATCTGAATGGATTTTTCATAGTAAATCCATAAACCACAGTCACTTTGCCATGACTAAAAAAACCCCAATGTTTTTCCTTTTTAGCCAACTGTTTTCCAGTTACCAAAACTCAAAATGGTTTTCGTTGGTTTGTAAGAAGTGAAAAATTTCCACTGAAGAAAACTATTCCCATGAGGTTTCTCTCTGACAGCAATGAACTCAACATAGTGCTGCAGCCCAGGTGTTGAGGATCTTCCTGGAAGATCAGTGTGCAGAGCTGTCACATTTGGGTTTCAAACACCAGCAGAATGGGTCCCAAAATTCTTAGCAGGCCAACACAAAAAAAAAGTTAGGAATGTTTTGTGGTGAATTTTTTTCCATATATGACTTCAGCTAGAGTCTTGGCTCTCAGCCATTCAAAACAAAAAATCCTTTCAAATTTAGAGTGAACTTTGAAAGCTACACAAGTAAGACAGACTGCACAAAAAATAAAAGCACCCGACAAAGCTGCTAAATAATACCAAGTAATAAGGAATTATTCTTTTTATCGATTTTTCACAGCACTCACATTCTGTTTCTCAGTTCATTATCTATATATTTTTAATTGAGGCCTAAAGGAGCATATTTTTAATAACTTGTAACATTCCTATTAGAAAAATATTATGCCATAGCATAGCTCAAAATACCCTTCTCCAAAATAAGGAGTACTATGCCACCCAGAAGAGTAAACCCCATCATCTACTGGGGAAGAAAATTAACTTTGAATGTAATTTGCTTAGCTGTAAGAAAAGATCATTGGGTTGGCATGTAGACATGCTCTTTTACTTACTTCTTGTTTTTAAAACATAACATTAAAGCTAAACACTTACATAACAGAGAATAGTTAAAGGCAGATTTATGCTGCCATGAAATGGAATTAGTAGAATCTTACTCTCTGCTTTAAGTTGGCAAGCATTTGACTTTTTTACATAATCCAACATCTGCTGGAAGCTGTAGGATGTTCCTGGAAAATACCTAAGACCTTTTCATTACTTTTTTGTTATTATTACTGGAAAAATACTACAGGAAGTACTGGTTCTAGCCTGTAAAGTATAAATATCCACAGCTAAGCTCATTTCTGCAGAGGCAATATTTGGAGTGTAAAAACCATACAGGAGAACTTCAGTCTGAACTCAGCACTGCTGGAAAATCTAGTACAGTCTTTTTTTCTTTTTTTTTAATAGGTTTCAACTGAATTTGGCATACCCACTTCCTTGGCCAATTGAAACACAGAAGTATTTCACAGAGATGGTGCACATGGTCCCCAGAGATACCATCTTTTTTCTGCAGCCCATCTGACATTAGCGAAGCCTGCAGACATGCTGTGTACTCTCAGATGGAAAGCACTCAAGGCAAGGAGTGGCTAAAAGGTGACTATAAAACTAGATTAAAGTAAGAGTGAGATGAAGACAATTTACTGCTTCTTGGTACAGCCTGCCAAAGAAAACCACATGTACCTCATTTTCAAGAAAGTTTCTTAAAGGAACTTGAAATTAGCAATGGAATTTTGAGCAATTCAAGCATGCTAAGAAATTGTAGTTTTCATCTATGAAATTATCTGGTTTGGTTAAAACTCAAGCAAACCTGACCTCTCTGGTAGCCCCAGAAGTGTACTGCAAGCCAGAATGATGCAAACAGTACTCCCTTTAGCATGAGACATATCTAACTACACCATTTTTCCTCTGACAGAATGGTAGCCTGTGTATTTTTTTCAAAGCCTTCCAGTTCCCAAACTGACTTGCAAGACCAAACTGGCATCACAGTTTCAGTTCATAGCTCTGAGGTGTCTAAGAACACTCAAACATGGTCATCACATATATAACTGGTGCCCAAGCTTCTCTATCAAGCACAGTGTAACTCTACACAATAAAGCTGCAGTCCTTTGTACAAGAGATCAGATTCTTCAGTAGTCTGCTTTAACTATGGATCAAATTTCAAGAGGAACTGAGAACCAACAGTAATCAATCCCAGATTCAACAGCAAGTGCAAAATGTACTTGTCCTGTATTGTGTTTTTTAACAAGTTTACAAAACAATCAAAACATTACTAGAGGAAAAAAGTACCTTCACACATAAAACTTTTCTTTAGGAGAGAAAATGATAAGGAAACAAATGTAGCAGGTATGTAATTTTGTTATGAAACATTCTATTGAAAATCCCTCCGTTATATTGATGAAGTTCGTATGAGAAGTCATCAGGAACCAAACTCATCTGATTTAGTTGTCAAGACTATGATGAACTACTCCTCTGCATTTTTTTTACAGAAGGATACCTAATAGAATTCCACCTAACAGAAGAATCACCTAATTGTGGAAAATTATCCACACAGTTGAGAAGGGCTAGAATTTGGCTTCTATCCTTACTTTTATCAGGGTTTATGCACTTTGTGTTTGTGGAAGAACGCTGGATCAATTCTACATTTAGTGATCACATTTAGTAATTAAGAAATTAATTAAGTCCAATTATTCTTACTGTGATAAGGGCCCTCATGCCTCAGATCTTCCACCAGTCTCCTGTTTTCAAGGACTGTGACTGTATATCCATGTTTTGCCAGGATGCGCTGACAGAGCTGACGGTCAGTTTCATGGTGAACAGGAGGTGCATAGAGAACTGCTCTTCTCGTGCGGCTTCCAAAGTACTGGAGAATGGAGTCATGGATCTACAGCAAACACAGTGCAAAGACAATGATTTAAGAAACGACACTCCTCAGCAGTATAAAATACAGTTGTTGTTTTTCACAAAAAGAAGCTAGTAACTTACTGTGACAACATGGGAAATAGTTCTAGTATAATTAAGAATTCTCTTTATATCAGGGACTTCAGACCACAGATTCTATTTTGTCTGCCTCTCCATTTTTTCTATCTTCATTTTGGACTGATACTATAAAGGTTTGAAAGCTCTGGGTAGCACTGAAGGATCTTTAAACCATGTTCTTCCCTTCCTGGAAACAACTCTTCCTGAAATCTGGGCTGCTCTGGTGAGCTGGTAACAGCAATTGCCACCTGACTTTGACTTTGACTGTGGCTGCAGTCGCCTAAGCAGAGAGGTCTTGGCAGGTGCCATGTGAACTGTTCCACGGAATGCGAGTCCTATGCAGATGGTAAGTGCAGGCATCTGAGTTGGGCTATGCAGCATTATTAAGAAAAGTAAGAAGAGTACTGGGGTAAAATCATACACAGGAATCCTAAACAGTACTGGAGATTACTGTGCTCTAGAAAGTTAAATGTAACCTTGTCAGTACCTTACTGACTTATTAGTCCAACATGATCTAGCCCATAGGAGGACTGGCAGAGAGACTTGTATATAGGAGCAAGTGAAAAGGTATCTGATGTTGCCAATGAATCCCAAGGAACACTTGTATTATCTACCACTTACTGTCTTCCCATATAGTGCCTAGGGACAATGGCATCTAGAGAAAACCCATCCTCTACAGCTATCCTGGGGTATGAGCTTCTCAAAAGAAAAAATGATAAAGAGACACCCCAAACACACAGTCATAGTGCAAGCATAACATTAATTTCTGAAAAGGGCAAATTTCTGAGCCATTGCCATCAGATCTTTGGGTAATGGGGATATTTTATGTCTGAAATAAGTGTAGTGGGTTGGCCCTGTCTGGAAGCCAGGTGCCCACCAAAGCCACCCTATCACTCCCCTTTTCAACTGAATAGCGGGAAAAAATACAATGAAAGTCTTGTGAGTAGAGATCAGAACAGGGAGAGATCATTCATTGATTACTGTCACAAGCAAAACAGACTCAGCTTGGGAAAACTCATTTGATTGATAATAAATGGAATTAGAGTTAGATAATCAGAAAAAATCCCAAATCTTAAAACACTTTTCCCCCACCCCCCTTCTTCCCAGGTTCAATTTCCTTCCCGAATTCTCCACCTCTCCCTTAGTGGAGCAGGGGGGCTGGGACTGGGGGCTTCTTCAGCTCATCACACATCGTCTCTGCTGCTCCTTCCTCCTCAGGGGGAGGACTCCTCACACTCTTCCCCTGCTCCACTGTGGGGTCCTACCCATTGAAGACAGTCCTTCTTGAACTTCTCCAACACGAGTTCTTCCTACAGGCTGCAATTCTTCAAACTGTTCCAGCGTGGGCCTCTTCCACAGGGCCCAGTCCTTCAGGAACAGACTGCTCCAGCATGGGTACTCCATGGCCTGCTGGTGTATCTCTACTCCACTGTGGACCTCCATGGACTGCAGTGGACAGCCTACCCCACCACAGTCTTCATCACATTCTGAAGTGGAGTCTCTGCTCTGGTGCCTGAAGCACCTCCTCCCCCTCTTTCTTCACAGACCTAGTGTCTGCAGAGTTGTTAGTCTCATACATCCTCACTCCCCTCTCTGGTTACAATTGCACAGTCGCGTTTTTTCCCTTTTTAAACCTGTTATTCCAGAGCTCCTACCACCATCACGGATGGGCTCAGCCTTGGCCAGTGGCAGGTCTGTCTTGGAATTGGCTGGCATTGACTCTGTGCGACATGGGGGAAGCTTCTGGCAGCTTTGCACAGAAGCCACCCTGGTAGCCCCCCCCAATACCAAAACCTTGCTGTTCAAACCCCAATAAAACAAAGCATAAAAATAGGATGGTCCATGCCACATGACCCTGTGCTCCCAGAATCTGCTTGACCCATCTCAAAAGATAATGGGGTCAGCTTGAGCCTCTGTTCCTCAAAGCTGGCTTCCCTTGTCAAAGACTAACATGACAGAGGTGAAGAAGAGACCGAGGCTGTAGGAAGGTGTCTTGGGGTGACCTTGTCATGTATATCCCCTACCATCGCTCTATGCCCAAACATGAGTCCTGTGCTTTTAAACTGAGACTGGGAGAGCAGAGAGAAGCGGCTGGGCAAACTTTTCAAAACAGTCTGTGCTTCAAGGTCGCTCTGCTCTGCGTTCAGCTGTGAGGGGAGAAGTGTGGAGGAAGCACGCTGCCTGCCTTTTTTCCACCCCGGTTTTCGGCTCTTTTTTTCCTCAGAGAGAGACGGAGAGAAAACTTGATTTTGTTTTCTTCTCCTCTGGACTTGCTCAGATCACCGGAGCATCTGGACTCCACCGGGGGACCCTCCCCCGGCCTGGAGTGGGGCACCCACGTCGACCCAGCTCCAAGGAAGAGGAGAGAGACCAGCCTCCTGCAGTGAGGACTCTGAAATTTTCCGGGTTTCCGCTCCACAGTGAGAGAGGTTTTGGGTCTTTGGCATTGTTGTTGCTTTCCTATGTGTGTTGGTTTAATAAATAGTTCTTTTTCTCTCTTTCACATTCCTCCGGGGAATATTTTTCTTTTCCCGAACCTGGTGGGGGAGTGGCGGCAGTGCCCTGCTTGCTTTGAGGAGACGTCCTTTTGGACATTTTTTCCTTGAAATTGGCCCAAACCGAGACAGAAGGAGAAAGAGGCTCCTGTCTTCTAAATTCCCACAGTGCCAGTAATAAGCATGTCCAACTCTGCACATCCACAGCACAGCATTGTCATTGCTCAGGTGACCCATGTTCTGCATAAATTCCAGGGCTAGGATCTGGTTGCATATGGCCCTGTGAGCGTGTGTCCAGATCAGATCACAGGTTTGGAGAGATTTCCCAAATCCGCTTGAAGGGAACTGGCATTGCTGCACCCTCCATCACTGGTGTTCTCATTCATGCTTGCTGCTTTCTGTCTCACTGAGCCTTCTCGCAGGTGGAGATCAGTAAGTGACTCTTTGAATGGCCTTTCTCTCTCCGAACCTGCTCCAAGATCAGGCAGGCTGTCTCCCACAGAGCACAGCACTGCCCAAGGACAGGATCTCATCCAAGGCACAGGGCAGCCTCACAGGATCTCTCTCTCTCTCTTTAACCCTCTAGTAATCTTTATCCTTAAGACATTACTTGCGATTACACAGACTCCATCCTGTACCTTAAACAAGCCCCTGGGCCCTGCATGACCCCCGAGGGGCAGTGCAGGCAGACGCCCCTCATGGGGGATGGCGGCAGCGCGCGCAGACACAAAATCCACCACTAACACCACACACCGGAGTGCTGCCGGTCTCGCACCTGCAACAGCAGGCAGTGCCGGACTGGATGTGGCAGCAGCTACAGATGTAACTCTTGCCAACACTACTGTTCATGTGATCCCCACGGGAATTTGGGGGCCTCTTCGAGACGGCCAAGCTGCATTACTTCTGGGATGATTCTCTACTACTATTCAAAGACTCTTTGTGCTACTTGGTGTTATTGATGCTGATTATACAAGCAAAATTAAAATTATGCTGGGGACTCCTACACCTCCCTGCATCATACAGAAGGGCAGTCGTCTTGCCCAACTCATTCCTTTTCAGACGAATAATAAGCCCCGCGGAGACACTACCTATAGAGGATCATGCAGTTTTGGTTCTACCAGCAGTCCATTGGTCTCTTGGGTGCAGCAGATTTCTGATCAGCAACCCACACCGCGCTGCACTCTGAAGGGGGGAGGTCACAAGACTCTTAACAGGAATGATAGACACCAAAGCACACATCACTTTCATCTCAAGCGCTTGATGGCACCCCACCTGGCCTTTGTCATCAGCAGGTTATGCTTTGAATGGGAATTGGAGGTTCTAATGCCAGCAAGCAGAGCTCCAATTTGATCATACTTGAAGGACCGGAAGGTCAGACAGCCATGGCCCTACCTTTCGTGTTGAACATGCCTTTAACTGTGTGGGATCAAGATGTGCTCAGTCAATTTGGTGTCTGCATAAAAATGGGTTTTTGATAGAGGCTGCTGATGTGCGTGACATCCTGTGTTTAGTGTAGACTGTTACAAAACCTGTTTGGGTAGATCAGTTGCCTCTCACTCAAGATAAGCTCATTGTGCTCAACATGTTAGTGCAAGAACAATTGCAAGAAGGACACATTGTCCCATCCACCGGCCCATGGAACACCCCTGTGTTTCTCATCAAAAAGAAGAGTGGCAAGTGGCATTTGTTACGTGACTTAAGACAAGTCAATGCAGTTGTGGAAGATTTAGGCCCTCCACAACCAAAGTTACCTTCACTCAAAATGATCCCTAGAAAATAGTCCCTGGTGGTGATCGATTTAAAAGGCTGCTTCTTTACAATTCTCCTTCACCCCGATGATGCATCAAAATTTGCCTTTTCAGTTCCAAGTGTAAATACGCAGGAACCCCTGAAGCGGTATTATTGGGTGGTGTTGCCACAAGGAATGAAAAACAGTCCAACTATATGCAAGTGGTTTGTCGCTCGTGTTCTTGCTCCAGTGTACCAGTGCTTTCCCACAGTACTTTTGTACCATTACATGGACAACATATTGATAGCTCCAGCCACTGCCAAAGAGACATAAGCTGCTCTAGCTGCAGTTATACATGCAGTCCAAC
The DNA here is from genome assembly GCA_013397815.1 of Aleadryas rufinucha. Classification (NCBI taxonomy): domain Eukaryota; kingdom Metazoa; phylum Chordata; class Aves; order Passeriformes; genus Aleadryas; species Aleadryas rufinucha. Next base: position 49,086 of record VZTH01000536.1, read on the forward strand.
AGACTGGACTAAGAATTGCTTCAGAAAAGGCACAACACTTTCCACCCTGGCAGCACCTGGGATGGCGCCTCACAGAGCAAACTGTGAGACCTCAAGCCATCAGCTTGCAGACACAGGTCAACACGCTGAATGACCTGCAGAAGTTGTTAGGTGTCATTAACTGGATACGGCCTCTACTTGGCATCACCAATCAAGACCTTCAACCACTGTTTGAGTTATTAGAAGGTGACATCCATATTGCATCACCCCAGACTCTTATACCTGAAGGACATATGGCCCTACAACATGTGGCATCAGCAACTGCTGCATGCCAAGTGGCTCATTGGGATCCAGAATTACCTATTTTGATCATTATTTTGAACCCCAGCCGACAACCACATGGACGGCTGTTGCAGTGGCATGACCGTCTGACTGATCCCCTACTATTTCTGGAGTGGTTGTTTCTTCCTCGTGCAATGTCTAAGACTGTCATCATGCAATATGAGATGTCTGCACAATTAATACTGAAAGCACAGAGGCACTCCTGTTCCCCTGCAGAACAAGAACCCGTGGCAATTTTTGTCCCTTGTACCTCTACATACCTACTATGGCTTCAATAAACTGCTGAGATTTTTCAAATTGCCTGGCTGCTTCTCCTGGGCAGGTTTTAGTGCATTCGCCAGCACATAAATTATTCGCCACAGGATTTGTTCCTGCACTCAAACCCAAGTGCTCTGAAGTACCAACTTTCAGCTCTAGCAGTTTTTTCCAATGGAACAGAAAAGACACAAGAAGTCTGTTTTAGTTTGGTGAAACCCGATTACAGGCCAATGAGATTCAGATATCTCAACTGTCCCTGGGTCCCCTCAAGTTGTTAAACTCGCTGCAGCTGTAAGACCTTTCCGGAAATAACCAGAACCCTTTAATTTCTGCATACGTTGAAAGTCTCATAGAAAGAGCAGAAGCCTCTCTTTTACACAACCCTACCAACCCTATGTTGGCAGAACATTTATGCGAGCTGATTCACTTATTAGATCAAGAGGTCTCTCCATATTTTGTTACTCGTATTCAGTCACATGCCACTCTTCCTGGAAAACTGGCAGAAGGCAATCGGCAAGCCGACCTGCTCGCTGCCCCGTTGTGACAGTCCCCAATACATATAAACAGGCACGCCTTAGTCGTGCTTTCTTTCATCAAAATGAGGAAGCACTGCAAAAGACCTTTGCTTTAACTCAGCGCCAAGCTTGAAATATTATCACTTCTTGCCCAAATTGCCAGTGCCATAATTTTGCCTCTGCGACAACAGAAGTCAACCCCAGAGGCCTATGAAGCCTAGATATTTGGCAAACTGATACTACACACTTTCCTGAGTTTGGTCGCATGAAGTATGTGCATGTGTCTGTTGACACATTTTCTGGAGCAGTCCATGCTTCCTGCCATACAGGCGAGACCTCCCGGGATGTTTATCAACACTTTTTACAAGCATTTGCGGCTTTAGGGGTGCCTTGACAAGTAAAAACTGATAATGGCCCTGCTTACATTTCTCAAAAACTACACTCCTTCTTTCAGCAATGGAGTATTTCATATGTTACAGGCATTCCTCATTCGCCAACAGGTCAGGCCATTGTAGAGCACATCCATGCTACTCTGAAAACCTTGTTGCTTCAACAGAAAGAAGAAATGCACAGAGAAACTCCACAGAATCGTTTAGCCAAAGCCTTATATGTTTATAATTTTTTCAATTTTTATGGAGACAACCCTATGCCACCTATAGTAAAGCACATTACGGCTATGAAGGAATGCGTAGATACTGTAGAAAAAGCCCAAGTTCTTATCAAGGATCCGGAAAGCAACCAAAGACGAGGTCCTTATACCCTGATAACCTGGAGAAGGGGTTATGCTTGTATTGCCACAGAAATGGGACCCCAGTGAATACCAGCTTGACTGGTAAAGCCATATAACCCTAGCGCTGCCTTGGCGTTGTCAATTCCCAAATCTCCCAGACCCTTGGTTTCCTGTGGACCTTAGCACTTACCGTAAAAGATATGGGTACATTGACCTGCGACTAGCATGCCATCTCGAGAAGGAACAAGAAGACATCAGACAGGTCCAGGAAGAATGTGAAGAGCAATATCTACAATTACAAAATAATCCTATTCCATATTTAGAGTGTGCCGACCCTAGTCATCAGGCGTGGGCATTTTGTGAATGCACCAGCTGTCATAAAAGGGGCACAGCATTGCTGAGCAAAGTGGCCTAGGTGTGATCCTCTGCGTTACTCCTTTGAGAATTGCACAGTGCTCTGTTCGGTGTGCGAGTGGAAATACAGTCTACCCCCACATCAGTACATGTGGGAAAGGGATTGGCACCCCAAATGTGATGGGCCCTCTCCTTTTCATAATTTTATGCTTAAAGGAGGAGAGCGGTTAGGGAGAGGCTACCATCCCCCCACTGCCACAAGGTAATGTGTGCCTCACTCTTGCTAAGGCTTTGAACCAATCAGCACTATGCTTATCAATGGCCACACCTCAGGCACCCTTCCATAGATGTCTGGTAGGAATTCCCGTAGATGACCCACAAGTGATTGTGACAGAAGCCCAGGGTAGAGAGCCCCGCATATCCTGCAATACCTCCATGGTATCATGTATGGATAATTTCGATACTTGAGACGATTGTTTACCCCTTGCCCCTTCAGAACCACAGGAACTTGAAATTCTGGGATCGATTAAGGCAGATGTCTGCATAGACTCCAACTTGAAATTCTGGGATCGATTAAGGCAGATGTCTGCATAGACTCCAACTATAGCAAATTAGGGAAAAGGTATAATAGTGATCCATACTACAAGATGACTCAGGATGTTTCCCCAAGTCAATTGTTATTCCGCAATAGCTCTTCATGGTGCAATCAAATGGCTCTGTGTACTATGCACTCTCAGATCCTCTCCCACGTAAATTGCCTCAAGGGATATTTTTGATTTGTGGTGATCGTGCTTGGCCTGCTTTGCCTTCGCGAGCGATTGGCGGACTTTGCACTATTGGCCGCCTCCCAGTATTAACTCCTAATCTAACCATGATTATAAATCACACACATAAAGCAGATCGAGACTGACACAGGTGTGAGCTTCATGAATTTACCAAAGACTGTGACCCAAATGCACAATTTTGGAATCCCCCACTTGCTGCGACTGCTTCATTTTTTGTTCCAGGTGCTGCAGCAGCTAAAGCCCTTACAACCTTGTGAAAGCTTGGCTTTTGGTTGGCCCAACAAACGAATCCAACTTCCATTGCTCTTTCTGGCCTTTTGGCAGATGTTGATTCTGTATGCCATGCTACTTTGCAAAATTGTGCTGCCATTGATTTTTTGTAGTTAGCCCATGGTCAGGGATGTCAGGATTTTGAAGTAATGTGTTGTATGAATTTATCTGATCATTCTCAATCTATACATGCCAGCATTCAGAAACTGGAAGAAAATATTAAGAAACTGCAATGGGACAATAGAGCAGATTGGCTAGGTCAACTGTTCCAGTATTTGAATATCTCTGGATGGGCTGAGAGGCTATTGCGATTGAGAATTCATGTATTAGGAATATTTTTGTGCCTTTTTATGACTGTGCCTTGCTTATTGCAATGTATGCAAAGAATGGTTAGTAATGAAGTTCAGCACGTGCTATACATAGAACAGAAAGGGGGAAGTGTTGCAGAGCATGAACAGCACAGCTGACTTACTGAAGTTGGTCCATCAGGAGTCATGAAAAATAAGAACTGCAGAAATCACATCCTTCTGCATAGAACAGAACACTCTGCTGAAGATTATGGAACATCCTGCTGTGATAAGCAATTGCATAAAAGAAGAGGTAACATGGCTTACCTAGCATTAGCTAGCATGTAAACAAAACAAGTGAAAATTGTTATGCAGAAGCTAAAACAGTATAAATATCAGTGCCTTTTACTAATAAATGTCCTTGCAGTATCACTGCTTGGTCCGTGTTTCAATCACTGCCAGTCTAGCTGTTCTTTTGCAATAAAAACACCATTAAAACCCAAGAGTTTCTTTTGGTGAAACATATTTGTCTTTAGGATTGAAACATACCAGCAGGGATTAAATCCAGGACATGAAATTAGTTCTTTGAAAGTTTGTGAATTCCAACCTGACAGCTGTCAGCAGTTTAAAAACTACGTTATTCCATAACTTCTAATTTTAGTAAGCTTATCACTGCAGATAGGAAGCACTACACAAACAAGTCACCACCATTTTTTGCACAGTAGATTAGACTGAAAAGAGACAGATGCTTTGATATAAATAAATGTCATTCAAGATGTGTCCAGTTGTTTATAGGACTGGGATCTAGTGCTGAAGTCACTCTTCTCAGCAGTGTGCCTCCTGAGTGTGGGAAGCAGTTTTACACTGGGCTTGGCTGAAGTGTAAGCTTCTCTGCAGCAGTAAAGAGCATAAACTATTTCAGAGCCCTCAGCTTCTAACACCACATCTTTTTTTGCTCTAGAGCACTCATTCCCCATGGAAAGCATTAGCATAATTGATGAAGGGACCCTGAAAAAATCTCAATGCAACACTATGAGAGTATTCCACACATGTTTGCTAAATGTGCAACCCAAAACTAGCTTAGAAACTGAGATATTCAAGTAAAGGTAGCTGGCCAGAATAAGCACAAATAGCACAGGGTGAAGTCATCGGAACTGTGTTAGGTCACCTGTTTGACAGCTTTCCTGACGTCCCAGAATTTTTAAAACACATTAATCAAGTGGCAAGCACAGTGTTAGTCTCAGATGCCCCTTACCCACCACAGCAACGTCACTCTTGTCCCCTTCTGCCTTTGCCCCTCCTTTCTCTACTCTTATCTTCTCTATTTCCTGTTCTCTTGCAGCGCCAGCAGCTGCTGGCAGCCCTTCCTCTCCATTTCCCTCCCTCCCTGTTCCTAAATCCAGCCCTTGTCCTGGCCCCCGTCTTGTGCTCTCTCTCCCTTCTCTTCCAGTCATTCCAGCCAGATACTTCCTACTTTCCATTTCACTTGCATCGTGGAAGAAACCCAAAAAATAGAGACACCTCTTGCTTTATTTTGCAAGAAAATTCCATTTTCCATCCCACGTGTGCTGCAGGGGCCAGCGCTGTGGGGTGAACTGAGGACGCATGAGGAGTACAGAGGGGCTGCAGACCAGGATATGTCCCTGATCCTGTTCCATTTTTGCTGGTGATTATGGCTTCTCCCGCTCCCGTCCCTCCCAGTGCAGCCTGGGGTGAAGGTCCTGCCTTGGATGTGGCATCACTTTGTGTGCCCCCCTCCTCACTAACAATTACCACACTTCTGTTAGGCCATGAAAACACATCTTTCTTTGTGGAAGCAAAGCCTCCTGCAGTGTCACCTCTGAAGTAGTTTGCTTCAAACATTAAGAGGTTCTGTCTCAAGCACCCAGCAATGACTCCATTCCCCTGCGGCCAATACTCCAAGGTCAGCACCCCAGGGCTCCCCCTCTCGCATATCTGCTGCAACAGGCCTTGGCCCCGGTACCCTCCGGGCCCGAGGGACGAGGCACAAGGGACAGGGACCAACCAGCCCCGGAGCGGCCCCAGGGGCTCAGCCCTCCTGCCTGCAGCGGGATCTTGCCAGGGAAGATCCCGCCTCAACCCGTCAGCCGTGATGCAGAAGGCGTCTTCCTCAGGTCTCTGGGGAAGGGCTGAAATGTTTACAACGCTCTGGTTTGGCAGTGACGAATATTCAACAGAACATTGATAGCAACATAGAAAAAAAGAAAAAAAAAAGAAAAGAGGAAGTTCAGGCACTGGCAGTGACCTGGGTCATTTCCACAAAACACAAAGGAAATAGCCCCGAGCGGCTCCACGGGGCCCACGCAAGGTCCGGCGCCCACCGGGCGCCATCCCCGGGTGAGTGATCAGAGGGCTTGCGACAGCCCTCACAGACAGCACAGCACCAGCTTCTGCGGAGAGCTTTTCTCGGGACACTCACTACTCACTCCAGAGACACACAATAGCCCCTGAGTGTGAAAGCCTGCTGCCGCAGTGCTGGGACGGACCGAGCACGGACACACCCGTCTGTGCCGCGGCCCCGCTCACCGCCCGGGCGCCGGGTACAGGCACTTTTATCCACCCGCTTCCCAAGGAGCCGCAACGGCGTCTCTGGGACATAGAGGCAATTCAGGGGCCTAAATTTAACAGCTTGACCTGATGTCTAATCTGGTACTATTAAATAATATGAAGTATCTCCACACCTTTTAGGGTACTTGCTTGAGATCCATGCAAGTTGCCAAATTTATTTTCTCTGCCCTGTCCTTTCATAGCTATTTGCAGTCCAGGTTACAAGATGCAACGTGTCCTCTCTGTTTGCCAAGCCAGTGCAGTGTAGGGTGTGTTGTCAGCTACACAGAATTTAAAAAAAATCTGGCCAACTGCATGCTTGTAACAAGTGGTTCCATACTGTTTTCCAAAGCTCTATACAAAATGCCTTGCATCACTGGCCATGCTTATCTAGTTACTACTGGATGTTTTTCAGAATTTCCAATATTATAGCAATAGCAGTCATGTTTATATATTTAAAGAGTCTGCTGGTTTTCATAAAATGTTTCTCAATCATAAAAATGAGGTCTGGGCAGAGAATTGGTACAAGAGAAGCAGCATGCAATAGCTGAAAATAAGCTGTTCACATATTTCCACGTTTTATGGTTCTGATTTTTTTGGCATTCCTGTCATTTTAATGTACAACAGACTCAGACACAAAAAAAAAAATGGATCCATAACATTTTGAAAATTTGAGAATAATTGGTAAGTGGTCAAATGTTCCCATGTCCCAACCATTTTTTTTAGCTCTTCCTCAGTTTGAAGACTCAGACTATTTGTTAGCAAGCTCAGTTTATTACAGATTCAATATATCTTATGAGAAAAGGATTGGTAAAGAACATCTGCAGCCCATGTCATACCTAGAAAATGGTGTGTTTGTCTCCACAGAAATTAATGAGGCTTTACAGTAAGACTGAGATTTCCCATATGATTTTGGATGAGACCTGTGTCAGCTTTGACATGATATACCTGCTCTTACAGCTTACAAAACACTGCACTTAGCTGAGTCACTGACCTCATTTTAGTGCAATTGGCTGTTACACAGATGATCCACAGCTTTAACAACTGATCCAAACAAACCAGAATGGGCTATAAAGTAAATAAAAATGCATAAAAATAAATTTTGTAATTTTGTTTTCAGTTTACAGAATAACATGAAAAACACAAAAGAAAACAAATTGAGCTCCATTAAAATTTATTAAAGATTTAAAAAAATATATTTTATCAAATGTATATTCCTTTGATGTCTTAGCAAACAAGATAAAAGACCCAGTTTATATAATATGAAAGCTGAAGAATTATGTAACCATCCTTGTGCAACTGAAAATAGACACCCATTATCAGAGTTGCAATTCTTAGTTCTGTCTGTCTTCAACTTCCACATAGCTGTGAAGTTCTCTGTTAAAAAGAAAATGTTTTGACATTTCCCTTGAAACCAGTATATCCAATTCTAGGTTATGAATGTATAAGGATATAATTGATTCTACTAGTCTCTGAAACTTTCCTCTATCGTACAGAATTTCTGGGTTGTTCCAAAAAATCTAGAATTTGGTCAGTAACTGAATTTTATGATGTATAATTACTGTTTTTGTTTTGGCCAAGAAGAAAATTGTGAAGATATTTCAAGTTGAAGAGAGCAGAACAGTTCCTTGGCAGTTCTTTCAGATTCCAAGAAGATTACATAATTCCATAAATATTGATGCATTGTCTATGCCTGGAAAAGAGGCAAGTATACAGTTTGAACTGTTGCCATAGAATTTCACTGACCATCACTTCAACTGCAGAAACGAAATTCTTCATCCTAACATAACGGCCCAACTCATGTCAGCCTAAGCTTCTCTCAGGAAAGAACTCAAAAACGGTGAATCATCTTTTCAGCTACCCAGTTCTGGTGTCATTAGTCCCTGTGTTGATTACAAGCAGCCACTTTTCACATTGAGCTAACCAAGACTGTCAGAGACTTGGTCCAGTAGCTTTAAGTAACTTGACTGCAGCTTACTTTAACCCCACTGCTTCCTGCAGGTACTGAGCAGCTGCAAAAGAGATGTATGAGCCACGATGTAAACCAAAAGGCCTTTGCATGAAAGTGGAGTGCAACAAACATACCACAAAAGAGAACCGGCCTTAAAAAAACAAGGCCGGCACTATTAGCAATATTCACAGGCAGTGAACAGCCTAAATTTCCATTTAGCTAGCAAAGGAAGTCAGCATCTACCTTTATTACTAAATAGCACCTAGCAAAACAACATTACAAAAAATACATGAATGAGACTCCTAGAAAATACTGCACTAGTATTAAACAGCATCAATAAGAAGAGTGATACTAAAATCTTAGCATGTGGTTCTAATGCCCCAAGCCATTAATTTATGGGACTATGCAGATGTTTATTAGCTCCAAATGTGACTTCTAAATTCCTTTTTGTGTTTGCATAAAAGTTCATAGAAACAGTAAGTTGTTCATACTGCCATTATATTTAAAGTGCACATAGCTCCTGTATCAAGAAGTAAGAAGGAAGTTCATTTCTTGTTTCACTTTCCGGAGGATATTTAAATGTGTTGGCTTTAAGGTCTGTTGGATTTCCTGATCAGAAAGGATGAAGAATGAATGGGTTGTAGAATGAAATGGCTGGAATGTAATTCTGCTTTGAGTTGTTTGTTTTGATAAATACAGAACAAGCAATTAGATTATTAGCATTACTTTGATGGCTGTCTTCTGATGACTTTATAAATCCAAGAGCAAAACCGGAGTTATTTGCACAGTCTTCACCAACACTGTTTTATCAAAATGCTTTTTTGCTTTATGCCTGCATGTAGTAAATGGTACCAGCTGCCCTGTCTTGAGAACAGACAGTGAGCCAATCCTACCATCTTGTCAAAACACCTCGTTTTGGAGGAAGTTCCAGTGAAGTATATGAGTGCAATTCTGCCTCCATTCGCTTCTCATGTATGCTTCTCAAAGTTCCCTTCCTGCAAAATCTCCACCCTGCCCCTCTTTCCTGACTGCTACCACAGTAGCCTTGTCCTTTATCACCAGAATCTCTCTAGCTATCTGCTCAGTAAAAATAGTTGTTTCCTCAGTGCCATTTGCATTTTACATTGAAAAAGGGAAAATAAATGTCCCACTTTCACAGGGCACTGTAGGATCACTGACAGAGTCCCCCAAAGGGACAGACCCCCAGTTCTGCTCCCCTGGACAGCAGAATGCCCCGTCTCCCCTGTGTTCTGGGGCCCCGCCTATGTCCCGCCCCCCTGCCCAGAATTCTCTGCTGGAGCCCGGGAAAAGTTCAAACCCTCCCGGGCACAGCTCTCTTTCACATCAGCCTTTCGCCATGGAATAAAGCTCTCCTGGAACCTATACGGACTGCTCTCCGTTCATACCGCCGGGCATGTCGGGTCAGCCTGGCCGGTGTCAGGGACACCGGCTAGGACCCCGACAGGGCGTAATGTGAATGTGGTATCATTCCAAGGAAACCAGTGGCTGATACCGTACCTTATGTTGATTGCTTTCTAGTAACAGCAGGTTTCATACTAGCAAAGTTCTTTGTTCTTTTGTGAAAAGTTCTCATCTCCCTACTTATTCTATAAAATAAATATAGTTTTTAAGTTACATATACTTAAAAATGTATCAAACCTTATTATGCATAATGTAACCTTTTCTATCCAGAGCTCTCACCATGCTCCATTCTGCATAATAGCATAAATCATCCCTTCTCATTCTATCATCCAGCTGCAATTCTCCTTTTTCACATATTTACATTTCAAAAGTTCTTATTAGTTTTGTCTTCTTTTCTTTCCATTTCCATTCTCATTTCCCTTTCACTTCCCTTGCACAAATTCAGCCGTCTCTGCACACAATCTCTTCTGTACCTTCTGAGGTTACTATTACTTTGCAACTGTAAGTTCCCCACTCTCCTCCCACATCTACTTCCTTTCCTCATGCCTTCTTCCATAACAGACTCTGTTCCTATCTACTTTGTTCCCTGCTTAATGTCTGAAGCAGGCATATTCCATCAAAAAAAAAAAAATCAATAGAAAAGAAGTCTTTAGAGGAGGAAGTTGACTAGATTTGTTTTAAATATCTGCGTTAATTTGTGATGAATTTTGCATTAGAGGTAGTCATTTCCGTTGACTATGAAGTCCAGCTTTCTGCCTCTGACATAGTGGAGCACTCAAGTAAAGAGAGGATAATTCCACTCTGGATGTCCAGAGTTCTAATGTTCTAGTAACATTTTCTCAGCTTTTCAGTAATTCCACTGCCAATTTTCAAATATAGATGCCTGGGCCAGTAACCTATGCAAGATGTTCAACTGGATCTTCCTCTAGATGTTGGTTAAGACTAAACCATAATGTTTCTTCTATTTTTCCCTTATTTTTCTACACAGTAGCTTTGAGATATGACCACATTAAGCTGTCACTATCCTGGATTTTTCATACTGTCCACTCCTAGGAAATTATATCCTATCCTATTTGTTCAGAATGAAGCCATAAAAAGCCTTTTCTTATCCTTCCTGTTTGCTTACTTCAACATAGTTCCTCTTTGAGACACATCTTTTACATAAAGCATAAGTGGCAGGTTCAGGGCCTTAAAAGGAAGATAGCTTTTTTTCACCACACCTGTGGTATTTCATTTATTTGGATGCCAGCCTAACCCACTCATCAAGTTCTCATATAATCAGCTGTGTATCTTCTTTGTTTTCTTGTTCTCAGCTGGCCCTAAATGGTTAGGGGATGTGAAGCAAGAGTCTTGTGAGTATCCACGAAATAATCTCCTTCAAAACCCAATTTAAATATCTGAATTTCTTTTTTTTTTTATGCATTTGCAGTGGCTGGAGAGCTAGTACGCCAAAAAAGTGCCTATCACAGGAGTAATAACTATAAAAGGTGATTAATAATTTCCTGCTCCTTTCTCTCCAGCTGTGGAAGAAATAAAGAAAAGAGAGAATTTTGCTTTCCAGGACCAAACAGAAAATCCCATTGCCAATATGGTGAACCAGGCTCACAATTTCAACCTGGATGTAAAGCTTAATCCAGGAGCTGGGTCTTAATCTTGGGAACTGGGTCTTTTAAGAAAAAACGAAAAGTAGTTTTGTCTCTTCTCTGACCGGGAAAGACACTGAACACCAGGTATCTGCCCTCCTAATAGCAATATAGTCCATATTCCTTCTACCCAGCAGAGGTTCATCATCTACCTGGGCAAAATTACTTGTGTGCAGAGACATGTAAATTGCATCTGGCTGAATTAATTCTGAGAGTGGAAACACAGCTTAACTAGATAATTAGCTCTTCTCAAAACTGGCCAGAGAAGCAGAGCTAAATTACTTAAGATAAGTGTAACAGTATTACAGCTGGCTGGTACCAAAAGTATTTCTGGCACAATACTGTGCCAGGCAAACTACACAGAGGGCTTGTATGGGCTTTTTTTTTTTGTTCATACCTATTCCAGTTTCGATGCCACAGCACCAGCTCTTCTCCTTACTATATATACTCACAAATATTTCATCATTTGGGAGGTAAGTGTGCCTTGCTAAACCTGTAGACAGCTTGCTGCTAAATGTGATATCACTCTCTAATGCCTTTAATGCTGGAGATTCAGAAATAAGCCTTCTATTTTTCATGCTTCAGATATTAACATTTAATTTTGTGCTAGAAAATGGTGATCTCTGTTCCTGTGAATTTAAAGCTACAGGACAAGATCCCTAGCAGCTTTTAAAACTCCTGTAGTGTGTGATACCTGAGAGAGGAGTACTAGGAGCTCTGTCTGGTTTTCCAGGCTATGAATGAAATCTGCATTTTTGCAATTTAAAAAAGACAGCTTGCACTATGTGCCCAACAGGAAGGGCTCCATCCCAGAGCATCCTGGATGTAGTTAAAGACATATTTACAGATGCAATGGGCAATGTCCATCCCCATGCTTCTTCCACACTTGTCTGTAACTCTCCAAAATGAGGTGAATGTTTATGTCAGAGATGCATTAGCAAAGCTGGACTTTTCCTCAGATCTCTTCCTTTGCTTCCAACAAATGTTTCATAAAGGATGCCAGGGTTTTTTTGTTTGTCTTTGTTTGGTTTTGTGGGGGTTTTTTGAGGCACTTAGTGCTATTCATACTCTGAATGACGAAATTATTGGACTTTGGAAGGGGATTTTGCCCCTGTAATAACAATCAGAACCAAATTCTCACAACAGGCTCAACACAATACTGGTTGTTTGTCTGAAGGAAGCAAGAATGAAATCTGCTCCTACCCAGAAGAGAATCTGCAATGTGACATGCTATTGCTCAAAACCCATAAACACTATGTGTTACCTAAAGAATATTATCTCCAGCAGGGTCTTATTTTCCTTAAATTTTATTAATGAACTTTGATTTCCTAAGACATGATGCAGTGTTTGCTTTAAGTCACTGTTTAACTGTGTAATAGATTCTTTTTTAATGCATTTAAATTTTCTTGATGGACTATTTATAGAATAAGAATACATGTATGACTAGTTACTTAAATAACTGTATTTTAAAGTATTTTTCCAGATTCATACATGAAGATTCTAACCAGAGCTTTAATGAAAAGTTGTTTCCAAACTAGCTACTGTCAGTGGGCACGAGACTGTAAAATAAAACAGTGTAAAGTTTCAACTGTGACATCTATGTTACTGACTGCCCAATAACATCAAGCCAGATAACAGTTCAGCTATCTGAATAAGCAGTAGATGAAAAAAAACAGTTCAAGAACACACTTTCAAAGCAAAGTGGTGGAGATTTTTGGCGTTGTTTGTCTTTTCTGTTCTCTGAGATTATTATTCAGCCCACACAACCAGCAGAGAAAGCGGGGAAACAGAGAACAATTTAGAGTAACATCCCAACATGTGCAAGACATTTTGTTCATCATGCTCTAGAGGAAAAATGCAAGACAAATAGGGAGCCAGCTATGGGTGGTCTTAAGAACTTGAAAAGGAATGTGTTAAGGTAGCACAGTCCTGGAAAACATACCAATAAGGGTTAATATACACACATCTGTACTACAGGTCCAGCATATGCATGTGCCGGAGAGCAGTAAGTACAGCATGTTGTAAAAACAAAAGCTTTCTTCTCGTTTCAAATGGCCAGCACACCAAGTTCCATGTCAATCTGCATTTTTTCTCAGGCAATTTGAGAAAGAAGATATTACAGATATTTTCAGCCAAACAGCATACTAGCAAAACTTTGTCATTATTTCACCAGTTTTTATAGACACTAAGTAGCCAAAGGTATGAAATATTCTTTGCTATTACAATAGCAATGAGTAAAAAGGAAGGGACTGTGCCTATAGACGTAACACAATGCAACCCATATATGTCAGCTGTGCTTATTTCCCTTTAAGATCTAATTATTTGTCATATTGCAGCTCAAATATGAATCTGTGTACCTAGTGTACTAAAAGGTCATTAAAATATAAAATTATGACAAATGCAGCATGTACTATAAGAAAAAAACCCAGTATTTTAAGAGTTAAAGAGTTCATGCCACAATTATTCCACATATCTGCTTTTGATTGTTGCAGAAGATGCACTTTACAGCTGCTCTCTTAAAATCAATATTGCTGACCTTTTAGACTGTGAACTCTGTCTAATCAAAGAAGCAGCCTTGTACTTTTTTTTTTTTAAATTTGAACTGCTTTATGTGGTTGCTGTCCATAATCTGTGAGGTCACAGATTTTTTACAGTTCTGCTACAGTTGAATATAAAATGTTATCATAATGATAATTTGACAGTGTGGTATCTGCTGCCCTGTTAGCAGCTCCTTTATAGAACTGAAGGAAACCTGAAACATTTGTGTTAGTGCTGATCACAGATTCCAGAGTAAAAATAACTACCTCTGTCTGGAGACCATTTAACAAACTACATTTTCCAACAAAAATAGCAGTGTCTCCATTTGTTAGGTTTTAACGCCCTTTCTAGGAACCCTATACAAAATAAGCATGAAGTCAGGTAACCTACAGACAAAGTAAAATTTGTGAGACAGACGTTCCAAAGTACGTAGTGTGATTTGAAAATATAAAAAGTGTTTATTTTATTTCTCAAATGCAGTTAAATTCAGCTTCTCAGCAAAATCCCAGTAAAGTTCAGAGCTGACGAGTAGATAGCTTTAATACAGGGCAGCTGCAGTCCCTGTGCCAATTAACAGCCTCAGTCACTTCCATGAAACCCCACTGACTCCTGATTTACGTGCCTGTACTGTAAAGCCTCTAAACCAATTCCCAAAGCCAAAATAAAGTATGGTCTGTGCAGCAAACTGAAACCTTGCTGGAGTCACAGAGCAATGCCATATTTCAGTTGAAGATTTTGGGATTCCTGTGTTAATAACAGCACACTGAGGAGCTGGTAATGGGAATGTGCTTGTGCATATGCCGCTGTCATTAGATCACCCATTTGTTTGTATACAGATCCCAGACTTCCAAGCTTAGGCTAATTTTAGCTGGACTCAGATGATCTTGCCAGACTTGCTATCCCTCGCTTTGCTGATTATTGCTCAGCACTCTGCTCAGCTGACTTACCTTTTTCACTGTCTCTGAATTGCTGCCGGGGAGGAAGCAGTGAATGGTGCTTGGGGAGACCTCCTTGTATCTTGCTTGCTGTGTTTTAGTTAGTTTGTTGGGTGCAATCCCATTAACAACTGCCGAAAGGATGCTGCTGGTCATGAGAGGAGTCAGGGTCTGGCAGAACAGACAGAGAGCCACCACTAAGGCCAGAAGGAAGGGACGAGGGCGGCAAAGCCTGCGGCATCTGGGGACTTGCCCACAAACCATGGCCTCTTTGCCAACCTCACTCTGCCCTTTGCCACATTGCAGATGCACTCCAAGTAGCCACGTCTTGCCAGGGTAAAAAACGTCAAAGGCACACTTTACCCAAAACTAGCATGAATTTTCCCATTTCTGCTGCTGAGTGTTTTCCTGGTGCCAGGCAAGAAGTCACAAATTCCAGAGGAGAAGAGGTTTGGGCAACGCCTTCCCATGGAGGTACTGGAACAACCTGCGAAAAAACAACAAGTGAGCAGCAGAAAACAGCAGCATGCCATGGGGCATCCTGCAAGGAGCTGTGGAGAGCTCTTCCACTCCATGCTCCCAGGGAAACAAACCTGCCAGCAGACAGGTGAGGAGCAGAAATCTTCACCCCCTTTGCAAAAGGAACTACTTACTCAGCCAGACAATAGTATTCTAGAAAGCAAGAGGTTAAAGCTTAACATGTCCTGTCCACAGCTGAAAAAAGTAAGAGAGTGTACCAACTTTGTGAACAATCGTTTGCTGTTTTTTCTCTCTTGCATTCTCAATTCCCACTTTGTTTTTACAGTTTCCTTCATTCCAGTCCTTTTAAATTTCCTTCTTCCTGTTAGAATGCACAGCTTTCTCTCTAAAAGTGATAATTTATCTGAAAACTGACAGACTATGAAGATTTTCATTTGCATTTGTTTTGTCCAGATTGCAAGTTCAAAGTTAGGTTTTTACTTACTTGGTTCTTACCCTGTTTGAAGTTTTTCGTTCTTCTCTAATGGGCTGCTGATTAAAACCACTTGGAACAACCCTGGCTCATGATCCCAGCTCGTCTCACACACTCAGGAGGCAGGCACAAGCGCATACACACGCCATCTGAAGCCAGTTGGACCACAGACTTCATATAAATAAGGGCTGGACTGCTCAGGGGGTGGAGCTAAACTGGCTCTGCTCGGAGCAGGCACAGGGTTTGGAGACACAGGCTGAGGTCTGGATGGGGAATGAGAGGTGTCCTCGCTCACTCTGCATGCCTCGAAGCCACCATCACTGCAATTTTTAGAAAACTGCTGTTACAGTGATTAGCCTAACTGAAACAGCATTAATATCTTTCAGGGAGAAGCACCTGCAATATTTTAATCCAGATTAACAAAAAATGTTGTAAAATAAGCAGATTTACTTGGACATAAGCGTCACTGACAAAGCAGTTGTCAGTAATTTTCCATAGTAGATATAATAGCTCATAGCAGAATATAAATAAAACTTCTTGCTGATGTCAAAGAGGGAGAGAAAGGAGGGTGGACAAAAATACTCTGATGAAAGCCCTTAGTATCTAAGCCACAGAAGGTCTTAGTTACTACTTCCCCCTGCTGACACAGGACAGGGATGAGACAGATGGGAACAGTTGACAAACTCCGTTATCTTTATAGACCAGAACTTCTAATATAATCAAGTTCTATTAGCTAAAAATATCTATTTATAAGTCATCTATTTTATCTTCCATCCTTAGTTAACTATTTTTGAAAAGAAAGTTCTTCCTACACTGCCTCATATATAAGAAATGAATGTTGTTATGATAAGTTTGAGCCAATCTACACAGTTTGGCAGCTGCAGCAGCACTACCAAATTAGAGGCCTATAAACAGCAAGGAAGGGTAGACTATATATTTTTTGAAGTGCTGGTATTTATTCAGCTTTAATTTTTTTTTTCCCCAAACTAAACCTATCAGTTTGCAGAAAAATAAAAATGCCATCAAAGTGATTGAATACCTCATGCAGGACCTCAGTGGTCACACACACTGCATTTTAGTTTTGTGTCTGGGATTGTAGTTGCCTAAATTAGACTCCTGGGTTATCCTTAGCAAGAGAGTACTCCAGTTCCCTGTACCCTGCTGTGATAGGTGCTTATCAACCACAGAGGAACTCCCATCTTTGCTGTCTGGAGACATGCTGCTTGTGCTCCCTGCTTCTCAGCACATCAGTTCACATCCTCAGGCCCTGCTCCAGCCAGCCTGTGCTGCAAAACCTCTAGCAAGCCAACAAATCTGGCTAGAGGACATCAGAAAACCATGGGTACTCCCTGCAGCTGTCTGTGGGGTAGGTCTCTTCCATCCAATGGAGAGGGATACTCAGGGAGCTGGTACACTCAAAGGAAGATTGCAGAGACACTACCACCAGCCTGGGAGCCACAGTGATACCATCAACAGAAGAGGAGACTTGCTTTATTGTTATAAGATATTGTCCTGCAGATTTTGGCATGCCCTGATTTCTGGGCCCACAACCACCAGCTGTGTGGGTGGCATTTGCATGGTTGTCAACTTCTCTCAGATTCCTAGTTGAGGGTATTTTAGTCAGAGCTTTATGTGCTATTCCTAGAAGACTTGATTAAAACCATTTTATAAAGATCTGGCATAATGGTTGCTTCATAATGTGGAGCTCATACCTCCTCAGAGAATCCCACATTAGAACAAAGTAATCTTCTCTGTCCCCACCCCCTGCTCCCCCAGCACAGCAAGTAATTGTGCTCTCCCTCCAGCCCAACGTCATGTTCCCCTTTCAGGCATTTAAGTGGGGTCTTTATCCTCTAGTTTTCCCCAATGTTTCAGAGTCAATTCATCCTTCCTGCAATCCCAAAATCATTCATGGGTCCCAAGACTCCAGGACAAGTGAGCACCAGATGAAGGGGGTATCAGCAAAGGGCAGGCGGATCACTCTGCCTCCTGTATATTCCCGGGAATCAGCCTTCTGTCCATCTGCTTTCCCCAGATGTTCTGAGGAGTGAGCTGGATTTTTCCTCTATAATTCGTGGTTTCTTTTCATGACAATAGCATGTAATGCCCATTTCTTAGGATGTAAATACTTTCCTCAGTCACAGCTAGAGTGCAATGAACATGGTTCGTGTTATCTTTTGAATCAGGATCCCACTACATCTCTGGGCTTACATGTCTGGCCACATTCTGACACTTCAGAAATTAAGTCAGGACTACTGCATATGGGGACTAATTCCCCTGGCATTAACGAGTCATTTAGGAAAAGGATATAGGTGGATAAAGTGTCAGGCCTCCTGGATCTTAAATTCACAAGAAAGATTCTTCAGTATATAATATTCAAATAAATATTGGTAAGATCAGAAATATCCAGCTAAGTATTTATATTCACAAATATATACATATGTGCATATTTCAGAATTTCTAACAGAAAAGTATAAATCTCCTCTTTCTAAAATACAAAACAAGTTTAGTGATGATTTCCTGTTTGAGATTCCCTAACCTGTTCCTTCCAGTGGCTGCTCCCATTGCATGGATTAAGGGCTCTCTACTCTGTTTACCTCTTCCTACTCCTCCCTCTCAGTCAGGTATTCGTAACTGGCTGCTCCCTACAGCAGCCAGCTACTGTCCTGCTCAGCATGAGGCAAGGTCGTGCAGGGATCGCCTCTGTCAAAAGCAGCAAGCCATGACTGTCAAGAGTGATCTCCAGTGCTTGCAGCCAGAATCCCAGTTCCATATACATAATCTGGAATAGACTAAAAGTGTTTAAAGCTACCCTGACACAGAACATGTGAGAGGAAAGTCACAAGACTTGCTAAAAATTGCCATGGACTGGGATTTGAAAGGACTTAGCCAAGGTTCCATGCAAGCATGTAACGTTCACTATACATCATCTCACTGGGGTTTTAAGCAACTCGGCTCATACACACACAGCTTCCATTTTACATGAGTCTCCATGTTTGTTCAGTGGTGAAAGCTAGTGACCACTGAAAAATTATTTCCATGATCTAAACAGTAACCTGGAAACGTAATTGCCAGGAGCAAGGAGAAAATATTAGGCAGAGAAAGTTAACAGGAGTTTAAGGTCAGCTGAATACATACGTCTTATGCATGCTTAACTTCACTCAGAGATCTAACATAAATCATAAATTATGTCTAAGTGCTTGTAAGATGAAGTCTTGATATAAGAAAACCATTTAGCATTAATAATTTCACTATGGAGAGGCTGCCAAAAAGAAAATATGTTCAAAAAACCTTTTCACAATTGCTCTTTTTCTAGAGAAAGTTTCAGATTTCAAAGCATAGCATCCTAGCAACCATTTCTGTGATAAATGAGAACACAGGAAAAATAAGCACAAACTGATAATTTCTAAATTAACTGATAGTCAAGTGCTTGTAATCGTCTCTGTCATCTTCACAGTGCAAACCTACATACAATTTTCATTGTTTATGCTCAACTCTCTAATTTCTTTTTTTTTATTTTCTAGCATGTTAAAAATTGTGCCAAGGGCCATAAATTCTCACTAACTTCAAAAATTAGTTAAAAGCTTCAGGAAGAATAGGCCTCAATAACACCGTAAATATTCAAGCAAAGCATCTTGTTAAACTGTGCTGGAGAAAGCCAGCTCAGTTGCACCCTCCATGATTTTTTACTTCTCCTTAAATTCAATCCAGACTGCAATTACATTTGTAGTGTCTTTAATCCTCTGTGTGGTCCCATTATAAGCACTGAATGGGGAAGAATGGCACAAAATGAAGAAAATAGGAAAAATACATTACTGTTCTGCACATTAGAAGATTTGATACCACTGAAGTTAAAATCAGTCCCAGCATAGTAAAAGCCCAGACTCTCTCTCCTTGTCTCATTCACAGAACCCTGTAAGCGTTAGTGATACTGTGATTTTGCTCCACTCCAGAGAACAAAGATTCATGTTTTAATCCCACTTTGGCTCAGTTCTCTGATTTTGGCTCACAGTGAAAGCAGGCAAGTAGAGAACCACAGAATAGTGTTGGAAGGGATCCATAAGGATCATCGAATCCAACTCCTGGCCCTGCACAGCACCATAGCCAGGAGTCACACCAGGTCCCTGAGAGCATTGTCCAAATGCTTCTTCAACTCTGGCAGGCTGGTGCTGTGACCACTTCCCTGGGGAGCCTGTTCCAGTGCCCAACCACCCTCTGGTGAAGAACCTTTTCCTAATACCCAGTCTAACCTTCCCCTGACACAGCTGCAGGCCATTCCCTGAGGTCCTGTCACTGGTGACCACAGAGAAGAGATCAGTGCTTGCCCCTCCTCTTCCCCTCACAAGGAAGTTGTAACTGCAATGAGATCTCCCCTCAGTCTCCTCCAGGCTGAACAGACCAAGTGACCTCAGCCACTCCTCACACAGCTTCCTCTCAAGGCCCTTCACCATCTCTGTGACCCTCCTTTGGACACACTCTCATAGCTTTACATCTTTCTTATATTGTGGCACCCAAAACTGCCCAGAATATTCAAGGTGAGGCTGCCCCAGGGCAGAGCAGAGCGGGACAATCCCCTCCCTTGCCCAGTTGGCGATGCTGTGCCTGATGCTCCCCAGGACACCGGTGGCCCTCCTGGCTGCCAAGGCACTGCTGACTCAAATTCAACTTGTCAGCAACCAGGACTCCAGGTCCCTTTCTGTGGTCCTGCTTTCCAGTATCTCATTCCCCAGTCTGTACATACACCCAGGGTTGCCCCATCCCAAGTGCAGAATCCGGCACTTTCCTTACCTCTGCTTCTGCTCTTTCCCTTCCTCTCTTCCTACCTGGTGGTGCTGCTCATGAGATCTTTCACGAGAAAGTGCACAGCTGGGTTGTTTTCCGCCATGTGAAGGAATTAAATTGACTCTTGGAGAGGTCCAGTGGGCCTTCATGCTGGTACAGGTTAAGCAGAAGGAGAACATTAGTGAAAGAGGATGCAAACAGCAGAAAGGAACGGGACCTTTTAGGCAGTGGCAAAGCTCGATATGCAGCTTACCAGGTTACCAAACCTACCAGCTTCTCTAAAATTTAGGTAGAATCTGGGCCAATTGAGTTATCTGTTCAGAGGCATCTCTGTATCTCAGCCATGTTCTTCACTACTGTGTTTTGGCAGAAGTGTTACAGTGAAACAGAGGTATCAATTTGTTAATAAATTAATTTATTAATATTGTTAAGAATACAGCACGTTGCTTGACACAAGGATACAGGAAAGCAATTGAAGACCAAAGTCTTGTAAATATACTGGTTCCTGCTTAAAAGGCAAATTTGAATGTCATGAGGAAGAAATCGATCAGCAAATTCTCTGCTTCTCCCTGTCTACAGTTATTTGCTGACATAATCCCCTTGCAGCAGTTATTCAGAGATAACAGAGATTTATGGATTTTGTAGCTGGTTTGATTGCTCAGACTCACTGGTTACTGCTGAGAAATGGATAAGAATCAGTGGTAATCAAAAAGTGCCTAGATAGGCTGCAAGAACATGGACATTTGTCTTTGGGTATGCTGAACAGGAACAAAGTGAAATACCTCATGACCTCTGACAGCATCTGTGTTCCTTTCTACCTTAAGTAATTATTTTATTTTGTGATGCTTCACATCATTTCTCTGGCATCTTGCTGGTCCCCCTCTTCTTCACGCTTCAGGTTAAAGCATTTGAACTTCCATTCTCAGGTCTTCCTCTTCCTATAAACTTTTTCTAATTGTATCTCTGTTGTCTCTCAAGATCATTCTCTTATTTTAACACAGTGAATAATCTCTTTGTTTAGGTGACCTAGATCCTTCTTACTGTCTTTCAGTTACATTTTCTGGGTTTATTATATGAGAGGCATTTGCACAAATAGTTTTCTACTTTCTCATACACTTCTGTTGCCAAGCAGAGCTCTTCACTGCCTTGTGCCTGCAGAAGGGCTCTGAATGCATTTTAAGTGCTGCACAGTAGTATTTTCCTTGCACTTCTTCCTAGCTGCATATATTCAGATGAAAACGTTATCAAAATGACCAGTGGGAGTGGAAAGAACACGACAATACCAGTGTCATTGACTCTGTCCTAGCCACTCCATGCCTGCTCAAATGATGTCTGCAATGAGGGTATCCGTACTCCTCACCAGCTGTTCCATGTATGGGAACACCCACCCCACACCAGGCCTGTGCCCTCCACCCTTAGCACCAGGTCAGAAAAGCTCCCATGAGAAGGCAACAGGGAGAGGGAGAGCAGGAGGTAGGTATACCAGTTTGGAGGCTACTGCAAAGGGGAAAAATCAATTCCTCAGTCAGACCTCCGGAATGAGGGCGGGACATATCCTAACTAGTGGTCTATGCAGTGGGAATGTATGATGCTTGCAAGTCAGCCATGGAGTTGTTTGAACAAGAGCAACAAATATGAAGGATCATTCGGTAAGGGCATTTTGCATAGGGAAGAGAAACATTTACAAACATTTTTAATTCTAATGTTTAACATTCTTCATTTTGTTTGTTTGTTTTTAGAGTTAATTGTTCTAGTTTCTGTTTCAATAAACTCCAAATATAGAATTGAAATGTCATAGTCCTCCAGGTCCTGTCACAAGATCTTTCCTCTTCTTCTGTGTAAACTAAATCATTTCATTGCCATGTTCCCTTTTCACTTTAGCCTGGCCTTATTAAGTAGGTAGCCAAGACTAGTGGTGTGCTTTTTTTTTTTTCCTGTTCTACACCATAAGTGGACCCAAAAGAGTCCAAAAATGAAGAAAGCCAAGGTCACCCAGAACTTCCTGTCAGTCATCCCCAAACACTTTTTTTATGCAGTTGTCCCTCAGAAGCAGTGTTGGTTTCAAATAAACTCACTGTAAGAAGATGCAATAGAAAAATACTGTTAGACTCCTCATACCGTGAACACTCATCTTCCAATTCACCCCCTAAATTCCTTAAACTGTGTTTGATTCTTACCTTTGGCTGCCTTTTTTCCTTTTCACTGCTTATATGATAAGGAACATCCTCTCTTTCTTTAGTGAAGTTGTTGCTTTGCTGAGACCACTCACAGACTTTTGCATGACTATCCCAGCGTCTTCTAGGTTCAGTGGTCCTCTGATGCTCCTTTGCAGCAAGGAAACAAATGACAGTCTCCTACAAGCAAATTTTGTCACCTCTATTGTGCCCATTACACGAGGGTGTAAGGCTCTCAGGTACCTACAAGTTTGTGCTGTCCTCTAGATTTAGTCTGTGCTGGTGCAGATGAGGTGCCTGCCACCAGCAGGCTTGAAAAACAAGCTCTGTAGTTTTGGAGCAATTTTTCCAGGTGCCAATCATTTCAGACATTTTGCTCATTACATTTTTGTTCATCCCAGTACAGTAAATATCCATGCAAACATTAAAGGTAAACCACGTCATGGCCTCCACTGAGTTCAGAGGATGAGTTCATATGTGTGGATGCTTTAGGCACAAGGGAACAAGAACTTGATTTTTTCCTATCAAAAGGTTTGTACTGATGGATATTTGTTTAACAGAGCTCTTCTGTTAGCAAGGAGAGTTTTAAGACAGCCACATTACACAGAAATGTTGACTAAATGCTTAACTGTGTGTCTCAAGGCACCCATAGATTTAACTGACCCCATCAAGGCCACATGTTATTGTGTATACCAGAGTATATAACAGTTTATCACAGTTTGTTGCGTTCTCATGGTGCTGCCAGAATATACAATAAGCCAGCACAGAAGTGTGTCGCCTGGGGCACTTCATATATTGTGAACATATATGAGAAATTATTGTACAAGTGAATAGAATACCTGAAGATGCAAGACATGCTATTTTGTTGTTCTTACGGATAGGCAGGAAGAGATAACAGTGTACTTCTGAACTTATCGATCTGATTATAACTGTACAGCTTCTCTCACAGGTCCAGCTGCCACAGCATGACTACTGCAGAACAAGATAACAGCAACCACTGTGGCACAGAAGTTACTTTAGAAATACCCTTAAGTACATTACATCTTTTAAGCACTGACTTTTGACAACCTACTCAACATGATATTTCTGAAAGTAAAGCTGATTTAACCATTTTTACGTCTTACAAAGCCAGGTGGCCTGAATATACGGAGTGAAGGAGGCTACATAGAACATCTGCATTGCAGCTGGCATGAGGTCTGATGAGTTCTTTGTGTCCTGCCCCATGCAGAGTCACTACACGGCCTCTCAGTTCTGGCCTCATGGGCTGCACAGCTTGCTCAAAACGCGCCTAATGGGCTTGAAAGCTGAAACTGGGGAAGGGACGTCATGCGGAACCGCTGTGACACGGCAGGCGGAACCGCTGTGGTACAGCTGGGAAGAAGCTGAACATCGCACTGTCAGTGGGTGATCTTGACCACTTTGATTAAACAGGTCGTGTGTAAAACTGGCATTCCAGGCAAGGGTCTGTTGAAAACCCAAGGTTTAAGGAAGGTATTTCTCAGGTCTGAGAGATCTAAAATGTTTTGCTGTCATTTTTCTATACTTCATGCATAATTTGAATGGTCTAGAGGGGCTGAAAAGTGAATAAAAGTGGTTTTGGTCATTGTCTCATTACTGGTTTGTTGGAGTCTGTCTGTTTCGTGGGTTGTTTTGTTATATTTTTTAATTATGGAGTTCTGTTCTGTGACTAGAGGTAGATGTAAATGTACTCAGGATTTGATTTTGAAAAAAATTAAAGTATAGCCAAAATATAACCAAATCAGAATTGCTCTGAAATACAGTACGAAGTAGCTGAATAATTTTTTTTATTTAATCACTATTTCTGTATAACGACATTTTGATGAACTTTTAAAACTAAAGCATATTAAAAGAGACTCTTTGCTTTGGAAAATAATGCAAAAGCAGGTAGTGCCAACACTGAAAATTAATAAAATGTATATAAGGCTGATAACTAATTTTCTTGTTTTAAAACAGTCTTTGGAGAGAGAATTACAGACAATTTTTGGGACTGATTTAAAATCAAACTATCATTAGCTAAATAGGAAATTAGGTTACAGTTTTATAATGTGATGATGTAATTATGAACAATATGTTTAGGTATCTCCTTCCTTCATGAGTTTAAATATGACTGCTTAAGATTCAAACAATAGGGAAGAGGAAAACTTTGAACCTTTTCTAAGGCTTGTCAGCCTCCAGAGAGAGACATTTTCAGTACATTCCTTTCACCCTCTTAACAGAAGTCTTTAAGTAAATAGCTGTGGGTGAGCGTTTGGAAAGCACTTTCAAAGTGAAAAGTACTTCAGCATTGGAAAATGTTGAACATTAATGCAGATACTAACCAAAACACCTTAAAATTGGATTTTCGTCTCTTTTCTGTTTTTGAGAATCATCTTTCATTTTTTTGTTCTGGGCTAAAACTTCACTGAGATGTTTTCCCAGTGTGTATTTTAGATTGTAGTTATGTCTTACAAGAACAACCAACCTTATAGAAGAGATGGGCAGAACTGTTCTGACACTCTCAGAGGTATTCATTACTTCTGAAATCATCACTTCTGTGTGCAAAAGCATGTAAGCTGTAAGTCTTTGTCTAAGAAAATTTCTGCTCTGGATTAAAATAATTAATACATAATTTTAATTTTTTTAGGGCAATGTTAAAGTGATTCCTACCTTAACTTCTGCTTATTCCTCGGTTCCTTAGCCATTCCAGTAGTATTAGGTTACCAACAACATCCCTGGGAAATGTATCGGATACCTTCCTAAATTAAAATAAGGGATTGGTCAATACTACTGACTGTAGAACTGTCTCATTTTCCAGACCTGACTAAGGAACACAGGTTTTCATGGCAAGTTCGTTCAACTATTGGCTTATCCATCAATCTATAGAATGTACTTTCTTTAAAAGCATGAGATTAATTTAGCCCCAAATAACATGACAGAGATTATACACAGTTTTAAATAATTTAAGTCAAGAAGAGCATATCCAACTGAATTCATCACAGCAGAAACATTCCAGCTTATCATCTTTTCAAGCAAGCTACATAACTGAACATTTATTAGAAAAATTTTTAAATATGATGAGCACTTATTTTTACACACCAACCCCTACTAACAATGTAATTTTAATCTCACAAAAAAAAAAAGATAACAGAGCTGCAAACAAAATTTCTTTTACTAACACAGGAAAAATGATTCCTGTGTATCTAACAAAAAAGGATTCCCTAATTCCATAGCACTTCCAGCACTTAACTACACTTTTGCTTGGAAAGTTTTTCCAAACATCTATCCCACATGTCCTTTTCTGAAAACAAATCGTAAAACTTGCTTTGAAATTATAAGGCTACATCTTTGCAGGCAGAAGAAATATAAAATTATCTTCACATTGCTCCCTATTTCTTTCACTAATCCTCATGTGTGCAAATACAGTGTGTTATTTAGTCTTCTAGAAAAAAAGGTTTACTACCACCTTAACTAGGAAAGCCAAGTTAACTGTCAACTGAATAAATAAATCTGTTCAGCAACAAAGATTCCTCAAAAATTTGACATTTTTAAAGAAATATATATAAATTGTAGCTGAACAACTGCATCTAATCCCCTCATTGTTCTCTTTAACTTGAATAAAACTTCTAATTGGCAGTAGCCAATAGGTATTAGGTCTTTAAAAATATTATCAGAGTTATGGATCCTAACGGTGTTCGTCATTTTCTACTGTATTAGGTAGATTTCTTGTACAGTCATGAGGCAAGTATTTCTCTATTCTAGCTGTATTATGTAGGGTTTTTCTTTTCAATACCTTTAGGATTTTTTTTTCAGGACTGAATAGGTATAAGGGAATTATTCCTATCTCTGTAAAAAGAGAATACAGTTAGCATGCAGTTAAAGTCATGTTTATAATAAAGACTTTATTATGAACTAATGTAGGAAATTACTGGGTTTTTTAAAATACAAGATGTATGAAAGGACAAGCCTCAAAGTAGTAGTCATGCAACTTGTTGACAACTTTTGCATGCTTAAACAGCTCTGAAATACAAGATTTATCTAGAGGAAAAAGCTGCTGTTTGTCTTTATTGAATACTGTATGAGTATAAAAGCAAAATATGGATTTGAAAGTGCTAAGAGGAATATTACTGTAAATTGGTATAGATACACTGAAGTGTGGCATTTTTCTTCTTTTAGTTACATTACTCTCAGAGCATTTTAGTCAAACCAGGGAGGAGTAACAAAACTGAAGAGACTATGTTCATACAGTGTGGCCTAAGTTTATTCGTGTATACCCTGAAGAGAGTGTAAAAACTCAAGAGCCTTATTTCTCTTGCAATTCTGCTTCTCAGAGATTTTTAGTCTAAAAAAATTGAACTCTCTGCTGTCAAGGTGAATGCCACCTCTGTTGAAGAAGAAAAGTGTATGGTCCAGCCATTCCAGCAGAACGAGGAGGATGATGAAAAAAACTTGCCAAGAAAAGCCAACTCATAGTGGAAAGTACCTCCCTGGTGAGGGAGAACAGAAAAGTGAAACAAACCTCAGAATTTCTGATCTTTACTGTGTGTGGTTGAATAACATTTTGCAAAGTTTGGTAAAGAAGAATGCACATTATCCTGTGCTATTCACAGAGACAACCTAGTGGGATTTTCAGATTAGCATCCATGAATGTATTTCCTCTCCCTTTTTCATTTCAGATCTAGAATAAACAAAACCTACAGCTGCCCAATGCAAACAGACAATACTGTTTAAGAGGAATAGACAATGTTTTGTTCCATTACAGCACTTAGCACATTGGTTCTGAGTTTGTGGTACTACAAATACCCCTCATCCTAGAAGTTCACTCAAATGCTGGAACACTGATGTGAAACTAAAAGAAACTGCACTGCCTAATGCTGAAGGTCACCTAACCTAGTGTCTGGTATCAAATAGCATTGAGTGAATGCCAGAGGATTTTAGGACTGTCAGAGGCAACCTGGAACACTTCCCTCATTACAAACTCTCTTGACTTCTACTGATCAGTCTTCAGTGAGTTTCTGATTCAAGTCTCTTAGCTATGTGTCCCTTTTTGTAATGTAAGCATGCCACATGTGAAAAAATGTTGCTCATTTTTTAAATTTTGGACTGGCTACCTCCATACTGCTACTTCTGTCAAAACACACACCTTTTCCACATCACATCTGAATTTACAGATCCCTGTTAACGTCCTCATGGAGCTGCATCTTTCCCATCCAGAAGAGTCCCAGACAATTAATCGGCTTCTCAGCTGTGTTGTCATTATACAGTTTTGACCCTCCAATTTGAGCCTTTTCCTAGCTTTGCTGCCTTTTTGTAAGAGCAGACCAGAATTTTACACTATGTTGAACTAACTGCACCATCAATTTACACAGTGTAAAACTGTTTTGTTTTATTCTTTATCTCCTACTGAGTCATTTTCAGCATGAGAATTACATGACCTGCTGCTGAACAGTGAGCTGAGGTTTCCATAAAATTACTAGGTAACTTCAAAATCACTTTCCTACATAGCAAAGCTACTTCAGAGGACTCAGCTGCACGTGAGATCTAAGTATTATTTTATATATTATTTTATATTTACATTATTTTAGCAAAATGTTGAAATACATTTTCCACTTTATCAGACAGTGTCATGAGATTGGTCTGATGCTTTTAGCGCTTTCCATTTTTGTTATTTTTGAGGAAACAACATACACACAAACACTGTTACTATTTAGGCTTCTTTAACTGATCCCTTACGTACCTCTTAGCAGCAGAGTCCTGCTCTTCTTTAGCAGTGTGTGTTGGGGATACTGCTAATTTATTCCTTTACTCTTTATTACCCGGTTTTGAAAATAGCAGGGTGGATGTCCCACTTAAGGGATGCCCACTCTTCAAGCAGTGCATCACTGTTTTTTAAAGCAGCTCTAATGAGAGACTTTGCACCTGTATTTGTCTACTCAGGGAAGTGTCCAGCAACTCCATTGACCATGAGGTATGAACTCTCTCAATATATAAGTACTCACACTGCTTGTTGCTTTTAGAGTCTAATCACCTCGTGACCTGTAAGCTTCTCTTGCAGGCTTCCTATTTAGAAAACAAAACAAAAGTATGGACAGGTTTTATTGTTCTACATCTTTGACTTAGGTATTGCATTTTTCCTCATTTTCATATTTGTCCATTTCTGTCTTCTTGACACAAAATAATAATTTGCTAGTAAGGACAAGTTTTTTCCTCTTGTGAGTTCTCTAATGTCTCAATGAAAAAATAATTTATATTCTCCAATGAAACAGCGATCCAATGTTCACACTAAAAATTGAAATTTTAGTTTGGATTTGTAGTCTTGGTACTATCTTAGGTATGGTTACCAGCAGAGTGAGAGATTTTGCTGTATACTCTTAATTCTCAAGGGACTTAGTAGCCCTTGAGACGGCCATTCAATGTAAGGAGAGTCTAGATTACTGGTTGCTTATTTAATTTCAATTTATAGCATGGCACCAGTTTCCCACAGAACAAACACTTTGTTATCTCCACTGTCTCAACAGCTTCACTTAAAACCAGATATTCCAGTCTTCAAGTGGTTTTTTTTAGACTGAGATTTCCACAGAAAATATATACACAGTGGGTTCAGTTCCCAGTTTCAAGGGAACTTTAGTTAACTGCTCCTTGCTGTTTATTTTCACCAACTTCTATCCTATTCTTTTACCAAAGTCTATTTATCATTTCATAGTCACATTTCTCTTCTTACACATCTACTTTTCCTGAGTTCATGGGCTTTAAAAGCCTGCTTTTTCCATTTTGAAAAAAACATGACAGAAGCCTGGTTTCATTCTCTGCACATACTCTTATTACTAACGGACCTATCTGTTTTTATTCCCTTGACACTATTTGCACAGTCATGAAACAAAACACTGCTTCTCTCCCTCTCTTCTCCTCCTCTTCATGGGTCTGGAAAGCTATCACCTGACAGCCACAGTCTTTCACCCTAACCCAGGGCTGAAGCAAAATCTTTATTCCAAAGGGAAAGCGTATTTTTTTAATAGTGGAAAGGAGGAGGAAGGAAAACATAGGCATAAACCCCATGTTCTTGTTCAGTGCTGCTGCATTAAAGAGCCACAGAAAAAAAAACCAAAAGGAAATTTGTTTTTGAAACCATTTCAGGGACAGACCTTTTTTTGACAAACGTCCAGAAAACATTAATCTGAGGAGTTGAGGTTCTTTTATTTTACACCTAATACAATTCAAATTTAAAGGATTACTTGCACAAAAAAATAAACACATTTGGTATAAAAATTTATTGTCACTTTAACACCTTTTTTTCTTCTTATGGCCCCCGCCTTATCTGGAGCAGAAACATATAAAGACTAATGGCACAAGTTTGTTTTATTCTACAGCATTTTTTTTGTTTTTACATACTCAAGTACCCTAAAGGACAACAGCCCGCTGTATACAAGAACCATTTTCTTCAGCCTGCTGAATTAAGTTTCATAAAGAACCAAAGCTATAAAGGCATTTTAAAAACCACTGTCTCTTTTTCCTTTCAGAAGCACTGACTTTTTTCACTATTAATATACATAGTGTTACATAACAGCTCTTGAGTACAGTACATGCAGCAGAATATATCTGTTGTATATAAAACATACATTTAAAATCTTGACTTATCAGAATTTTTGGAAGATTGAGTAGTTGTAGAATGCCCACTGCTTAGAGAAAATGGTTTGATAGTATGAATGTCTGCATATGTTGGCCACTGGAACAATCCAAGGCTCACTGGAATAGTATCTGTAGCACATCAAGGTGCATAAATAATTTACCTACAATATTAAAACACAACTGCAAAACCAATAGTTCAAGATCTTATGACTGGGGGCTGGAACTAGAAGTTCTTTACGGTCCTTTCCAACCATATCGTTCTATGATTGCTATGTAACCCTTCAGTGGTTGCAAGAAGTGTGGTGAGAGTTGCCCCTCTCCTCTCAAGTCCTTTATAAAACCTTTAGTATGCAATTTGTTTTCCAGATGAAGAAACTTATTTATGTCTACTGCCTCTTCTCTTCATTGCAGCTGTACACTGTGGACAGTACCATTTCCCTTTCGGTGCTTCTGTCAATCCAACACATCCATAATGGAACCACTCAATAGGGCACTATAAAAACAGAGTTAAAAGAGAGGGTTTGGGATTTGGGCTTTTTTCAAAGTGCCTATCACAAATACAATTCTATGAAAATGAAACATGAGTGGAATGCATAGATTCTGCATTTCACTCAAGTCATAGGACAAAACGAGGAGAGAGAGAGATCTGCAACATACACTCAGTACACTAAGGAAAATGATAAAAATTCTAGGAGCCATATACGGACTCATATAACAGAGCAAAGTAAGTATGTTGCACTTTGAAATACTTAGTTTGATGAAGTAATCTTATCACTCACTTCTGTTTAAATGTAGTATCTCAGTAAATAAGTGATTACATTCAACTGTTCTTTTAAAACTTTTTTATTTGAAAAGGACAACTGTTACTAGTAGTGACATAGCTAAACATTCACAGAAATAAAGGATATTTTGAAGCAGAGCATTTTTGAATGCTGAAGGTTTCGAAAATGAATTTTGAATGCTTCAGCAAAGGCTGAAGGTTTCGAAAAGAACCTGAGCTATGTAGAGAAGATGAGGAGAAGTTTCCTGAAGGATGGTTCAAATCACATGCACTTTAAAAGCTCTAAACAAACTGTAAAAAAAAAAGTAACTCCTGCAAGCAATAGTTATATGCACAAGCCTCTCATGAGCCTTTTGAACTTTGTTACTTACATCTTGGTTATCACAGCCTACCATTTCACCATAGGACACCTAGTAAAATAAGAAAAAACCCCCTTATTAATAAACATATTACTAGTTAAAAGCAATCAACATTTTGAAAGGGCCAACATTCAAATTTCTTCCTTTGAGGAGTTTTTCTATTAATAGCAGTAACAACATTTTCATTTTACTTTTGTTACACAACCCAAACACCATCATGTGCATAGTGAATTGTTTTTCAAGAATTGTTTATGCAAAAGAAGATATATCTGCATATTTCAGATTGGATAAAAAACTAAATTCATTGTGAACCCCCTCAATCTTAAATTTAATTATTCCTGAAGTCTCCATTACCAGATTTAAAACTCTCCAGAGGTATCACATCACTAAAAAATTGACTATTTTTAGCTTCAATAGTTGAGTTCATTATTCACATCACCAGTAAGCAAATAAAAACAGATCAGAACTTCAAGAGTAAAAAATACAGTTTTTTAAAATTAGCATTCAGAGAAGGAAGTTCAGTTACATCAAAACGGCAGCTGTAGTTGTACTTCAATTTGGAGGCCATCCTTACCTGATTACAAATACAGTAACGTGGCTCATTTGGATCATAGGTCCAATCAACCTGGCTATTAGAATCAGACTCTGGTATTACTGCTGTTTGCTGAGACAGTTCCTGTGCCAGTGCAGATGAAGAAGAACATGATGATAGAGAGGAAGAAGAAGATGATGATGAGGACTGCTGACTTGAGGATTTGTTGTTGTTTCTGAGGAAGAATTAAAAAAAAAGGAAAAAAATAGCATACATTATGTATTTCCTGCCAAGTGAAAGAATCACTGAACAAGTACTTCGTTGACTCTGAAATATTGCAGTATGTAAATCCCAAAGCTATCATTCACTATCACATTTCATTCAATCACTGCAAGCACTGGAATGCACCCACTGAATGCTCTTGGAAAAGGAAACAAGTCACACCAGCTAACAAGTGCAAGACACGCTGCTCTAATCAATGGAATTTAACAGCTCTAAACTGTGAAGTGGCTTTAACAAATGCTTTTCTTCACAAAATTTTCCTTTAACAGCCTTGGTGTCAAGTCCTTATAAAAATTATGCTACCAATAAAACAGGAATTTACATATAAATGTCATATGTCATGTACAATAGATAACTGTTTTGAAGATGACTGATTCTCTGTTCATCTCTACTCAAGCATCAGCAATCGCTCCATAGGAATGGTGCCAGAATAAAAATTATCTGCTTTTGCTTATAGGTCAGACCTGGCACCCAAGAAATTCATAGATGAAAAATGCTTCTAAAACAGCACTATCAACTGAGCTGTGAACACACACAAATTTGAATGAAGAAAAAAACTCAAGTCAATTTAAAAGGACAGGCATTTTGAGACAAATTCTTTCAAGTACAAGTTCTGATTGTTGTCACAATGTGTTGTGACATTGTGTTGTTTAAAATGTTTTAAAACCTCATTTCAATCAGAAGTAAAATTCATTCCCTGTTCTAGATGGTCAGCCATTAGAAAGTGTCATGTTTACTTGAAACTGGCATCAAACAGATCTCCAGATTATTTCAAAACCATCTACAAACCATTGCACACTAATTCCCAATATTAGTTATTAGATCAAATCTCTCCAAAATACAGAAAAATGTGGGAAGAAACTTGATTGTATCTGAGATAAAAAAGCAAATCAAGACATTTATTTAAAAACTGAGTGAGTTTGCTTAAAGAAAAAGAAGTGGGAGGACTAAAGAACACAGCCCTGACAAAAAATGGCCAACAGGCAGTAACTACCTTCTGCTGATTCCCCCTCACAGATATTAAACACAGTGTATTTCTAATATGGCCCATGACCTTCTGAAAGAAAGCTTAGCTGTCTTAAAAGTTATAATTGCAGTCAACAAGTAAGAAAACCTACTTGCTTTTTCTGCCACTTCGTGAATCTGTGGTTGATGAACTTAATGTCTGAGTTAATGTAGATGCCAGAGCTGATGACGAATATCCAGCTGAATCTCTGGACAATGAAAATTCTCTTCCAAGCTGAAAATCATTGTTCTTAAATGCTTCATAGCTGGCTTTTAGACTGGATGTTCGTCTTCCCTCCTTCATCTGAAAGGAATACTGGTACTGTATCATTACACAGTAAAGCTCCTACATAAGAAATACCAGGCAGCTAACGGCTAATTATTTGCACAGGTTCACTCGTTACGTTGTTAACGAACATGTATAGAAAGCAGTTAAATGTGTGAGACTGTCCTCCAGGAAAGGCCAGAAAACAAGCTGTCCCTTTAGGCAAATTACAGAGGATGAAACTGTGGCATTTAAACAAAATTCTAATGTAAGAACTGAATCACATCACCTGAAAGTGATCATGGGAATTCAGATTTAAAAAAAAAAGGAAAGCAGTTACTAGCCTTTCTTCTTAATCTTAAGCGGATGGCAGAATGAGAAGAATATTTTGACATTACCTGTGCCGTGGCTTGCACTGCTTGAGCTGCTGCCATGGTAATTGCACCGGCCCCGGATCCTGAAGATAATGAGCCCAGGTTATATGATGCCAATGGTTGAGAAGAGTTTGTATTGTATGCATTGTTTGAAGAGGATGATGAATTACTGTTTCGACACCCTTGATGAATAGAACACATTTATGAAATTCAAAATGAAACTAAATTCCTTTGCATTTTAAGAAGAGTTATATGACAACCAGTGAAAGAGTACGAACTCCGTTTACCCATCAGAGTAATCTAATCATTTGGAAAAAAGGTTTTAAAAGTAATTAGACACAGCCAGTATTTGTTTATGGGAGGGAAAAAAAAAGTTTGTTCCCTATCTATCCTCATGTGCAAGGAGTCCTTTTAGAAAGACAGCTCTCACTATCATACTCAGCTATCGAAGAACAGATGCAGCTGCTGTACCTATACCTATACGGAAACAATGCTCACTACTATAACCATCAAGAAGAGGGTAAGAATTTGACTATGTACCTATACTGTTTCTGAAGTAGAACTTTCAACAATCTTAATTCTAAAAACTATAGATCGGTTTTAATACGACACAGTTTCTAGGGTCATCTGCAGAATGACAGCTGCTCAAATATAGCTACATTTTATTTGCTGCCTCATGTGAAGTTTCTTCAAAAGAAAATTGAAATAGACACGACTGATACTACTTAAAACTGACAAACGTTACTGAATTCCAAAACATAAGGTAGTCGACTTACTATAACTCCTTAGTCTTTTATTTTCAGAAAAGAAACTATTAAACCCCTTAGTACTGAGAACACGCAGAAAGGTTTAGGTTGGTTTAGTCCCTATTCAGAAAGACTTCTCTTTTGACATAGACAACACATGAAAGAATTTTATTTTCAGATCAACTCTTAAAAAAAAAAAAAAAGGGTGAAAATTCTTTTCCCTTACTTTGGAAATTGTTGTATACATTTTTTCCAAAAATAATGCATTGATCTCTTGTATTTCTACTACTGGGTGACTGAAACTGTACTGTTATCTTCCTCAAAGTGTAAATTAAAAAAAAAACAGCCAACATACAGCTGTTAAATGACAACAAATCAGACCCGCTTCGTGGACAACACAGACGAGTAACAATGCCTGCAATTTCTCATGTTTCACGTGACTGCAAATCCCAGGGAAAAGGGTATGAGCCTCTGATTGAGGACTGGCTGAATGGCAGATCCCAGAAGGTCACTATCAATGGCACAGGGTCTAGAAATTCCATAAAGGGAAGTGCAGTGCACCTGGGGAGGAATAACCCCATGCACCAGCACAGGCTGTGGGCTGACCTGCTGAAAAGCTGCCCTGTGGAGAAGGACCTCAGGCTCCTGGTGGACAACAAACTCTGTGAGCCAGCAGTGTGTCCTTGTGGCCAAGAAGGCCAATGGTGTCCTGGGATGCATTAGTAGGAGAATTGCCAGCAGGCTGAGGGAGGTGATCCTGACTCTCCACTCAGGCCTAGCAAAGTTGCATCTGGAGTGCTGTGTCCAGTTCTGGGCTCCTCAAGACAGGAGAGACATGGAGCTCCTGGAGTGGATCCAGTGGAGTGAAAAAAAGATGATTAAGGTACTGGAGCATCTCAGGAGGAAAAGCTGAGGGAGCTGAGCCTGTTCAGCCTCAAGAAGAGACGATTGTGGGAAGACCTCATCACTGTCTACGACTATCTGAAGGGAGGGTGTCAAGGGGATGGAGTCAGGCTCTGCTCAGTGGTCTGAGCAATAGGACAAGAGGCAATGGGCAGAATCTGATGCACAGAAGTTCCAAGTGAATATAAAGAAGAACTTCTTTACTGTGCAGGTGGCCATGCACAAGAACAGGTTGCCCAGAGAAGCTGTGGAGTCTCCCTCGCTGGAGATATGCAAGAACTGTAAGGACACAATCCAGTGCCGTGTGCTTTGGGATGACCCTGCTGGAGCAGGGAGGTTGCACCAGACAACCCACTGGGGTCCCTTCCAACCTCACCTGTTCCATGATTCTGTGATTTCAGAAGACTAACTCAAATATAATTAAGTTTCTCTTCTTCTGATTAAAAACCAATGAAATGAAAGACAATTAGGATTACCTGGTGTATTTTCTTTAGAAGCATCTGAAGTCAGGGTAGATAGAAGAGCTTCAGATTTAAACTTCTTTTCAGGAACATGATCTGTTGTACTATGGTGAGAAGATGGATTGTGTTTCCTTTCTAAATGAAACAAATGAAGGGAAGTTAAATGTAAAATCTATTCAGCTTGAAAGTCAAACTATGCTAGCACTTTCAACTAATTCCCACCAGCAAAATCTATTTCATTCCTGCACTTCTTCTTAACAGACATTATTAGCATTTATTATGCCTTTTTTTTTCTCCCTGCAAAGACGGAGGTAAAAAGTTCTGAACCTTTTTTTTCCTGATACTACTCAACAAAAAAAACCAAAGGAAAACAAAAAAGTGGGCATCTTTATAAGTTTCAAATACTTACTCTCTACTGGAGTGTGAGAATGGGAGTGATGGTTATTCACAGGCTGTGCTGGTGTATCCAGCTCCAGAGACCCTAAGAGGGAGGTAAGAAGGACAGGAAAATTTCAGAGTTGGCACTGTTTTGACTTTTACATACTAAATGAATCTTTTAAATATTAACCAAATTACAATGCAGTTATATTTATTTTATCAGAAGAATTTTTGCTCAAGTTGAAACCCTTTCTACAGTACAACCAAGAGCCAGTGAGATTAGTTTTCAAATAAAAATTGGTGACTGCTACTGTTCAACTCTTGAAATCAAACACTTAAAATCAAGGCAAATAAGAAGAACCAACAGCATTGCCCTCAACATGCCACTTACTCAAATGAGTTGCAGAATGGCTGCACCAAAAGTACTGACAATCTACACCAACATAAATTGAAGACTGTAACATGTAAACTGTTTAAACAAGGCATCTTGTCCCACTGAGTCCACCTTGTCACATACAGTCACAACTCAAGAAACAGCAGTGTCTTTCAAGATGATTTAACATTCAAAAGAAAGGGCTGCGGATCATTACCCAGATTTTCTTAACATTCAAAATACACAGAGCAGCAATACAAATAAAAACAAAATGAACAAAAAAAACTCCACAAAACCAACAAAACAACAACCACCTCCACCCCCATGCCCCCCTCCCCCAAAAAAGGAAAAAGTCAGATGGGCACAAATCCAAGTCTATATAATCTATATCTAATAACATTTCTTGTAATATGAGACTAAATAACCACAGCATAAGAGAGACTTTGACTGTAAATTTAGAACAATATACAGTATTTTGTGCATCAATCTCTAACAAAAAGAGTCTGAAGTAGCTACAATACCTATGAACTTACATTTACACAGAAGACGAAACAAGAAAGCAATTCACATTCATTTTTCAAAATCTGTAGCTTCAACATTTCTTTACCTCTTCCAGTGCTTTCAAAAAGCACTGAAATACATGAGTATATGAGTAATACATAAATGTATTACAAAAGTTTAAATATAATTATTCTAGCAGAGGTTCAAAGCATAAGGAGCTATTTTGGCTGAGCGGACTTCAATCACGTTATGAGCTTGCCCAAAGGCTGCCCTCTGGCGGGACTTCAACCATACGTATCTACTGTGAAAGCTAAAAATGTTAAGAGTCTTCTACTTCTAGCTTTATTTAAAAACAAAGAAACAAAACTCTCAAACCAAACAAACCTTAAAGATGCAACAAGCAGTCTAGTACTTCCCTATTTTGAGTCCTTGAAATCCTATCTAGCAACCTCTCCAAACACATAGTTCAACAGAAGGTAGCATCGCATCCTAAAACCAGCTGGGATTTAAGCAAAAATAAACTAGTCCTTTTCTGCAATTGCTAGTTAATTAATAGCACTTAATTTACAGTTTTCTTTTTTTCTGCCTGTTACTTGTAATAGCAATTACAAATAAAGTAGCCCCCAGCTCCCAGCTTATACAACACAGTCACAAAAAGTTCCAAGAAACGATACTTATTCCTAATATCCCCAAGTGACTTACATCACTTTTCACTATTTTTGGCTACGAGGACAGCCACTGTCTCCATAATCACAGTAGTTAAATCAACTTAGAAATTTATCACAATCACATTTGAATTTGATGTCTAAATGCTGATGAGTACAGAAAAGCTAGCTTCTTCTACACCAAGCTGGCAAAAAAGCTGTCACTTTACATTTTTATTCACATCTTAAATACCAGCATGGTTGTATTTAACATGCAGGTTTCTTACCTAAAATGCTTTTCCTTCACTAGCCCATTACAGAACAACCCATTCTCACCCCTTTAAAAAAAGAAAACCACCAAGTACACGGAAAATGAAAATAATGAGCCTCCACAGTTTGATGGCAATCAATTCAAAGAAGAAATGGTACACTTGCAACTGGGTAGGTGGCAGGCTTAGGCCAAAGTACTTGGCTGGATACCTACAATCATTAAAAACAGGTTTAAAGAATTATGTGTCTTACTGTAGCAATTCACAAAAACAACAGTTGTGTGAAAAATTATTCTACTTACTCGGTTGTATTTTGATTCCACTATTATAAATTGAAGTTGAAACTAAAATTTGAGAATCACTGATGAAAAGTGGGTTAAAACACAGGTGAAAATAGTGGCAGCCACTAACAAGTGTATGATACTTTGATTTTGCAAACTGACAGAAAGTCTGTCAAGTTCCTAATGAAAATCATGCATACTTACGTCTCTCTAATATTTCTGTAATTCCAGCATTATCTGCTTCAAGTTCCATTTTAAATTTAGCGAGTTCCTGGTCCAATTTTCTCAAATGACGGTCCACCTGTTTGTTAGACGAAACAAAAATAAATAGCATCCAGTTCTGAAACATGAATATCTACATCCTTAATCTCAAGCTTGCTAAGTATTTCCCTTCCAGCAGTTTTGCGCCACGCAGCACTAAGCACGGTAACAC
Source organism: Aleadryas rufinucha (assembly GCA_013397815.1). Lineage (NCBI taxonomy): Eukaryota > Metazoa > Chordata > Aves > Passeriformes > Aleadryas > Aleadryas rufinucha. The sequence continues at coordinate 87,781 of VZTH01000536.1, forward strand.
ACAGAAGCGTATCTTCTTGGTCACCCCTCCACTTCCCTCACTCAGCAGAGATACTGCTGTTAACACCAAAATAGCGTAAGCAAAGCTCCAAGACACTTCTTTTCAGAAACAAAGATGAAGAAGACTTGGAGGTGCTCTGGTTATGCAAACAGAAAGGGGATGAGAAAGAACAGTAAATGACACAGATTTTAGTAGAGATTGGGCTGCTTTGGGGAAATTGCAAGTTCTGAACTAAAACTTGAGTGCAATTTGTGTGCCACTATAAACACCAGTAAACTTGGTGTGTATTGAATCTTAACTGAAAGCGGAGACTCCTGTGTGTTTCAGCAAACTATTATGTGCTCTTGGGTCCTAAAAATTAACAAAAAAAATTCTCAACTCACTATCATGAAAAGAAACACTACATTCCAAATGCTTTCTACATCTGTACTCGTACAACAAAGTTTACCTGTCTTTATTAAAAACTGTGAGGTTTTTCCAGTTACCAGCTAAGCAAAAGAGAAGGGGTAAGTTCCAGCTTCTAGAACAAACTTTTGGCTAGCTGAAGTGAAACTAAATCAGTTGTCTTCTATATTTGAGTGTAGTCTGATTTGCAGGTTCTGTTCTCTGAGAAAATGTAAAATAAATAAACTTTGTACTTTAAATCATGTGCCACCCCTCTCTGGGTCTGGCCATCCATCCAGTTTTTTACCCAGTGAATAGTGCACCTGTCCAAGGCATGAGCAGTTTCTCCAGGAGAGTGCTGTAGGAAACAGTGTCAAAGGCTTTACTAAAGTCCAGGTAGGCAACATCCACAGCCCTTCCCTCATTCACTATGCAGGTCACTTCATCACTGAAGATCAGGTCAGTCAAGCAAAACCTACCTTTCCTAAACCCATGCTGCCTGGGCCTAATCCCTGGTTGTCCTGCTTGTGCTGTCATGACACTCAAGATGATCAGCTCCATGACCTCCCCCAGCACTGAAGTCAGGCTGACAGTCCTGTACTTCCCTGGATGCTCTTTCTGGTCCTTCTTGTACATGGGCATTACATTTGCTAATTTCCAGTCAATTGGGATCTCTGGTAAATTCCTGAAAGTGGCTCAGTGACCGCTTCCACCATCTCCCTCAGTGCTGTGGCATGGATCCCATTAGGGCCCTAGACCTGTGTGTGTCTGAGTGGCACAGAAGGTTGCTGACCTTTTCCCTTGAATTATGGGGACTTCATTCTGCTTCCTACCCACTTCTTCCAACTCAGGGGGCAGGGTACCCTGAGAACAGCTACTCTTGTTATTTAAGATTGAGGCAATGAAGGCATTAAGTACCTCTGCCTTTTCTTCATCCTCCATCACTATGTTTACCTCTGTATCCAGTAAAGGATGAAGATTTTCCACAGCCCTTCTTTTATTGCCGATATATTTTTTAAATATTGTTAGTTGTTCATGGCAGTAACCAGATTCCGTTCTACTTGGGCTTTAGCCCTTCTAATTATCTCCCTGCATAACCTCACAAAATCCTTGTAGCCCTCTCAAGTTGCCTGCCCATTCTTCCAAAGCTGATACACTCTCTTTTTTTTCCCCAAGTTGAAGCCAAAGCTCTGTATTTAGCCAGGCTGGTCTTCTTCCCTGCTGGCTTCTCTTTTGGCACATGGGGATGGCCTGCTCCTATACCTTTAAGATTTCCTTCTTGAAGAATGTCCACCCTTCCTGGACTCCTCAACACTGCATCCCAAGGGATTCTCTCAACCAGTCTCCTGAACAGGCCAAAAACATGCATTAAATCCTTATGATTTCTAATACTATTGCTTTGTTTTATATTTAAGTGGCACTTACTACCCAAAAAACCAACATTCTTAAAAGTCATCAAGATATTAAATGTTTCTTTCACCAGCAAAACATCTGTATGTAGATGACATAAAAGTACAAGTAGCACAGCTGCAGTGCTTATCAAAATGCTTAGAACTCCTTAGGGCATAAATTTAGGTAACTGACCACAAGTCTTGTGTCCACTTACCAGATCATATATTTGATTAGCCAGTTGCACTTTTTCATCTGCATCTTCCAAAGCCTTATAATAATCCTGTTATGAAGAGAATTTTTTTAAAATTATGAATGTAACTGAATTAATTTCAGGAAGTTTAAGCTACTGTTATGAAGCACAAAATACAAGTCAAGAGGACAAATTTAAGTCAGTTTTCAGAAAGACTGTGAAATTTTACTGCAAACAACAGTCATCTGAATTTTAAATGATACAATATATATCAATTTATTTTCTCTGTGTTAGAGAAAGCCAAGCTACAAGACGGGGACACTTCCTCCTAGAGCGATACTTAGATTTCTGCAAGAAATGCTATAAGAAATGAAACGATCCTGGATTTATTTTATATTACACAGCATCATGTTAGGGGCTTAAAACAATGTTATGTCTTTTACTTCAGGACCATCACAAATCCTACTGCTCTTCAAAATGATGCTGAAATACTCTGTGCCTTTCCAGCCCGCTAGTTAAACAGAGATAATACTGTATATAGTTTAAATTACTTTTAAGTAAGTTTCTCTAACGCATAAGTGTATTCTAAATAATTTAACTAAACCAATCCAAAGTCTCCTCTAACCAATGAAAATTCACAGACAAAACAATTTCAAAACATTTTGAAAATGTTTTCAAATGCTTTTAGATTCAAACAGATTTTACTGCCTTTTAATTCTCAATTTCCACTGAATAGTATCTTATGTGAAAAGTACTTTAAATTTTGATTCAAAAGTCAAAAGCAAATTTTTCACTTACTCTAGTGAAGTCAGAGCTCTGACTTTTTTTTCTTTTTTAAAATTTAAAAATCTATTTGCATTAATTAAAGAAGAAAACAACTCCTACCCAAATAAGGGGCTGAAGTAGCCAGTCTAGGAGACCACGAAGGAGTTTCTCCTGACAAAATGATGGACTACATTGCTATGAATACAACTACCACTGCTCAAGTATTGAAGGATAACACAGAACACATTCATCTTCTTACTCCTCTCTCTCTCAAGCTACATATACCACATGTACTACGTGTAGAAGGACATAGGCAGAAAACCACAGGAAATGCTGAATCTAAGCTTGAAATATATCCTCTAAAAGAAAGCAAACTAACTTGGGCAACTTCATGTCACATAAACAGAAACCAAAAAAATCTGAGCTCAAAATTTAGTACCAGGTTTCATCACCATTTCAGGATTACGTTTTTTTAAATGCCAGAAGTGCTCAGTAAAACTTGAGAGAAATCCTTGATCAAAGAAACCTTTCACTCACTTTTCTCCTCCAAGGCAGTTCTATCCACCTTTATGAAAGCCCAACGGGAGGCACAGTTCTGAACACTTACATCTCCCATCAATCATAAACTATTTTTTCCTAAGGTTGTCTTAGTTTGCAAAAGAAAAATCTGACCCTCTCCTCTGATATCCTTACTTTTTTGATTGATGTCATTTGTTCTTCTCTCCATTCAGGTTTGTTTTTCTTTGCATTCATAAAAAATTCATTTACCCTCTGCTCAAGCTGATCCATTGCATCTGTAGCATAGGAAAAGATTGAGACAAATGTTATCTTCTCATGTACATAAACATTAGGGAATAAGGGGAAATTTTTTTCTCAAACAAAGTTGACAGTACTGAGGTGCAAACTATTAGAGAGGAAAAAAAAGAAAAAACCAAAACAACCAAGCGACAGTGGACAGCGGAGGGAAATATTTACCTTCATTTCCAAGAAGCAGAATTGCATTCTGGTAGGATTCTCATCAAGGTTCTTGTGCTCTCCAGCATGGGACAGGCAGGACTCCAAGTTCTAAAGGTTTTTTGTCCCTAAGAGCAGTGGTAGTGACTTAAAGCACGACCCAAACTCCTCACCCAGGGCTCTAGACTGCTGACTTTGGAACATTCTAGCCAGTTACAAACTGAGCAGGAAACAAAATGTTCTCCTAAGAGAAACAGTCAAATACAAAACCAAATAATTGAAAAAAAATTAGTGTCTCAAAAAGGTAGACCAACTGAACAGTAGAGTCACTGCCTTTAAGTCCAGGCCCTCTCCATTGTTTGCTAGGAAGGGTCAGGGCAAATTGAAAGCACTCACAAATTATTCCCTCCACCCCCACAGGAGTAAATGTACTGATGAAATATTATTTGGACAAAATTCTCACTTTCATGAAATTGAGAAATATTGTAAGGGGGAAAAAAATAAAACCACCTGTTTTCTAACATTAACTATCTCTAGAAAGGACAATGTCAACCACAAGTTATTTTTCTCATTGTTTACTGAGACAGGAAGAGGGATTCCTTTCCCTTTCCCCTCCACCCTTCTCCCACTGAGTTTACTATTTCAGCAGCTCGACACTTGTGCACTCAGCAGCTTGCATATTTCCAAAAACATGCAGCTGCCTCAGTCAAACTAGCTTTGACAGCCTTGCTAGTGTCAGGACAGATGACAGTACTGAGGTTTTTTTCACAGCATTCTCAGTGACATTGCCCAGCTATCAGTTTTAAATTAAATGTGACAATGCACGAATCACTTACAAACTTCAGGCTCTGGGTGCAAAACACCTAAGAAACTTTCCAGAAACCACCATTAAAATTGGATCATATCTTGCCAAAACAAAATGAAAATTAATTAATAAGGTCAAGAAGCTCATGAATCCCTAAGTATGATTTACTCTTAAAATCCAGAGGCCAAGGGTCTTCTCAACTCTGTGAAAATTCACAGCTAGAACTAACTGTTTACATAAAAAGCAAAAGTCATTCATACTAAATGATCAAAAACATTCATCAGTTGTCCTTATGCTAAGAACATTCAGCATCAAACCCAACAGGAACTTAACAACTGACTGGACAGAGCACCATTAATCCCAAGCCATAACAGTTGTGACACAAGTTCACATCAACTTTATTTAGACCAAGACTAACAAAGTAGTCAAACAGTTTTGGAGTAAAACAGACTAAAGGGAGAGAACCTGTACAATGAGCATTTTCCACCTGCACCACGTAGAGAACATCGGAAGCCTGAGAGGCAATCAAGAAGCACACACTTTATATGGAGGCTTCTAAAATCTTTGTTCTTTGACCAAATTACTGTAATTTGGTCCACAAAGCCAACAGACAAAATGTTCTCCTACCCTCAGAGCACAAACACCTTAAGTGATTGTTATTCTAGTGGCTCAATAAACAAGAAATGACAAAAAGTATCTTTCCTCTTCACTCTTTACTGAGGACATGTTATCAGTCTGTGTGAAACTGTCTAGGGGAAAATATCGACAGAAACTTGGTCTCTCCTGAAAGGGCAGAAAAGGCAAAGGGGAGTGCAGGTCAGAGCTATAAAATTATACAGAAAGTTCTCTCTGCTACACTCAAGTTCTTCCACTTTTTCTCATGATACTGTATTCTGAGATACCAATTTCTTAGATCAAATTTCCGAAGAGAATTGCTGAAACTTCTAGAGAAGAGAGTCCTTTTTCCAGATCTTGACATTTTACCATGAAAACCTGATAATCCATGATTTTAACTTAAACAGAGAAACACATTTTATGCTTCATGTGGAGCTCAGTTAAAGCTCAAAAGTCAAGTCCCAACTCAGATGATCTTTGCTTTTCCCACAGCAATCTTATTGAAATATGTAGCAGATAGACCCAGTTTATTATTTCTTCCAACAACAAACAGCAGCACCTGCCTCCTTAGGAGTCAATGTGGTCCAAACAGGACAGAATACAAAGTCAACAATAACACTAAAATAGAGCAGCAGAGATATCTCTGAATTACAAATCATGTAGATTTCTGGGACAGAACCACTCATCAAAGTACTGTTTTCAAGTACTTTTGAGACACCAAACAATCTCCACAATCACTACTACTTGCATGTAGTGTTCATCAGGCAGTTGGGCAAGTGATGCTGAAGATGTGCTAGTCCAGAAATTTCATAAATGTCTTTGGATACCCTGCCAATCATTACACAAGAATTACAGAAGTAGCAAGGTCTGAGAGAATTTTTCTCTACACCTAAGGTTGGTCCTAGTATACAATATTCAGTGTCATTTACTACTTTCAGTAATACAATATGGAGTTGTTATTTGTCATTCTCAGTTAAAGCAGAGGAAATTACATTCCTGCTACCTTGGCATTGCTAGCTGCCTCAGTTCTCAATCACATCTAAAAAAAACCCTACTATTTTCTTTGCCTTCTTATGTGAACTTATTCCAAACTATCCAAGAGCTGCTCATTCCTTCTCATGGTGCTCCCTGGTGATAGCGACTTCAGAGGTGCTATCTCCCAGAAGGAGCCATGACTGTTCCCACAACTTTAAGCACTGAACCCAACACAACACTTAGGCCATAATATACAAAAAAATTCTATAGATGGTTCTACATGTGTCAATAAGGCCTGTTAAACAGACCTGCTAAGTCAAATAAAGTAAATATCCAAGGGAAAGCCTGAGACTGCACTTTTAAAGTATTATAGGTTAAACTGTTTCCAAGAACTGTTCCCACTTAGTGTCAAGTTTTGTATTCCTATACAACATTGCCTTTTTATTTCAATCTCTGCTCTTTTTCTCATTCCCTTTTACAATACCCCAGCCCTTCCATACTGATGATTTGCTCTCATCTTTTGCACAATAGCAGTTTCACCTTTGGATCACAGTTATAGGTAACCATATTAATTGTGTGTTAAATGACTGCAACAGCTATCCAGGGTGTTACAGGACACCTAAGTCCCAGATGAGATTGCATTACAAAAGATGAAATGGCAATGCATCTGAAAACAGCCTAAGGCAGTGTATTACATCAGGATATAAGCAGAGATACAAAGTGATGTACAAAGAAATCTGAAGCGTATTCACAAATATATTTTGTATAATATATATATTTATACAAAAGTAGACATTTATACAAAATATAATTTGCACAAAATCTAAAGTGTATTTATAAAGTATATCTGGTTGCATATCAGCTAGGGCACAATGGGCTGAGCAAACAGCACCTTCCCAAATACTATTATGAGGGAGCTGGCTGGAAAGTTTCAGGGAGAGCATGCCGCTGCCTACTGGAAGGAGTGGGACATAACTTATGTTCCAAACCACCATCACTGCTCTTAGGGATCAAAAATCTAAAGAGTTTGGGACGTGCCACCGAAAATGTCTTTGGGAGCAGCACAATCCCAGGACCGTAGCTCCGCTAAGACCCTCCTTGCGCCGAGGCCCGGCGGGCAGGGGCTGGGGCGGGCCGGGGACTGCTGCGACAGCGCCAGGGACGTGCGCCCCGCCCCTCGCCTCGTCTNCTGCAGGTCCATCTCGCGCATCTCGGTGAACCTGTCGCGCAGATCCATGGGAAGCTGCTCGATCACTGCGGGGACACGGGGGAGCGACAGAGAGGGGGGAGGGAGGGAGCCAGTCAGTCACTCGCTGCTGTGGGGGAGGGGGGGCGCCGCCTCCTCGCCGCGGCTTCCCCCGGCTCCCCCGCACCGGCCGTGCCCGGCCGCCCGGTGCCCCCGCCGCGCACACACTCACTCTCCAGATAGTCCTCCAGGTACAGCATGGCGGCGGCCGGGCCCGCGCCCAGGGGCTGCTCGAGAGCGGGCGCTCGTCCCTTCCAATATGGCGCCGCCGCCAACAACACCAGCGCCTCGACTCAGCGAAAACAACATTGGCGGCGGACGGCGCTCGCCCTGGCCGCGCCGCGATTGGCTGCCCGCGCCTCTGACGCACACCGCTGCTCGCGCTCTGCCGCACGGCGTCACGGGAAACGTAGTCTGTGCTGGGCGAGGCGGCGGGAGGCTGCGCGTCGCGCCAGGCTTTGTCGTTCCGGCTGGTCCGCGGGCATTCCCGCGATTGTGGGGGGCATTCCCGCCTTGCAGGGGCTGCGGGACTCTTCTCCGGGAGCAGCTTTCGGTCCCCTTCGGCTGCCGGTCCTCCGGAGCGTTCGTGGCGCGAGCGCTGCGCCATTCCAGGGGAATGGAAAGGGAAAACTTGCAGCTTCTTGACCAAACTCGAGGCTTTTGTTTGTCCGTTGTTTTAAATGCTCGCAGCCGGCAGTAGTTCATTAAAAGCGTAAGACATGGAAAAACTAATGAAATAGCTTTAGTCCGTGATCTCTCACGGCGCAAGGTAAAAAAGCTGCCCCGTTTAGCACAGGTCACAGGTACGGACAACCTTAGGAGAGCAGAAGCTTATGTGGGCTTTAGAATTGCTGTTCAGAGTGCAAAACCAGAATTGGCTGGCAGCATTGACTGCCATCCAGTAACACTACTCTTTGCATTAATTGACTTTTGCATGTTTGGGGCTGAGGTTTTTCATACAGTTTCATTCCCCCTAATAGTCTGTTTCATCACTCTTCTATTGCTGTCATTTACTGCTTTAAGCACGGACTGATGCATTTATCCAGGTATGGTTTTTGCCTGGGGAAAGAAACTTTTGGAGCTTGCATGATGTCAGGTGTAAGTACAGGAGCATAAGAATTGTGGTAGCAGATCACGTTTGCTCTCCATCATGCTTTTTGTTGCTATGTCTTCATCTGTGGCAGATGTATCCAAGCAGAGGAAGTGTATGCTTAAGCCAAGTGTGAGTAAAACTTGAATGGGATGTTTTGGAGTGTCAAGACCAATGGAAAATGATACTTTTCTCATGTCTGAAGATCATGTATTGTGAGTAGTTAGTTAAAGATGACTGCATTTTGGGAAGTGAAGCATAAATTTTGTATATAGCCTTTATGAAGACCGATGGTAGTAATGTGTTGAATACACACGTTAAAACAAGCAAGTTTGGGGGGGGGGGGAATTCCTGTGTCATTAAAGATGGAGGAGAATGAAAAGGGTATAACAATAAACTCTCAATAACTTTTCAACTTTGTGAAAAAAGTGCTGCGCCAAAGTGGTCACTTTCCATATTCACTCCATCATTAGCCATGTAGTCTTTACTGCCAAACCAGAAATATCAACTACTCATACATACAAACGAACAGAGTTTAAATGGTCATTAAACTTAGTTAGTCTTTAGTTGAAATTATCTCTATATTATTGCTCATACAGATCACTTTGATGTACAACTGACACACTGGTGTGGGCATAACAGTATTTTTAAAGTCTTGTGTGAGAAATTGCTTGGCTCCATTTTGGTGTGTAAAAGACAAGATTGACCCTTCGTGGGAAGATAAATGCCTGCACTTACTGAAGTGAAAGGGTTTGATGCAGCAAGAGAACTTAACCCATGCAAAAGCACAGCAAAGTAATGACACCCTATATTCATTAGGAGAAAAACTAGGTGAATTTAGGGGAAATCTGAATTGATGGCATCACTTTTATGCTTAGTTGTGGCTTTAATGATTTTTAAAGGAAAAAAAATGTTGTAGACATGTTGGGGAGTTCATTTCACACAGCAGAAGTCTAAGAGAACAATATTGTAAACAAAGATACCACTATTAGAACCACAACTGAAATATGGTCACAGAGTAAGTCCTTCCCATTTGCTTCATGACCAAAATCCCAGGACAGCACAGACATTGGGACATCGTGACTTCTCCTCTTCTCATCTTTGCAAGCTTGGGGATAGCCAGCAAAATTCTCAACAAGGGCTACTGTCCAAGGGTATTTTCTGTGTGTTGTGGTGCCCAGACCAAAAAAACCAAGGAACACAGCTCCTGGAGTTGTGTCTCAGTCATTTCCAATAGTAATGGCATGTCCCCTGTGTGTATCAGTGAAAAAGGAAAATGAAACTCAGCTGTGGCAACAGAATGACAAAGTACTAGTGGAGCTAGCTGCTGTCTTCAGGGTAGGAATTTCCCCTGTTTATGTGTTCTGGTTTATTGTAACATTTGAGAGGCTCTTACAGAAATAGAGACCTGCTCAAAAAACTGTTCACTGTAGTGCTTTAGAGTAAGGGATGGTAGGGGATTGTGACATAGAATACAAATGAAAATACAATTCGCTTTGTTCACTATCCATTGAAAAGAAAACAGGAACTTATTTATCTACCTGTAGTCTTCTTTAGTATTTTTTAGACAAATGAATGAAGAAGCTCATATTTTTCATTTCTGCCCATATTAATTCATGTTGTATAGTCAAATGAGTAACCACACCATCTTCAGTAGGATTGCTTGTGTGTTGCTTATCATGACATAGTAATGGCACTAAGTTTAAACTGACATTTAAGAAGTGATAAGCCAACAGACCATAAAAAAGAAACTGGTTTTGCAATAGAAAACTTCCTGTTGTTTATAACTGCAAAGAATTAACTCTATTGATTAACTCAACTTTTAGAACAGCCTAATTAGAACAGCTTCTGATAAGAAAACACGGATTAATGACTGTTTATTGGAATGCAAATACAGTGAAAAAGAACTAAACACCAGCTGTGAACTCAAGGTAAAAAGAAATTAAATTTGTGAATTACAATCAACATTGCTCAAAAAACTCCTTTGCAACGACAGAGCTGCTCAGCACAGGAAGCGAAGGGAGGCCACAGGAGCTGCTGTTTTCACTTGTTTATATAATGTTATTAATGTTGATGGCATTTCTCCAGCAAATGTTTCACATAACTCATGTTTCATCACTGACGGAGTGATGGCATAAAGGAATATTACAGGTGCCCTGTGATCTACCTAAAGCTAATTGCTTCCTTAGGTTTCATTAGTTTTCAACTGACAGGAAAAAAAGCTGATTAAAAACGTGAATTTATGTTCTGATGTACACTTCTCAGATGGAGGTTAAGATTTTCAAATCTCCCTCTCTTCTGCACTCACCCATTCCATATCTCTGTAATATCCTTTTTCTATTCTAATTTCTTCTATCTCTTCCCATGTGTAGGGTTGTTTGACACATCTAACTCCATCATTTCGGTCTTTGTGTTTCATCTGCTGTCTATCTGTTGATACTTCCCTTTCCTTCTTCCTTCCAAATCCATTTCATCTTCTGAGCTGTGTGATTATTGGAGCTTTCTGTAGCCATTTATGACTGTCACAGTTCTGTGTTCACTTCAGTACTCTGATTTTTAACTCTTGTCTAATACAGTGTTTCTGGACTTACAGTCCTTAGGTTTTGTTTCTTCGTTTCCGAGGACACGTTTACAGTGATTTGATTTGAAAAAAAAACAGGAAAGAGCTACCTAGCCCATCCCTAGATTGATATTCCAGGTCTCAGCTACTGCTGGTAGGTTCCCATGCTTTGGTTTCTCATAAGGGAGCCTCCCTGCCTGTGGCACACAGAGGTTGCAGATGTACACCTGTGTGTTTCTGAGGGCTCTCACAGAAGAACTTCAAGACGGAGCGACAGCTAAGTGGCATCCACCAGAGCCTACGTAAAACTGCAAGCCTGGGTAGCTCTTAAACTACTAGAAACGAGCAGTTTGCTTTTCTTTGGCACTTGCTCCTGCTGCACTACAGCAGTCGTGTGTGGCAGGCTGGAATCCATTCACCACGGTGCACTGCTGCAAGCATGTGTTGTGGATCGCAGCGTTCCCAGCAGTTCTGGCTGCCAGTGTCAGTATCAGGCCTGCTGGTCTCCTCACATGCTTTCAGCTATTTTATTGTAATTCCTTTTCACATCCTGTTTGTTGCCTGCTATTTTTCTGCTGTTGCAGCTGTTTTTTCCATTCTTTCCAGTCCTCCCAGTTTCGCAGTCCAGCTGTCCCTCCCAGCTGCCATGGACTCCCACCATCTCCCAGATTCCACCCTTTCTGCTGCTGCAGGGGCATCACCCACAGCCTCACTCTCCCTCTGCAGGAAATAACTATCATTCCTGCTGTACTGCACACCATGGCTATTGCAGGACATTAGTTAAATAACTGAATTGTCTTGAGACTGAGCACCATGTAAGGGTTACAGCATGATTGTATTTTTTCTGAGCAATCAACTTTATGTAATGGGAAACTCCATCCAAAGCTGGATCCTAGGAAAAAGCTGTGTCAGAGTTTTAAGTACATAATGTTACCCTAGTCTAGTGCAGCACTGTGCAGGAACCTCACACTTCCATGAAACGATCCTCAAAAGGGCAAGTTTGGCCCAGGACTGTTGTGTCTGGATGGTAATCTCTCTTGAGAAATCAGTTTCCTTTTCTGCTTATTATGAACTCTCTTGGATTCTGAGATTCACATTCCTTTTTCTGGAAGCAATTCCATGACCCAGATAATTAATTTGCTTTAACAGTCAACAGGAAAATGGAACTGCCATTTATCTTTCAGCTTGACTTTGTGTACAGACTCAGGCAATTATATCTCCATCTTTTAGTTAATTTTATCTGCTACAGACTCAGTTAAATCTGCTTGCAGATTTCACTTATTTCCTGAAAATCTGCAGGATATGAGCAATTGCTGTTTATATGTTAATCACTGAAATGTTTTATCCTGACTTCCTAAGGAAATAAAGCTTACATGAGCAATCCATATGTTTGTGTGCATACTTCTTTATCTGTTTTTTCACTCTGCCCTGTCTCTATATAATTGACTAATTTCAACCTAACTGGAAAAAAAAAAGTTGTTCTTTTAGAGATTAATTGTACTAATTAGATGCTTGCTGCTGCTAATAGTTTTGGATTGTTTTCTCCCTTTCACTGAGGAGAAGGTTGCAGTATGAACCTTCCATGTATTAGACTCAAGAAAATCTACACTCAAAAGCAATGAGTACCCAAACCATAAAAAAATCTTCTGCTGATGAACATAACTTATGCACAAAGAACGAACAGAAGCAGTTTTGCTGCTCACAGAACGTCCAGGTTTTTTTCTTGATTTTTTTACCGTCCTGAATGCTGGATCATGTGGTGGCAGTAAGTTGGAAAGTAATTATCTTAATGATTTTTTAAACACTTCTAGGAAAAGCTGAAGTTTCAAATGCCTTTAACTATTTTTCTGTAATGAAAGACATTTTCTGCCTTTTTCAGATTTATACACGTATTTTTTCCATGAGGCCAGTACATTCTTGTGCCTGTAATTGGCTCATATCTACTAGTTTCCACCAAGAAATGCTATAAATGTCTGCTATGCCATCAGTGGCACAGAAGAATGTGGGATATGACACCATCTATGCCCTGTGCTGCTCAGATGTGTCCTCTGAGAATTGAGATCTACAGATGGAGCAGGTATAAAAAATAAGAGCTGAACGTTTGGAGATGATAATGCAGTTGTATTACTCTCCACTCGAATTCATGCTTTTGTAGCCTTCTTTGTCCCCGGAGCAAATTCACAGAAGTTGAAAGAGGCAGCAGGGGAAGGAAGTAACTGAGAAATTTGCCAAAATAATGACATTATGATTGACTGGAGGAGCACAGCTGACCCAGGAGAGGATGCAGACTTTGAGGGCAGGCATGAATCTTCACTGCCTCTGTGCTTACACTGTCAGATACGTGAGGATAACCCAGGAATCACCTCTTTCATGGTCTCAAGAGCTGTGCAGAGATTGAGGCACCCAAGAAACTGGAGTCCAGACTCAGAGGAATTGCATGACAGGACAGTCATTGTGACAGAAGGCAAATACCATAGCTTCTTACCAGAGAGAGAAGATGTACTGCAATTTAGCCTAAGAATGAGTCTACCTCTTTGGTTTTGATAATGTAAGGCAAAACTTGGGGGAAAAAAGGAGAACAACTGAGTTCCTTGAAATTTTATTACCTTGTGTAATCAAGGTGGTAATAACATTGTAGCTATGATACTCTCAAAGATACAGGCAGGTGCTCTTTCTGGGGAAGCTAACTTAGATGATAATTATTTTATTAAGATGTATACAATTGATAAAAATACAGACAACGTGGAGAGCACAGTTCTCCAACTGTCCTGTTGACTTTTCGTTGTGTGATTCTTTTTTAACTTTTACAAATACTTAACGTGATCTAAATGTACCAATTTTATATATCCTTGGTCAAATTTGCATTACAATTAGAAGTATAGCTTAGCGTACAAATGAACTAATCCTATTCCTTACCGGCCTGCAGCAGCATACTTTAAGGTTGTTATTGTTTATTATTTTTGTTCTGAAATGCAAGTTCACGGTCCCACATGTGGTGAGCCCTGTCATGTTAGCTCCCACAGAAATAAAGAATAAAAGGTAGTGACAGGCTAAGTTAATACCTAATTTTTTTTTCATCTCATGCACTGGGGGAGTAGCCTTACCATATTTTATATGAGTTCTAAAGGTTTGCAATCAGCACTACTGTAATGATGTAACAAATTTCCTCATTTTTGCATATATGCAAAAATCCCTAATGTAAGCATGCACAAGGTTATTTGAAAATGCACTGTAAAAGCAGAAGAGGCAGTAAGTGCCATTGCAGTCCACTTTAGAAGGATTGCTCTTGTTTCAAGTTTTCAAACATCTCCACTATTCTGATGTATTTCTTTCCAAAAAAGAAATCTACATCTTAAGCTTTCAATATTTTTTTTAGTGCACATGGAGAGTTTGCCTGTTAGACATCTCCCTTGTGTCAGTATTGTATTTCAACAAAATCTGAAGAGAATTACACAGTCACTTTGGACTTCACTGACGTAATAATAGTTGCAATGAACAGCCTACTTTCAGGGTAGCAAGTGACAGGAATGCCACAGCTTTTCTAAAATGAACAGAAGATCTAACTAACAAAAGAGTTAATTTTGGTGAAGAGGTTCTAATTGAGAAATTTTTCACCTCTCATTTTCATGCATATTGTTGCAGAACTGTCTGGTCTTTTATATTTGCATACGTTATATCTATTAAATTTGTTTGTATCCCATAAATTATAAGAAATAAGGGCTTTACCAGAAAAGCCTTTGCAGGAGGCCACAAGTTGATTTTACAGAAACTCTAAGCTAACATGGCAGGGGAACATATTTTTTAAAGGGAAAAACTCCTTATTGATAATTATCTGTCAATAATTTATAAGGAAAGTAATAAAATAACTGCAATTTTTTATACCAATTCAATTTGAAAACAAAGAGTTAGTATTTTTTCCTGTTAATAAAAATCCTGTATTCCACTTACTTAGAACCTCAGATCTTCTTGGCTCTTCTATGTGTCTCGGCCCCTAAAGACTAATGCAGAACACTTGGGAATGCAGCAGACTGGGAATTCCTCAATGGAACAGGTTTTTTAGCTGGAAAATACTCAGTATAAACTAGCAAGCTTGCAAGAACGTAAGTGCTCCAACAGGGCTTTTACTGAAATACAATACTCTAGAGAGTGAGAGGTATAACAGGTAATAGCCTTGTGATCATGAAACTCTTGGGAGTTAAGCAACAAACTCACGAGTGTCCTCTGTCTGATTTAGGTGTTGGCCCTGAGATTTTTTTGTTTTGATCTGCCTGGATGTTTCTGCCAGGTGTGAGAGAAACCACTTTGGAGCTAGTCCAATATTCTTTCTAGTTGTGATACTGGGTACTCAGCTTCACAGCTTTGTTGCAGAGAATTTGAACAAAATATACAAATACAGAAAGTCATAATCCATCCCCAGGAAAACCACTGTAGGGTTGATTTCCTGGTATCTGGAGCATATTTCTGGGACAGGAAGAAATGGTAGACCTGCAGACTGAATCTTTCACATCCTAGGTAAATTCCTCTCATTGCCAGGCTACTATCTGTGCATTCATTAGATTGAAAGTGTTTAGTGACGTTTAATAAAGACAAGGAACATTTAAGAAACCTTAAAAAGTTTTACAGGATCAAAATAACCCATTTCCTAGTCTAACCTGATACTCAGTATCTTTCATTGATAGGGAACAGATTTAATTTTAAAAAATCTTATAAATCATTAAAAACTCATTTCAGTTTGACTGTGATTATATTTATATTCGGATACAATTAACAATAAGAATTACTTTTTTTAGTAGTGAAATCTGGTACTCCATGATTGACAGTGTTCTCTACACAGAAAGGGAGAATCTCTCTTGAAAAAATTGACAGAAAATATGAAGAACTTCATAGATCTTGCAAGACAATGTTTTATACATTTTTGAGAAAAGTCCAATGGCTCCTAGATTATGCGCCTAAGTTGTAATTTTAAAACTATCAGATCACACAATGTTGTAATTTAATAACAACATTTACCTGCTAATTATCATAGTAACAGATAAATGTTTAGTGAAGACAGAAATAGGTCTTAATTTTTTTATTGTGGATGTCAACCTTTCTTTGCTGCAATTATGCCCGGGCTGTTTTTCCATTTTGAGGCTAAATGCAAATTCAGATTAAAAATTATTCCTTCTAAAGAATACTTACTGGATAAAGAAAAGCCTAAAATAGTATGTCTTAGCAGCTCTTTTCTTTTGTAAACAGGATCAACACAAATAGTGCTGCCAGACGATGATGATTAATGGTTCAGAACACTATAGATCTGCATTATGTAATGCATCTCATATCCTTGAAATGAGGATTGTAATTTGTCATTGTTGTCTAGAGCTAAAATTACAACAGGTAATTTGCAAGAATGGATTGTGGTGTTTTATAATTGCTTTTTAAAATTCATATGGTCATATTTATTTGAATAAACAGTAGATCTCAGAGCAATGCATTAATTTTCTGTGTAGTGACGTGCAATGGCTGGATAATCAATTATACCTTTTTTTTTAGCTAAAATGACCTCTATCATATTTCTCATATGGTGTGGTACCCTGTAAGTAGTACCGGAATAAAAGCACGCCCCTCCCACCAAGAAGCACTCATTTTCTACTTTTATTTCTTTATCTCTACTCAACCATGTGATTGGCAGGGTTCACAGCTAATCCTTCAGGTTAGAGCACATTCTGACTGCTCATGGGAATTACTTTCTGGTCTCTTGTCAGCATGCTCTTACAGAGGGCTGTTTTCTCATGGGCCTTCTCCAGCACCTCTCCTTGCCACTGCTGCGTGCCCCTCTTTCAAGCAATGGCCTTGGCTCATATCAGATAAATGGTTTATTGTAGGCTGCAGAGCTCATTAAAAGGCACATGATAATACATATTCAAAGAATTTCTCCCTCTGAATCTCTCTGTACTCAATTACAGAATTGCAAAAAAACATTATGTAAGAGAGGCCAGACAGAAACACCTAATTCACGGCAGTTTCTTTGTTAGTTTGGGTTTTTTTTGTTGGTGGTGTGCGAATGCACTAAGAATCCAACATTTTGTGTTGTGATATGGTCAAATGTGCTGTAATTGTCTGAATGGGAAATTCCATTAAATCACTGACTTGTGGTTCTGGAATTGCTCAGTGACCTCAAGTGCTGGAGGACAGCTGTAGCCTGCCTTCTTTATTTACTGATGCTGGCTCATAAATGTATCTTGCTAGCTTGGACAACAGAGACTGGTCCCTTGTGGTCCACTTTGTTGAAGTTGACTGAGGAATGTCTGCCCCTGGAAAGAAAAATATTTGATTTCCAACAGAGAACTTTCTGAAGTAGAAGTTTCTGTGCCAAATGGGACAGTGTTTGGAACAAGCTAGAACAGAATGGAAAGAAGATTAAATTATCATGGTAGGACTGAAAGTTATTATATAGATACCTAAAACTAAAATACACCTATACAGGTATTTGTTTACTGTGAATGTTCTCCCTTTTCTATTTTCGATCAGTGTTAACTGGATAAAGCTAATGCCTAGTCATTCCTTGGTATTTCCTTTCAAAAATATAGGTACATTTTCCTAAATAGGCAGCAAGCAATATGGTCACATCAAACTGTTTAAAAGAAGACAAGTGCAGGTCACATCACTCTTCAGACTTTACATGGTCCTGCAAAAATTCATAGTAGCCAGAGCAAAATGCCTTTGTATGTAGTGTCACATACAATTAAAGTACAGTCTGGAGGTACTTTGTGTCTGCTGCCTGTCTCAGAGATGTGAGAACTTATTCACTATTAAGAATAAATATATTTTATGGATTTTTAGTTCAGAACCAGCATATGTGAATCAAGGACAGCTGTTGTCATCTGATGTTGAGTTCAGCTTTAATCACTCATTCAGAATTGAATTTTAATCACCCCCTTTCAAACACATCCACTCCATATATGTATATATATGTGTGTGTGAATGCACATGTATATATACATGTGCTGTTTTGGCAATGGTACTCAGCACTTGTTCATAATACTATTTTTCATTATCTGTCCCTGCATAATTCATTTCAGTTGACACAATATAGACTTATAGATTCAGAAATTGAAAGGGATAGGAAAAGAAAAGAATGCATATTTTCAGTGAAGACATCTGTGTGGTTTTATACAAAGTTTTTTTATGACTGAGTTGAAAAAGAACAAAGAGAAGAGGTAAGCTATAGAATTTAATGGAATGTTATAACTTTGCTGTATTTTTTAAATTTGTCTTAGAGATTACATGAGGAAGTAATAGTCATATTATATAATCTTGTGAGATAGTGTCAAAAAATAAAAAGCATGCATATTCATATCTGTTCTGTTAGTTTTAAAGTAATTTCTGTAGAACCCTGCTAACCTCCTCACCTCTGGTGAGTTCGGAGGGGATTTTGTGTAAGACTGCTCTGTGATATGTTCACAGGAGGGCTGAAGGCATGGATGCAGCTGGACAAGACACGTGCCTTATTCAGAGAATTACTGGTAGTTATCATTTACTGCCTTACTACAGCAGTGACAAAATAGTAACAGAGAGCAGAAATCCCATATTGGGTCACATACACACACCAGGTGTCCCTTTAACCCCTGCTCTCCTCCTTTCTCATAAAACCTTTTTTTTCCATCTTTAAATATTACATGTTTTTCCCTTATGAATTATAGTTTGTGTACAACGTCACATCTTAAATACTCAGTGAATTATGGAAAATTCTGTTATTATAATCGAAATTTAAAAACTCACTTCACACTGATAAAAGACACACAGAAGTTTGCCTCTCATGTAAAGTAGTATTTGTGGAACTTTAAGAAATGTCTTTGCATCATATACACAGGTGCCATGTGATACAAGGAGTTACCATGGACACAACAACATTGAATGGCAAAATCAGGCTTTGTAATAGCTTTATCTTAATCACCTTCAATTTTTCCATATGTTTCAAGTATTTTACAGCATGTAGTGAACATGAAGCATAACAGATCTGTGGATTGAAGAATGATAAGCTTCACTTGCACAACTTTTCAATCATTTCCATCCTGTTTAAGTAATAAAACCCTTTCATTCCTATCATTACTTGTATAGAAAAAAGTAAAGACACAAAGCATGTATGTACTTTTTCTACATATCTGCAGAAGATAGTGTGAATATCTTCTGAAATATCTCCCAGTGAAGACTTTACTACTTAATACTCTGCATAAATAATAGTGATCCCATAAAAGGTCCATCAGTGATGCCATAGTCAATGTGTTTTATGGAAGAAAGTTATTGTAGAAAATGGTTAGCTTGAGAAGGGACCCAAGGCAGCACAGAACCTGTTACTTGTTGGTTGAGCACGGCCACTATTCTATCACATTCAGACTGCTATCAAATGATGCTTCCTTCATTGAATATAAATTTCATCATATGAAAGAGCTTTTATTTCATTCTTTGTATTATAAAATTTTCTTGAAAGAAAAAAAATGTAAAAGATATAGTGCTGTTCATAAAGAACATAAACCTTATTAACAATTCAGATTATTACTTTCATAAAATTGCATCATTCAAGCTTAGTGACCAGCTAACAGCACTAACAAAATATTCTTAAACCTTCACGCTCTCAGGTTTAGAAAAGAATAACAAACAATGGTGACAAAGTGTCAGTGTTTACAAGTAGAACATGTAAGTATATAGGTTATATTTAAGACTGACAATAGCATGAAAAAACACCAACACGACTGTAAATAATCAGATACACATTTAAACTAGGATCATGTCAAACAACTCCCTCTTTGTTGTTCAGCCACCTAAATTTTTATTTTATTATTTGGACAGCCAGGAAGGTTTCTTTTTTCCTGTGTAGCTAAGTAAAGTACATTCTTAACATCTTATATATAATGGTTTGAAAAATCCTGCTCAGTTCCAGCTGCAAGTTAATAATCTCATGACTTCAGAGAAGGAAGGCACCAGTGTGGACTGCAAATAGGCAGATATAGAAAGAGAGGAGTTTTTAGGAGATGATTTCTCTTACATCAGGTGGTAGAAGCAAAGTTTTACTGAGGAGTGCTTACTGGAAAATGAAAGAATTATTTGACCTTCTGAAAAAATAAAGACAGAGAACATAAGAACTGTCAATATGAGAAACAGAAGAATGGAAAAGCTTACAGTGAGGATGCCTAAGTTGCTATAAGATTTGTCTAGCAGAATTCAGGACACAGAAAATGAAAGGAAATTGTTGATGATAATGCTGGAGGAAGAATAAAAATAGGTATGAAAGAGAAGAGGGGAAACATGGCACAGAATAACACAAGTAGACATGAAAGAAGACTGAAAGAGAGTACTGAAAAGTCATGGTCACACATGAAAGGCCAACATAAAGCCAGTAAGCATGTTGGAAATGGTGGTGACTGGTTAAAAATAGTTTGGATGGTCATCTCCTGGACTGATCAGTTTTAAAGGAGAGAAAATTAAACTGAATGGATATTTTGGCAAGAAATGCAATGACTAGCTTTAAAATGCTTTTTCAGATTTTTTTTTTTCTGAAGTGATTGCTCTCTTCCTTCATACTTAAAAAATTAAAATGTATTATTCTACTGTTGAAATTGTACTTCCACTTCCCTTTACCTCTAGTCTTCTCAAAATTTGTTGCCAGTGCAGTTTTTCCCTCTCAAGAAAATGTTCTGTGCTTCTCTTGGCTTGCTAATAGTCAAACATAACATCTGGCATTAGATTTTGACACGGGTGTGGACTCATTAGTTTATAGAGCCATATAAAAAAATTTCATTGTCCTGTAGTTAGTTCCTATTTAGGACATGGATTTTATAGGCAATAGAGGACTTTTTATGACAACAGAGTTGAACATTCTGTAATGAAACTGCCATCCCAAGTTCCAGAAATGGGAAAGCATATTCTTGGAGCTCAGTGCAAGGCTGTGGCCAGCCCTAATCATTGTAGCACCAGTACAAAGAAGGTGTTGTTATGATGAGACACAGATGAAGTTCTTTTCGCCTATCTCCCAGATTCCGTAACTCCTTATAAATCAAGATGTCCCCAGAAGTGTCCCCAAAAGGTCTATTACTATTTTAATCAGTTTTGTGTCTAAAATACTGCTGCATGTAAAATTTGTTCTGCTTCTAAATTTAATGTCTTACTGGATTGAGTTAAATATATTTCAATAATTAGGAAACATGCATACTGTGTAGGTATTCAGCTGCTGATAAACCTGAAAATGAATTCTGACTTGGAAAACAGATTGACTTCTTTTTCATTCATTTAAAAAAAAAAAGTAAAAAAAAAAGAAAAAAAAAGAAAAAAAAAAGAAAAGGAAAACACAGGCTAAAAAGCTTACCTGAGGCAGGTCTCATTTGCAAAAATAGCAGCAATGTAAACATATATTACATAAAAACCAAAACAATTAATATCTGTACAGGAAAGTGCATAAAGAAGTAGTTCACACACAGTGAGAACTATAGCTATTAAACTAGCCTATTAATCTATAAAGCAAACTTTGTGATCAGTTAGCAATTTTTCAGTCTCAAATAAGACATTTTATGGGAGTCTAATTAGATTTGTGTTTCAGCTCTGGGAATACCTCTGAGTGTGCTTTTTCTACTGCTTTATAGGCCATAAGAAGTTGTTCCCAGGACACTTAATAGACAAGTCACATTTTCATTATTCACTGGAGCCTTGAGTATATTCAGGACACGTCCTGCAGAGCTGTTCATTTTAGTGGTTTAAGGACACCTAGTGCTGTGGAACAAATGCTTTATTTACAAATATAGATTTAATGAGTTTCTGAAGCACAGTAAGATATCCTTTGATCCTGGAAGAGCTGATACATTGTAGTGTGGTGCAAACAGAGAAGACAATTCAAATTAAAGCATGTCATAGCTATCAAAAGTATCGCAGTGGTGTAGTAGTGAAGTAAGAGTTCTTTGATAAGCAATCCCCTGGGACTGTAATGCCATTTTAACATCTTCCATGGAAAATCATGGATAAATGACAGCGAGTAAGTGTCCAAGTCACTGATACATTAGCTCAAAGCAGACGATTCTCTTTAATAATTGTGTTTTAGTGTTGCACAAAATAGAGCTTTAAGGCATTTGGCTCTCTAACTCTATTTTTCAGAACTGCCTACAAAGTTGATTTATACTCATTCTGGCATTGCTAGGACGTTATACTAAAGTTATACAGCAGATCTGTAGCCCTGTTTGTACCCAGTATATCTTATGTGGTGGATGATGTAGCTGTGTTCAGCCATGTCAGTGCCAAAGGGTGGTGGCACAAGAACGGATGATGTCCTGCACCACTGGAGTGGCAGTCCAGTTCTGCATGCTTATGTCTGCATCGCAAATCCAGCACCATTCCTCAGTCCCTCACCAGGGTGTGTCCATGGGAGTAATGCATCAACATTTCAATAACACATTGTTTACATGACAAGCAGCCAAGTGACCCTTGAAAAATGGGCTACATTTAGGAAAGGTAATGTAAAGAGACTCTTTGTGGTGGAATTTTAGCCAAAAAATACCATACATTCTCAGCTGCCTACTTAAAATTCAAAATACTTGAGAATTACAAGTACTTGAGACTATAATGAGGTTTTGTGTTCATTTGAAGCTGTACAATATTTCTGCTATATGTATTTATTAAGTAATGCTGTTTGTCTTGCAGCTGGGGTATAGAAGCTTCACGGAAAAATCAGAGCCTATGCAGAACACTACTTAAAAAATGCTAGCACAGAGATGGCTCAGATATAGGGCACAAGCAACCTACTTCAGATAACTTGCAGGAAGTAGAAGAAAATGTCAAGGAAGTCACAGTCATCTACTGTCCTGTGAAAGATAATTTCTGATTCTGACTGTAATGAAAGCTAGTTACTTGCTGACTCTCCTGGTACTAGCCTAATAACTCATGTGTACAGTCCTTCATATTGCAGAAATGTGAGACTGATTACAATGTGAAGGAAAAATATGGTAGTAACCCTGGTCTCACTCATCATTCTGTGGAGAAAAACAGTTTGAGCTTAGATACCTAAATATATTCATTTCTTCCACACATAAGTTCAAAGCAATTAAAAACTGCCATTTGATAATTTAAGATACTCCGTAAAAGAAAAAATGAATTGACAGACAGCCTTCTCCTAAAGATTTTCCATGTCTTTTGTAAGTTTTTGTTTAGATAAGCATCTTGGCAGGTGTATACCTTTTTTCCTATAGAGATCCAGTTATCACATATCAGACATCAGAGTTAAAAAGCCATGGTAAAATCTGTGTCTTCTGATATGGAAAAGAACTTTATGAGAATTAGAACAAAATTGTAGTTTTCTTTCCTTCTATGAAGGACTTCAGTCTAAAGCATTTTCACTTCACACTTCCTGCCAGACTTTGTAATAATAACCAAGTAATTTATAGTTCTTCATATAACATGTGTTCTTGTTTTCTTTTTCAAGCCTCAGCATCCCTCCATCATTCTCCAGATTTTTACATTTTCCTTTGTCTTACCTATTCTTAATGTCTTTTAATTCCTACTTATTTCTGTCATTTGTGTCCTGCTTTCACCCACATCTCACTCAAGCCTCCAATTACAGTTTCAGCAGCAATTTTCATTGGAACTGCGAGCCAGCCAGGGGGGCTTTTAGATCCAAGGAGAAAGGCACACCATTTGTGTTAAGGCATCTCAGGCATTGTCGCTCCAGGCTTTGTCATCAGAAGACTTTGGTGCAAGTGATTGTCGTGGTTTCAGCCAAGACAGGGTTAAATTTTTGTGATACCCAGGAAGGTTCGTGGCCAGACCCTACTGTTATTCCATACCACCCCTTGTCATTGCCAGGGGCGGAGGAAGGGGACTCTCACTTCCCAGGAGAAGGGCGTCCTGTCTGGTGGAGAAAACATGGTGGAGGGGCGGGATGGCCCAGTACTCGTTTACTGTTGGAAGTTTCTCTGTGGTTTTGTTTCTTTGTCTTATACCTTTTGTTATTAATATTGTTGTTGTTACTGTTCATTTTCTTATCTCATTGCCATTTCCAGTAAATTGTTCTTATCACACCCTGTGACCTTTGCCTTTTGGACCTGCCTTTGGAGCGGGGGAGAGAAGCAGCGTGTGGTCTTTTTAGGGGGAGTACTAAACTGGAGAATAACTTTCCTAAACCACGTGAGTGATCCAGAAACAGCCTCACGTCAGACATTTTTTTATATGTATCCTGGATAACAATCTCAATGCAGAGAAGAATCTGGACAAGATACTGAAACTAAAAAGTAAAACCAGATTTAGCAGCAGAGGATATTTAGAAGAGGAGAAGGAAAAAAGTGGAGATTAAAAGAAGGACAAGAAGAAAAAGGAAGAAGGTGAAACAAATGGAAAGAAGGGGAAGACTTATCCCTTCCTCGTAAGGCTGCAAGGAAACTGATGATTACTTAAGTAAAGCCGGATTTGATTTCATTACAACGAGTAAGTTCTCTGCTAATTCTTAATCAGACTTGAACTCTGAATCCTGTTAGCTCTGAATCCCAGAACGTTAGATGGAACAACAAGGTGTAACAGGTGTACTGAAGGGCAGCTGTGTGCAGAGCAGCATATTCACCTTAGCTGGCAAAAGACTCTTCTATAAAAACCTATTTCATATGCACCTTCCCAAAGAAAAACTGCCCGAAGAGATAATTTATCAAACACTGAAAAATAAGTGTCAGAGTTAAAGATGTTTGTGAATCTTTATTCCCTTATTAAATTATGACACCAGCTTTACACAATCATACACATTTTTTTCCTTGACCCCTGCTTCATTATGTGCAAGAATGAGCTTTTTAGTATATTCTTATAGTATATTGTTTTAGCTTCGTTCAGTGTGAGGTCTATATAATTTCCACTATTAAGTGTTTTAGCTGTTAGGACAGCCATACATTTCCTGCTCGCCTGTTCTGTGACTCTCATAGCACACGTTTCACAAACATTCCTCCATATTTCCCTGAAAGAACAGAGTTTTATCATCTCTTCCCTACAGCTGGGAAATTCAAGCGTTACAACACAAGTATCTGAGAATTCAAGCTAATCCATCTGAGTAGTTCACAATGAATTACATTTCATATTTTTAAAGGGCAGTTCCCAGTAGCTTCAGATACAGTCATGGATGTTTAAGCATTTCTCTGAATCAGCCTGTGAGATCTCAAGCTGGACAATGAGAAGAGAGAACAAAATAACCTCCTGGCAAAAAATGTGATTAAAGAAATTTGCCACACAGGAACTTTGCAGTGGAGGCTGACTACAGTTCTCCAAGCGGCTGCTGTCTAATGATGGGATCTCCTTTGTATTTCCCTACAGCATGAGGGCTCTATGATAAGACGTGTCAGCAACTTTGATAACTAGCAGTGCTGTTGACACATCACAGATAATAAAATGTGCTCTTTGCTCACATAAAATCCCGTTGTGCCAGAAAAGGAAGTGTGGACTATAATCCACAAGAATCTGAAGATCTCTGGCAAGGAACTGAAACTTAGGAGACTTCAGAAGTGGGCCTGTGCAAACCTCATGAAGTTCAACAAGGCCAAGTGCAAGGTCCTGCACCTGGGTTGGGGAAATCACAAGCATAAATAGAGGCTGGGAAGAGAATAAATCAAGAGCAGCCCTGAGAGGAAGGACTTTGGGGTGCTGGTGGACAAGAAGCTCAACATGACCTGGCAGTGTATGCTCACAGCCCAGAAAGCCAAATGTATCCTGGACTGCATCAGAAGCAGTGTGGGCAGCAGGTTGAGGGAGGGGCTTCTGCCCTTCTGCTCTGCTCCTGTGAGACCCCATCCATGGTATCACATACAGATCTGGGGTCCCCAACATAGGACACTTGTTTGCCTTGCCACTGCTAAGTTCTCTAGTTAAGTAGGAAGGAGGATATTGTTCCCCAGTAAAAGTGTGACCCAGAGGTGATTCTGGAGGGATACCAATGGCCAGGACAGGAGAAAGAAAGGAAATAGGCAGAAACATAGGTTTAGAAAGTAACCTAGGTTTGAAGGGACCAGCTATGAGGTCATGTCGCTCAGGGATTTATTCATCTAGATCCCAGAAAAAAACCTGCTGAGGTGTTACTTCAATTCAGTGAGCCCAGGAAAGTTGCTGAGCTAGAAAGCAGGGAAGACCATTTGCAAGAGCCCATTAAGCCAAGATGTTCTCAAGACTATGATTTTAATTGCTTAATCTTGTTAATCTCCTGTATTTTATTTATTTCAAGTGCTGCCTTATTCCAGACTGTTGTTTACATGTTCAAGTAAAACCAAGCTCTAGAGACAGGAAGAAGTTGGTGCCTTTTGATGTCTTTATTTCAAAAGAAAGAAGGGGACTTTTACCTCATGGTAGCAATGCTGGGTCCTGTTAAAAACATGCATTTACAAGACAGGTTATTCCTGAGCCAGCCAGAACACCTTCCATTTTAAAGATGTTTGCGTATCTGATCATTTTGTTCCTAAACACACCTCCATCCTGCTCTTGATTTTAAACCTGTCATTAGAGAGGGATATTCATTGAGCATACAGTCATAACCAGGGCTGATGACTAGACAAGAACCAAGCTAAAAAACAAGGTAAACCAGACCCTGGAAAAGTTAAGAAAAGTACCAAGCAAAGAGCGGAAGAAGGGAAGCATAGAGAGAAGGGTTCTAGAGAAAACATCTCAAGGAACAAAGGAAAGGAAATTAAGTAAGTCTAGGCTAAGGAGCAGACAGATCTGGAGCAAAGCTGAGAAAGAACTAAGCTAAGCACATAGGACCAAAGTACAGAATACCATTATAATCAAGTAAAACACTGAGAAAGCAAGACCAAGTGATGAGATGCCTACTTGAGACACTGACAAGCCACCAGCTAGCTTCAGAAATCCATCCTGAGCTCAATGTTGGCACAGTTAGTCACACAAATTACTCACTGTAGACAGAGGTCAGTTACAGAACTTGCCTGCCCAGACTATACCTAGGAGGGGCTTGGAATTAAAAAGTTAGGTGTAAAAAGGAATGACTTAAGCATCCTTGAAACTTTGCAAATGTCATGATAAGTAAAGGGTTCACAGAATTTTCACAGACATCTAATAGACAATGTGGCTGGAAAAAAATATTAACTCATTAAGAACTGCCATGATGCTACCAAAGACATTTCTAGCTTATCCTAAAATCTTGGAAATAAATCTGTCCATGAACAACTTGCTCATTGGAGTAGACCAAGTTGAGTAGATATATCACAGAATTAAAACAAGTATGTGCCAAAGCATATCCATGTGCTCAATGGTCACATTGAATGGTCTTTCATTCAATGCTCATTTGAGTAATTTTAAATGTTATGGTGGCATATAAAAGGTCATGACTAACTCATTGTGTTTTCAGTGATGTGTGGCGGTGGCCCAACCCACTTTCAGAATAAATGACATCAAGTGGGTTGACTTCCCCACCCGGGACTCCGCCTCTGAGGACGGATCCAAGGAGGAGACAGGGGTGTAACATCCACGCCTACTGGGCGTCACTCCTGGGTCTGTCTCCTCCCCAGCTTCCAGAACTCTCCCTGTTCTTCGGTTGCTCATTGGTTTTTCAAGGTTATGTTTAATAATAGGTTCATTGTTTAGTCAATTGAGTTCTGGAAGGTTCTGTTCAGTTACCGTTATGATTGGTTAATTCAAATAAGTTCCTCCCCTCGTGCTTTGTAATTGGTTATCTGTCACCTGTTGTCATTGGTTGTACCCTTGTTCCTCCCCTTTCCCCTCCTCTGTATAAGAACCCCTGTAACTGACAATCGGGAGGCTATTCCATCGCCATTCAAAAGCCAGTCTATCGGCTAGGCTCCTGCTGTTTGGTTCCCTTCAAGACCTGCGTCTCCTTTGGCCCCTTGGGGTCAGGAATAAAGGCTTGGATTTAAACCTACAGAGGAGCCCTCCTTCGTTCTTTGCTTCCGCCGGCCGCAACTTAACATCCTGCCCTCGCCTGCTCAGCAGGGCTTTAGACAGACAGCTCTCTGGGAGGGCTTCACCCCCGAGAGCAATCACCTGCGCTCCAAAACGCTACAAACCTCCACCGCCGACCGTCTCACCTACCGTGAGTGTCCCTTGCGGGAGGACAGTAGCTTGTCGCCTGCCAAGGCACCGGGCGGCCTCTGGACAGCGCGGCAGTGATGAAGTTTCCTGCCATATATTAACAAGTAATTATCAGCTATGAATTTACATGCATACCTAATGCTATTCCACTTGATCACATAGTTTAAATTAAAAACACTTTCGGCTATGTGCTGGATGGGTGTCTTTAATATCCACTTCTCTTTTATTCAGGTTTCCTTATGAGGAAGGGCTTACAAGACCATACTGTTGTATTCATGCACACTTAATGTCTGTCAATCCATACTCTTCTAATAGCTTTTGAACTTGTTGGCCAGTTTCAAGCCCATTTGACAAAGAGGAGCTAGCTTACAGATATTAAGTTTCCATACATCATACTAAAATAGGCAGATAAGCAGAGGAAAAAGAGATTATTGGAGCTTATTGAATTTCCATCCCCCTCCTCTGTCAGTGATGGAAAGACTGTATCATGAACCTCTTATTTAAATCTAGATAATTCATATTAGAATGCTATTGTGGATGTCCTGTGACAGAAGAGAAAACTTCTCAGATTGTATTTTATTAGGCATCAGAGAATTCAAGCAAAAAATACCAATCCACAAGGCTTTCCATGTTCATACGTCTCTGTGCAATAAATAAGCATTACTTGCTAACAGCAAACACACATTTCAAGAACTTATAAAGAGCTTCACCATTACACTTCTGTTCGTAAAAAATACTCTCTTGTCTTGCCCTAAATAAACAGCTTACTCTTTAGAATGTATGGGAACTGCCTATGTATTTCTTTCCCAGTGTTGACATCACGGAAATTTCACAAAGTTTGACGGCCTGGTAGAAAGCAGTATTCCAAACAGACCTTGCTCTTGCCCCTATAGCGTTTAGCAGACATTCATAAATAGGACCTGTTTTCTTTAGGTTTTGAGCGAAATCTCTTCTGGACAGCTAATGATTTAGCTAACAACAAAATGACAGAAAAATTGTTGAACCAACTAGAGGACTTTCTTTATATTTGTCATGAAGTTGTTGCAAGAGAATTTTTACAAATTAGTCTGAGGAGTGCCTTATGACGAAAGACCACAAAGATTTAAAACTCAGAGCCATAAAATCTTGAAGTGCCATTTTTAGCAGGACTTTTAACATGTAAGATGTCTAAGAGACTGGTTTCCTTTTTCCTTAATTTCCTTATCACACTTTAGGAATAGTTTCACATTAAGCCAAAAAAATATATGAAACAAGTAAGAGAACTTCTTGTATGCTATTTTAGGCATGTTTAAAGAAAAATCACTCAGTGTAAGATAACTAAATATTTTTGTAGTGCATTTTTTTATAAAATTTTGCTCAAGCAATTTGCTGTCTTCCCAGGAACAATCAATAACACAAACACAACCTCAGTTATTTTTATGTTGGTTTAGATCAGATTGGATTGTTCTCAGCCAAGTCTGGAGCTCAGTTGTAAACTGACACTGTTTTTGTAAACTGGCATAGGTTCACTGAAAATACCGTACCTGTTCAAGATCTGTCTAACTGACTGTGTTCATGTGAAGTCTTTAGTAACAAAAAGAATGAATGGTATGTAAACAGCAGAATGAATGTACAATGTCACCTTTTAACAGTATGTGTTGTAGCTCAATTTGCCTTATTTAGGTATGGAATTATCAACATTCACTGAAGATTTTAAATGTGGATACTACACTTCTCAGAGAGGCTCTTGATTTCACAGAGGATCAAAATAGCAGTTAAAGCTTAGCAAATTTCAAGGAGGAAAAATCCTCACACACCACATTTCTGCAATATTCTTAACTATTTTCAACTTTACTACCATTTTCACTTCTATAAATTTGTCATAAAATCCTTGTTGCATGGGATTTTATGTCCTTCCATGTCCATTTTACTTTCTTTTTAAGGAGGAGCAAATACACGGGAAGAGTCTGTCTGCCCCAGTTCACTACTAATGGCATGAAATAGTGAAATTAAAACTGAACTGGGATTCCACCAGCAGCTTCATGGATAAGCATTTGAGTATCTGAACTTTGTGTGGTTTTTTCCAAGTCATTGTTTCTTCAAGAAACAGATTTTTCTTTGGCTTTACAAGAGCTAGATTTTATCCATTACATCCTTTTTCCTCTTTCTCAGCTTTTACTAGCAGTTGTTAAAACAATCTTTATTTAACATGAACTCAAGAGTATTTTCCTGTTCTAGTTACAAAATATTTTTCAGTATATTTTCTTCTATTTTTTGTGATGGTGGCACTGCAACACCTTTATATGTACTAATGGAAAATTTGCTGCTAATCTGCATGTAACTCTGTGTTTAAAACTATAATTTTTAGTTTTGAAATATGTGTATATATACACACACATTGTAACAATACAGACATCAGTAACAATTAAATAGAGTAGGTTTAGATTGGATATTAGGGAAAAAATTCATTACTGTTAAGGTGGTGAGGCACTGGAACAGGTTACCCAGAGGAGCTGTGGATGTCCCATCCCTGGAGGTGTTCAAGGCCAGGCTGGACGGAGCTCTGAGCGACCTGGTAAAAGGTGTTTGCTGCCCATTGCAGGAGGGTTGGAACTCGATGAGCTGCAAGGTCCCTTCCAACCCAACTCATCCTATGATACTACAGGATTCCTACCCTTATCACCAGATGCACATATAACTAATGCATTTCAGAGGAAGCATGACTTTTTTCAGCTCAGTTGTGGTATCTGGAGGTACCATGCACATTACGGGGCAAATTAACGGCCATCTTTCCTAAATAATAACTGCAGATTTTGACCATTTCTGGAATAATGTATCTCCCATACGGTTGCTTTTCTAAATTTGCTGTTTAGCAGTGAGAGTGGGTGCTGGGTTGTTAAAGACCAGATTCAGGTTTGATGTTGGCAGAGTTTAATTTCCGGTGCAAAGACGCTGAGACCTTGAGAGACGCTTGTGAAAGGTTGCGAATGTGCTTCCTGTGGCATTTGCCACCCTGGGCCAACATGCCACAAGAGAGGGGGTTTCATGACATTCAGCTCCAGTCAGCCCACTGCTTAACATCCGTCCTGAAGGAAAAAAGGCCACCAGCCCCGAAGCTGCGCCACAACGAGGGTACCGGGCACGAGCATGTGTGCCAGTGGGACAGGGCACGAGGGAGTGTGCCAGGGGGCCAGCCCCGCCCGGGAACCAGTGGCACGGCCCTGCCGGGGGTACGGCCCGGCCCGGGAACCAGCGACACGGCGCTGCCGGGGGTACGGCCCTGCCGGGGGTACAGCACTGCCCGGGAACCAGCGACACGGCGCTGCCGGGGGTACGGCCCTGCCGGGGGTACAGCACTGCCCGGGAACCAGCGGCACGGCGCTGCCGGGGGTACAGCACTGCCCGGGAACCAGCGGCACGGCGCTGCCGGGGGTACAGCACTGCCCGGGAACCAGCGGCACGGCGCTGCCGGGGATTGCCCGCTCTCTGATCGCACTGGCGGCGGCGCTAGGACCGGGCGGCCGGCGGCGCATGCGCGGGGTGCCGGTGCCGCGGGCTGGCGGAGCGCTGCGGGCGGGGCGGAGGGGCCGGGGCAGTCGCGGGGCCGGGCCGGACCTTGCCCCGGACCAGACCTTTCCCTGCGCCCGCCGCAGGGCATGGGCGGCGTGGCTCCGCGCTGCGCTGCCGCGCCCCGGCCGCGGCCCCATGAGTCCTCGCCGGAGCAAGTGAGTGCGGGAGGCACCCGGGCGGTAAGTGGCCGCTGTCCCCCGGCCGCCCTCCCTCCCCAAGGCAGTGCGTCCATCCTGAGCTGGGAGGGACCCGGCACGCCCGGGCCGTGCCTCTGCTGCCCTCGGCTCAGCTCCGCTGTGCCTCTGGGGTAGCCCGCGGCTTCTCCATGCCCGCGGATTTATTGTTTTTGTGAGAACAGCTGGCCCATCGCTGTCTCCGGGCGGGGCGGGAGGGGAAGGGAGGCTGTTGGGGGTTTCCGCGGGGCGTGGCCGGTCTGGGCTCGGCGCGGCTCCGCCGCCTCCACCTGCGCTCCGGTCCCTCTGTAAGGCGGAGTCGCGCGCCCCTCTCGCCCTCTTCCCCTGCAGGGCGCCGGCGGCCCGGCCTCGGGAGGGAGGATGTGGTGAGAGGATGGGGCTGTGTCCCGCGAGGGCTCGCCATGGCCAGGGAGGACTCGGTGAAGTGCCTGCGCTGCCTGCTCTACGCCCTCAACCTGCTCTTCTGGGTGAGTGCAGGGGCGCGGGCCGGGCCCGGGCAGGTGCCGTCCCGGTGGCGCAGGGCGGGCACGGCCGCGGGCTGCCCGTGCTGGGCCTGGGGGCAGGAGGTGCCGCGCTGATGCCCTTGGCCCCGGGCCAGGCAGCTCCCGCAAGGGAGTACTGTTTAGGGGGGGGGGAATGCCTTTGGAAGCTAGTGGGAAGTAAAATTGAGTTAGGATTACACATGGGAATTTGCGTACCTGTAATATGTAAAGAGGGAAATATTCACGGGTGGCTTCTTGACTGTGTGAGTTTCAGAGCATCTGTTACGCCAGATGAACTCCAGTTTCTCGCAGGTACTTGAGTAGTCTGCCCAGAGTCTTTCTTGTTCGTTCAGTGGCCAGATCCTAACTGGCAGGCGAGGCCCCCTCTTTTGTTTTGAGGGTTTCATTAAAAGCTGTGTTTATAGCAGCAGGGTTTATCACTTTCAACACAAGTGGGTGTGATGAACTCTTGTTGCTTAAACTTTCGGAGCTCTGAAGAAACAGCAGGATGGATATTTTCAGAGTCCTCACTCACTTGCAACAAATGAAATCTCTTTCACATGAATAGATGAGATTTGTGCATGATAAGGGTAAGACAGCAAAAGGGATGGTATCCCACGCCTGTTCATACCTATCTCATACCTGTTCAGCTGGCTCCTGAGGTGCTGTAGACTTGACTGATGCAGGGATACCATATGGGCTGGGGCCATACCTAGTTTGTATCTGATTTTTTTTCCACCTGCATCCAGTTCTGGATGGACAGGAAGGACATTGACCTGTTGTGTGGGTCCTGAGGAGGGCCACCAGGATGATTAAAGGGGTGGAGCACCTCTCCTGTGAGGAAAGGGAGAGAGGATTTGGATTTTTCAGCCTGGAAGAGAGAAGGCTTTAGGGTGACCTAATTGTGGCCTTCCAGAACCGGAAGGGAGTCTACAAGGAAGATGGAGAGGGAGTATTTACTAGAGCGTGTAGTGACAGGACAAGGGGGAATGGCTTCAAACTGAAAGAGAGTATGTTTACATTACATATTATAAAGGAAGAAATTCTTTACTGTGATAGTAGTGATTCACTGGGACAGGTTGCCCAGAAAAATTTGGCTGCCATCCCTGGAAGTGTTCAAGCTTTGAGCAACCCAGCTATTCTAGTGAAAGGTGTCCCTGACCATGGCAGGGGGTTTGGAATTGACATGAAGTTCCATGATTACTGAAAACTAAGTGAAAGTCATTATATGAATGAGAGAGAAAACTGTTAAACAGCATTTGGAACAGAATGGTACTTTTTGTATAATGAAAGTGGTCTGGAAATCTGTTGAAAGTATGTATCTTTGCATATTGTATTTAGTAGAGATGAAAAATAAATTAGTTCCTTAGTCTGTGTAGAAATAAAGTCGTTTAATAGGAGATGAGGAAAACTTTCTGAAGAAAAAAAAAAGAATATGTAATTGTTTCTAGTATCACCATGATTTTCGCTGGATTCTGTACAAAATATAAACCCATATGTTTTCTTTTAAGATGAAGGTTGCCTGGGCTCAGCTACCCTGAGTTCAGCTTCGGATTTTTATACACATGCTATGAGACTTGAGTGAATTCACATGGACATTGACATGGTTGAAAATATTATGTCCTGCTGTTTGCCAGTTGGCTACTTTCCTCTGGTTTCCGTGATGCCTGCTTTGACCTGTCCTCAACAGTTCCTACTTGCACCTTAACTCACTGCTTTGTCCCCTTAAGCTTCCTCTGCTCTTTTCCCTTGCTCTCTGTTCTTGTTGCCTGCTATGTCACGATCAGATTTATTATTCGGGAACAGCTCTTTGTAGTTCAAGTGGACATTTAGGTGGTACCCACATTGCACATGAGGCTATACCTTCATGCCGTGTCATTTTTGTGTCATGTGGCAATGGGACGCATTTTGGTGGAGCTGACTTCTTCATTTTTCAGTCTTGAAATGCTTTCTTCGTGTAGGAAAGCCTGCCCTTCTCTTTGGAGGGGGCTAGTGTGTGGGTTTGCAGTACTTCTCTAGGGACATCAAGGTCTCACCTAGGAGATTTAAATGCGTCTGCCCACTTTGCTCAAATTTTAGGTTCCTTTCCAAGTCAGATTGCTCCTTCTTTCTTTTCATTGTTTTGTCCACATTTCTTTTGTGGACCTCAGGAATGGAGCTGCACAGCGTCTTTGAGCTTGTCAGTGGAACAGCAGTAACTACATCTGTCATGTGGTCCTGTTGTTGGCTTTGTCCCTACTTAAGTCATGTCTAGATTTGGATTCATTCTTAGAAACGATTTCCCATTCTTTAGATTTTGTTGCCCTTTTAATAACGTCACTCTTACCTAGCAAGTGTGATTTTTTTTTTTTTCCCCTAGTTATAATAGGATAAAAGATCATTTGAGTCTGTTATCGTATAACAAATGATGGGAAAGAAAATAGCAACTTCTTGGTCTTGTCTCCAGAATACAAAAACTGTTTTTAATTTATCTTTCTAGCTGAGGCCTGGACACTGGAAACTACACCCAAACAGTTAAGTGAAATCTGTATGGTGCTGAAGCATGTGAAGATGTCATTAAATAATACATGCCAGCATAGCAGATGACTTGCACCACGGATGTTTCAAAGAATTAAAGCTGTTTTCCATAATGTGTATGAAATCAAAGATGTTGGAACTCAAATGAAATAACTGGCCAGTCCATTTTGAGTCCTTGGGATTTTGCAAAGCAGATGAATGCACTGGTTTGGTTGAAACCAAATGAACAAATAAGCAGGAAAACCCCTGAGTCTGCCAGAACTGCGTGTTAAGAAAGAGTATGTGTGGTGAGTGGGTAGTTAAACGTATTGCAGTTACATCAGACTTCTTTGGACGGCTGAACATGTGTAACCTCTTTCCACTCTATCTGGTTCTGTTCGGATGTGTATTTAACAGCTAAATATAAATCTGCTATCAGCTGCTCGCTGTGGTGAAATCTCCCATATCTTTTCCTCTGTCAGAGCTTGACTTTTCCTCTGTTCATCTTAGTGGAAGTTTTGCTGCTGCCTTTTCTGAGTGTCATAGCATGACCCATGGTGTGCAGTTTTCCTGTGGAAAGTTCCCCTAGTAGCAGGTGCTTATCCACTGGTATGGGCATGGCATCTGTAATTTTCCCTTGCCGCTGCCATTCCTTCCATTTGCAAAGCTTTAGCTTGCTGGTTGCTTGTGTTAGTTCTTACTTGGATAAATACCAGCCTAGGTTATGGGCTGGATGTCAGGAAGTGTAGATTAGATTAGATGCAGCAGTGTTCCTCCTGAGAATGGTGGATTCTGTCACAACAGGTGAAGGCAAGAGTGATGCTGTGATTCCAAGGTCTGTATGGACCTCCTGATTTGGGACATATACGTGTAATTCTCTCCAAGCCTGATCTTGAAGGGGTTTATGCTTTCTCATGCTTTCTTCCTTCCCAAGGGCCGTTGTCCCAAATTACTTCCAGCCTGTTGCCCAGTGGTTGTGTCAGTTATCAGTGTTCATCTGAAAACTGTGAAGATGTGTAAACAGCATGTGTTGGCTTTTTAAAATCATGGTTTGATTAGAGGTCCTGGCTGGAATAAGGTGACATTATCTCCTTGTTTCACTGTGATGGTGTTCAGCAGTAGGTATAACCACACATTGTGCAAAAAGGATTGCTTTCTTCAAGCTGGGAGCATGAAGCTTTTGAAGTCCTGAATAAAACTCTGCAAGAGTCAGTAGTCACTGTCTGGTGAGGTCTGACTGTCAAGCTCTTAGAAGAGAACATGTGAAGTAAACTTCAAAGTGTGTCCTTTGTGTAGCTGTCCCAGTGTGTGTGACTTTAGCATTTATCATTGCCAGCTTGGTGAGGATAGACTAGTGCATGTGAAGCTGCTTAAGATAACAGAACTGGCTAGTCTGATCTTGAATACTGCTGAAAAACTGAAGGTGCAGATGGTGGCTGCAAAACACTGCTGTCTGCATTTTTTGGTTGTTTTCAATGCCTACGGAAGCAGAGAAGTGAAAGAACTTTTATCAGTCACTCTGCTGCTATCCTTGTAGCTTCTCCAGAGTATTGCTTTTAAGTGTATAGCTGTGTGCTCTGAAAAGAAACTTCTGTTACTGGGCTCAGCTGATGAGCTGTGATGTACCTGTGTGTGCGTGAGAGGGAGGCAAGCAGGAAGTGTTATTCATGATGCTTTCTGTCACTTTTGACCTAAAGTCTGCTTAGCTGTAAATAATCCGTAAGCAGTCAACTGAAAGCCCAAGGCTCTGTTGTAGTGGTTCATCCTTTTTTATAATGGACCAGTAAATGTACTGCCTTTACTGCTCCAGAAAAACACTGGTTTTGTGGAAATGAGTGGATTGGTACTTCAGGAGCTGCAACTTGCAGAAAGCCTTTCTTCTTACAAGATGGAAATAAATTTACTGTCAGTGCTCTAACTGTTGTTGATTAAGTGACTGACGCTGGTGATAGACTTGATGATACCCTTCTTGAAGCTTTTTCCATGGTCAGTTGAGTCATGCATCTGTCTGCAAGATGTCTCTTTCATAGCAGGGGAAGTTGCAGATTCAGGACTTCCTCAGTCTTCTAACTTTTTTTGACAATATATTTTTTGATGGTGTCCTGGACAAGGAATATCCTTCAGACTAAACCCTGCAGTTAACATTTGATTTCATTCTTCTGCAATCCTTATACATATATGAATGGACATCACTTCTTAGCGTAATTTGCAAGACTGAGGGATCCAGCTTGATTCTATGTTCTGTAACACTGCTATTTCCAGTATATTAAATTCTGGACAGCCTAATAAAAGAGACGACCTCCAAAAATGGATGATTTGCTCTTTTGAGGTCAAGACTTTGTGCTTAGCTAAGCAGCCTATCTTAATGGTTCTCGAGGGAAGATGTGTTCCTACAGCTTCCTATTTTTCTGTTCTTAGTGATAATACTGGTCTGTGTTATATCTAGATAGTGTGTGTGTCAGGACTTGGAGAAATTTAGTTTTGATAGCTTTGCAAATATATTTTATGCAGTTTATGAGACTGCAGGGTTTTTCCTTCTGTTGGGGCTTTACTGGATTGGCAAGTTCCTGACACTGTCCCAGCTCAGTAGCAGTCCTGGGTGCAACATGAGTATCTTCATTCATTTTGAGCACTGTATAATTTGTCCTCACAGAATCCCTCTTTGCCACACTTTGCAATGCTGCCATTGTTCTGTATTTTGCTGTGGTCATTTTCCCAGTTAAACCACCTTTGCAAGCATTTATACTAGGCAGACCTTCAGTCACAGAACATTGTTGGCCTGTAATAATGGCACAGGCATAACAAAGGAGATACCAGAGTGCAAGTATCCCCTGTGGGTTGTACTAGAACAGGAACCAGCAAATGCTGCTGAATACAGGGAAAATTCAACCTCCTGGCTGCTTACAATTGTAGGGGATTAAGCAAAGCAATAGTTTTGAGACGTACAGGTCTGTTCTACTTTCCTTTGCAGCTTAGCCATGTATGTTCTTTAAAAAAGTTATTAATAGTCGAAATAGATGAACTAGATAGCGATAGTAAATACAACTAAAAGCAACACAGTAATTTTATCAACTTTCTCAATTTTTTTTTAAGAAAAGCAAAGTATAACTTGGCAAGAAGAGTGCAGGAAAAAGTCTGTATAGACTTTCTGTCTTGAGAAAACTGCCAGCATTTTTTTTTTTTTCCTGCTGGTGAGCATGTGAGGCAGGAGCAGCTGCTGTTGTGTTGCTTGTAATTGATGACTGTACTGTAGTGCTGCGGACAAATCAAGGTTGTAAGTTGCAGTTAACTGTGTCACAGGTGGTAAGGATCTCTTAACTGATGATTAATAGTGTCAGTGGATGTTTGAGCCAAGACAGTGATGTTGCCACTTTTCTTTCACCTTGCGAGCTTTTTGGCCTAGGGATATGCTGT
The DNA here is from genome assembly GCA_013397815.1 of Aleadryas rufinucha. Taxonomy (NCBI): domain Eukaryota; kingdom Metazoa; phylum Chordata; class Aves; order Passeriformes; genus Aleadryas; species Aleadryas rufinucha. Next base: position 125,938 of record VZTH01000536.1, read on the forward strand.
TTCTGTTGAGCAGTATTTAAGTGTTCCTTCAGCAGTACCATGTAATTTCACTTGTGTGATTGCAGCCAGTAAACACTTCTGGCAGGTAGTGGAAATTGTTTGCATCTATCTCGAGCTTGTGTTTGTGAACAAAGTTAAAAAAAATTACATAAAATCAAAGTGGAGCAAGTTTCCAGTTAGTTTTCCATTTGAGTGCTTTGCACACTCAAGTCTTTTAGTTTTGCCTATGTGTACTACTTGAGAACTCAGAGCAAGTGAATGTGAGTGTTGTGCTAGGAAGTAACTAAGGGTGGTTGGAAGCAGTGATATTTTATTTTCTGTTTTGTCCAACTTCAAATGCATGTGTTGAATCTTGTAGGTTTTTTTGCTTTATTTTTCAAGTCTGTTGTGACATGAAAAAGAAATCAGTCTATCCTGCCTTCTGTGAAACCAGATTCTGCACGGAGGGTTTTTCTGCTGTGTTTTGACTTCCACTCTTGTTGGTGGGATTTATAGATACTTGGAATGAAAAGTTTGGGTCAATGTTTTTAGTTTAAATGGCAATTAATATCCATTGAAATGAACACTGCCTGGCCAGGTACCCGTAGCACTATAAACTGTATTCTAGACTAATATACTCTGATTTTAGAGACTGCACTTTAGACTTGTGTAATTAAAACCTGGTTTTCTTAGCATTCTTTGTATAAAGAAAATAACTGTGGCTTCTCTGGGAATATGCTGTCTTTTTAAAGGAATGCATTCAGTAGAGGAAGCTATAGGAGGAGTTTTAAAGGACCAGAAGTATTTTTAATTCTGGTATTTGAGAAATCTTTTACTTTTTGGTGTCTTTAGGCTGTATTATTTATACAACATCGTTACATTACCAGACTATGTCCTAATAAAGTAGAGTTCAGCCCTAAATCAAACTTGTGTCTACTTCTATATAACCTTTTATCCCAAGTATCTTTGTAGGTGATACAGCTCACCCTGAGTGGCATATCAGCTGTGAATTGCTGGATGAGTTTCTGGAAAACGGTCCTGAAAAACAGTGGCTTGATGTGCTAATGGAAAGGAAAAAACCAAACCCAAGATCCCACCCCAATGTTAGAAATTGCATTAATATGCTTTCTAATTGGCATTCAGGAATAAGTGAACCACAGACATTTTTTGGGTAATACTCACTATTAACTCCATGGAACTCATTCCATCAGCCTCGAGGATGAATCACAAACCTGTGCTGACAAGATTTAAGCCCGTAGCTCAAGGGGAAGGAAAAATTTCAAACTATGTGCCTATACTGGTAAACCACAATCTGCAGCAAACTGGAAAGGTCCATCTGGCTTGTAGGTACTTGTACATTTTTTCTTCCTTTAAATTCACATCTCCTTTTGTAGAAGGTAGCTATCCAATTATTCACTAATCTCTAGTACCCTGTACCCAGTACGCTTCTGTACCCTGAAGATTCTCTATCATCTTGAATCTGTGGTAGGCTCTTGACAAGGCTCATAGGAATAATAACAATTTTAAAAATATCTTGTAGCCATTTCACAAGGTATAGGGGACAGTTTTATTTTTTGCATTTTTATAGGATTATGTGATTTAAATAAAAATGCAGGTTCATTTTAATCATCTTTGTGTGCTCATGGGTATTCATGTGTAAAACAGGAAAGTTAGGTGATAAACCCATAAACAGCTAATGTGTAGTCCTGTGGATCATAGGAAATACATGCTCTTTTCTTTGTGTCACTCTTCCAGTTAAATAAATATATATATGGTGAGTTTAAAAATAATTTGCTTGCATCTCTGAGATTGGCTACTGTCCATGAATAAAAGCAAACTCTTAAGAGAAACAAAATTAAGAGAAATTTTCTTCTTAGAGAAACAAATTATGTCCTAACAAGAAGTGCTGTGCTTGAGTAGTAATAGAGGGGGTGGTTGAAGAAATACATGCGCTTCCTTATCCCTCTTTGCTTTTAATGTACCCTTGTGCTACACAGCCCAGAGGCTGATGTGGGTCTGACAGAGTAGAACTGTACCTCAGCCTTGTTTGCGTGCTTGGGCTCTTACTTGTTCTGTCTGTTGTGCTTCCTCTGGGTGCCTTGAACAGCCACCTCCTGGAAAACTTGCTCATGTTCCCCAGGAGGGTTACCTCTTAGCAGCCTGTCAGTGCTCCAGCAGTTGCCTTATTGCAAAGTGTGCAAGTTCCAGCCCGTGCCAGATGTGGAGCAGGTTGCTAGCTCACTATTGCAGCTGTGCAAGCAAACCCAGATTCAAAGTGCAAATGTGAACGTGCTTCAGCTGTTAACCGAGGTGGGAGTGGACCAAGGCATAAGCTAGTAGGAAGCCAGCTAAAACGAAATGTTGGAATATTTATAGAATAAAAGATCCTTTTTTAGGAAATAGGGGATTTCCCTTTTTTGTAGGCAGTTCTTCTTTTTCAAAACATTTAAATGGTTTTGCCAGGTAATGCAGAAAAACAAGGCCTCTTGTCCCCCCTCCTCCACCCTTATGTCCCTCTGTCCCAAAAAATGTAGCTGTCTGTTTATCCATGGATCTGAGTTATCTGTGTTTGTTCGGTGATCTGAATATTGAACCTAATAGTGAAAATCCTGTAAAAATGTTGCCGCGTACTCTGTTCATGACCTTGTAATGCTGTATCCCCCTGCCCTCTTGGTAAGGGTAAGTCATAGCTCAGATTACCCAAATCAGTTCTAACAGGAAGATTTTCACAAGGTTTGGTTTGTGGGTTTTTTTGTTTGTTTGTGCTTTTATGTTTTGTTTTGGTTTGGGGTTTTTTTAACTAAAATTAGAGGACGTATTCTGACGAATGTTGTCATATCTTGGAAGTAATTTCCTTGGAGCCAGAAACCTTTTCATGCAAAGCAGGTTGCTCTGTAGTGCTGCTAGTCAGCATTTCATTATGGATATCAGAGCGTGACTTGAAGTTGTTTACCCCATCTGTTAGAATAAAAACGATCGTGTGTAGGTTTTGGTATGGAAGATACTTTTAATCTTTCTCCAGTTTAATAGTTAAGAAAAACCGTTTCTCAAATTTGAGCACAGTACAATGAAGGTGTTAAAATGTTTGAATGAAAAAAAAATGATGAAAGGGCGAGCACAGGTGTGCAAATAGCAGTATCAATTGGATTTGCTCCTTTAAAGACAGAAATCCATGTTCATTTATTAATTGAAAATGCAGATTTATTTTCCAGTTTAGGTATGGCCCCAGAGACGCTGGGAATAGAACTTTCAAAATAATGGCTTAAAATGTATACTTAATGAATTGCAGATGATTTTATATTTTCATTTTGATGTCTAATGGATGTAAGAGTTCCAAAGACAATTTAAACTATGCTTGGAAATGATTGCTCCTAATAGCTGAAGTCTGTTGTTGGATATTGTAATTCAGTTGTCTGAGAAAACTTTCCTAGCTTTAGAAAGTTTATGTTAGAAATGCATTTGCAAATTTAATATATTACTGTGTGCATATTGCTCAAATATAAAAATTGACTTTATTACCTTTGTTTGATCAGTGGGAAAATACTTTTAAAATAGAGTATGACAGCAGGCATCGTTGTGAACTCCTCAGTGTCATGTTGATGGCTATGCAACATACTGTGACAGCTCAGAATTGAACCCATAGTGACTTGTGCAGCCACCTGCAACAAATAAACATGTTTTACTGCATACTATCATATTATATTTGCAGCACAGCAGACTGGCTGTCATCAGAGAAGCTTGAATGAGAACTTTTTGCTGAAGTGATGTTACTGTTAATGTGAGAATTATCTTAGTGGTTTTATTTGTCATAAACTTGTGTTCTTTCATCTGATTGCTTGATACAGATTTTAACTGTATTTTACATATAAATTATTTACAAAACAATGGCTGAAGTAGGGACTGCCAGTTTTTTGAGGCCACCTTTTTACCATCCTTCAAATGAACCAACAATAGCTGTAATCAGGACCTTGCCCCTGCCCATGACTTCTTAAAAATCACTTGGCAGTGAATTGCAGTGATGTGCCTGCTGATATTTGCTGATGGGTTTGGATGCACACCAAGGTTTTTGGGGAGGCTGTTATTGTTCCTGCCTACTGAGTGCCTGGACTGAGTTGTACTGTTGGTGTTGATGGACTTCCTGTGCTGCTGGCTGAAGATCTGCATGTTCTGTAGGTAGTGTGAAGTGGTGGGTGCCTGGAGCTTTTTGGATGTCACCTGGCACTCGAGGATGTTTAGTGCTTTCACAGGGCAGCACGTCTGCATGTTGAGTCAGCAGGAGGCTGTGGAGGTCAGGCATGTGTGTTGTGTTCTTGTTGTGATTCCCTTGTGGCTATGGAGCAGGTGAGCAAGTGGATTGATGGATGGGAGCTAGTGCTTGATAATCTTTTGTCACTACAATAAACCTCAGTCATTATGCAGGGCAGTCCAGGTGTTGCCAAGGCATCTTTCATCCATCAGGGTGTTCCTGCCCTGAGGCTCACTTCTGCTGATCAGAGGGGATGCAACTTTTTCCCCATCATTTCCTTCTGTTAGTGAAGAGCTACCAAGCACTTGCTGACATGTGCTGTGAAATACACCTTTTGTAATCAACTTATTGCTGAACTGCTTTTTTATCAGTTTGTTCTTTCACAGGCCTCTTTTTTTAAGAGGAGCCTCTTGAGTACTTGCCTTCACTTTTTGACCCATGCCTTTCTGCCACCCCAGCTGGACACTGTTACTAACTTTCATGCTTGTGAATCGTGTGTCACAGCACTCTGGCTTTCAGGTCATTCAGAGTAATAATTCACTTTTGGACTTTCTTGAAAATAAGGTGTCCAGAGGTGCCTCACTAGGAGTTTGATTGGCAGGAGGGTGCTGCACAGGTGATCTGTGCGTAACGTCTGTGTAGCAGCGAGGTAAGGCATTGTGCTTGTACTTTCTCAGAGTAATGCTGACCTAGCTTTTGTGCATTTTAAGAGTAGCAAAAGTCAGTAACACCTGGAGCAGTTAATGGTGCTGAGATCATGCCAGGCATAGGACAAGTAGGTGGGTGAGCTGTAGCCTGGCTCTCACAGGCTTTATAGGTGGAATGTTTTTGCATGTCATTTACATCCGCAGGAAACAGTAGTAATTGTCTGTTAGCTATTCACACTAAATGAGAGCAGCTAGGGGAAACTAAATGGCTAAAATCTTTCTGAATCATGCAAGAGGCCTTTCATAGAGAGGTTGTTCTTATGAACTAAAGTGGTATTCATGTAGTTAAATTATTTGCGGTGGTTATGTTTCCTAGGTTAAAGGAAGCAGTCCTTCTAGTTGTTGTTCATGAGTGAAGAGGGAGTCATGTTCTCTGATTTGGTCATTAAGCATTTCTGTAGATGTCACACAGCCCTGTGTTGGCCTCAGCTTGGTAATATATCTGCCTAGATTCTCCACGGATTTTATGCAGGCAAAAATACATATCTAGGTAGAGAAGACTCAATTTAGGCAGACAGAACAGAAATAAAAGTTCTTGTCCTTCCTGATTTGCCTTTGCATGTAAGTCCTTTCTTCTAGCAAACTGAATGATTATCTTAGTGATGGGACTCTGCTCAGTACTTTTGGTCTCCAGGAAGTCCTTTCTGTCCCCTCTGCCTTTTACCTGGTTGCTCTGTGATCTCTCTGTTGTCTGTGAATAACCTGCATGCTTCAGTATATTGCCAAATCTTACCTCTGCTGAATGAGCAATCCTACCTTCCTCAAAATCCACCTCCTCTTACTGCTGTATACAATGTGTTGCCACATGCTGAAGGCTGAAAGAAAATTTGTGCAGCCTGAGAGTTCCTAGTGAACAGCAAGGAGTAGGCAGACCACCAGTCTGGTATGTGAGGAAGAGTATTATTTAGAAGGCGATCATTTTTCTGGTACTGTTTTTGTAGCAGGACTGTCTGGATCTTACTAAAAGTTGCTGAGGAGTGTTTTGATGGACTTCTCACTTCTGAACATCACTGTTGTAAAATGAAGTAACCCACTTTATCTTAAATGTTTTACCATAAACAGAGTGGTCGTGTGAGCTAAGGCTTTTCTGTGTTTATCAACAGGGGAGTGATGATATGTATCATCTTTCAGGGAGATGTGGAGGGTTAAAAATGTTTTGTATTGCCTTTTGACTACGAGAAGGTAGGCTGGCTGTTTGTAGTCTGCTTTACCTCTCTAGTGTTTTGACTGCTTGTGTGGTATGTTTGCCTGATGCTTTCTTCCAAGGAAATAGGAATTTATTTAGGAGATTCCAGTCATCTTGTTTTCCTTGTTCCTGCAGCTTCCTGTAAATATGACAGTAGAAAGTGTTCTTTACTGTTACTGTTTCACCAGCCAAAAGAGATCCCACAGAGAGTAAAGAACATGAGTGCACATAGTAGACCTGTAGCAGGCACTAGCTTTCAGGAGTATGCTTGCAGCATGCCAAGCACCCAGCTCTTGCTGGCAGAACCCAGAACCAGGGCAGTGCCTGTATTTTGTGCATGAGATCTGAAAAGCAGGAAGAAGCTGTGGGATAGCTACTGGGACTTCTGTGAAATTTTAAAGGCGGAAGTAGTCTGCTGTGGGCATGCTGCAGGCAAAGGAGCTGGTAAGGACACAAAGTGGCTTTTCCTGTTAGGTTTGAACCACTTAACTTGTTCCTCAAAACAACTTCAGGGGAATATGAGGGCCTATGAGAAGCTAGATGTTGAGGACAACAGGGGAGATTAGCACTTCTTACTGATTTAAGAAACTGTAAGTATAATGCTTATGTGTCCTATCATACCCCTATACAGTGCATGAAAACAGTAATATTCAGGAGAGTCAGCATGCTTAGGTGTCCCTCCCTCAGGTAGACAGTGGTGCTTCTGAGGTCCAGTGTCTTCTGTGGTTCAGGTCTAGGTGCCCCTGTGAAACTGAGTGAGGAGTGCCTTGTCCTCTAGCAGTACCTCTGCTACAGCAGCAGCAGAGCTGGTGTTGTCACAGTGTGGCAGGTTCTGAACATGTTGTTCAGGTTTGACTTCTCAAGAAAATCAAAGGGCAGAGCTTCTCCTGCTAAATTCCAGGTGTACCGAAGTGTATGATGGCATCAGGTGACAGAAATCCATGTCTGCTGAGCTGGTGACAATTCTAGATGAGTTCAGTCTTGGGGATTTACTTGCTCTGGGAGCAGTGCTGATGAAAGTGTAGTGGCTTTATGCCTCTGAAGTGCCTGGCACGTTAGGTACCCAAATGCTTTATGTGGTTTATAATTGAAATGCAGTTAGTTTTATTTTCATTTTGTGGTTCAGGAGACTGAGACATAGTGTTCATGGTGTGACTGTCTAAATGAGCGAGAGAATCAGATTCTTCTAAATTTAACCCAAAGGTAAATCTCCTCTTCTGTTTGTCAATTTACCAGTATTGTTGTATCAGATATTTCTTCACTAGCTGTGTACCTGAGCATGGCATCATGGTTTCATGCAGACTGATGTGTATCACTTGGAGTCCTGAAAGAGTCACTGAGTTTAGCAGTGTAAGCCCACCCTGTTGTTTCTATGGTATGTTGTGCAGTGGTGGGATAGGAGCCAGGAGTAGCATCACTAGGTGGAAAAGAAGATTATTGTCACTAGCTCCCTAATATTTGGGCAACAAACCAATTCTAAGCATATAGAAGTACAGTTTTGGGGACACTATGTTGTTCAAATGAATGAATGCATGAAAAATGTTAGTGATGATTGATCCTCGACTTAAATTATGAATGATCTTGCAGTTTGCTTTAAACACATGATAAATAACTTAATGGTTTTTTTTCAGTTGATGTCCATCAGCATATTAGGTGTTTCTGCTTGGCTGAGAGACTACCTGAATAATGTTCTCACTTTAACTGCAGAAACAAGGTAAAGCTTTAGTTAAACTTTTAATCTGTGTGAGTAACTGATTGGGGTAGATGTTGTTCATTCTGTATGGCAAGCTTCCTAATTAGGATTTGTAGAATTAAGAATCCGTCAGTTGAACTAAAAATTGTTTTATTTAAAGGTGCATTTTTTGCCACAATTTTGGGCATCAGTTGAAATTAGAAAAGGGGGAAAGATAGGGTTTCAATCCTGTGCCTTTCTCTTCTGACAGGGACCAATTTTTGGCCCTTTTACAACTTGTAGTCATATTGTATTACTGTTTAGTTTTGAGTACTTTATTCAGTCCAGAGATTTAGGAATTCTGTTAATTTTATTACAGCAGTGTTTATGAGCCCTAGTGATAAAACAGGGCCTCATTGTGCTGCATGCTGTGCAAGTGCAGGTCAGGAAGACTGCCTTCGCTCCAGAGGAGCATTAATTTTTGGTACTCGAGTGCACCATTTGACTTTAAAACCACGTTGAAGAGATTTCTGTGAAATGTGTAAGGTGCTGGAAAGAACACATCTGCTAATCAACCATTTTCTTTTTAATGGCTGTATTTTTTTCCTGTGTATCATTTTTGCGTGATTATGCTTTTTTTGATTATTGTTCTGATTGGTTTTAGGGTGGAGGAGGCTGTCATTTTGACTTACTTTCCCGTGGTCCACCCAGTTATGATTGCAGTCTGCTGTTTCCTCATCATAGTTGGAATGCTGGGGTACTGTGGAACGGTGAAAAGAAATCTGTTGCTCCTTGTCTGGGTATGTTTCATAACTTCTCTTTTGTTTCAGGAGTTAGAAAGGTTTTAATCCACAGGCACTTGATAAATACTGATTACTTTTTATTACCATGTTGAGTTCTGGTATCGGTGAGGAATTGTAATTGCAAAGCACACAGTAGGAAATAATTTATTGCCTAGACTGCATTGTGCTGTGACTGAAAGACAAGCAGTGTCTCAACTGCAAAAATTCACTTCATTTAGTAGAGGAGTTGCTGAAGGGAAAAATAACTCAAACTCTTTAAGTACTAGTAATTATAGGGACGTGAGTCTGAGTACTCTGAAATAAACCCGTATGCTACTGTTTTGACTCTTAGCTGTGCAATTGCTACCTAACCTAGGCTTTGCTCTATTCCGCAGTTGACTATGTGTGTAAAGTAACATTTGTAGCTGACAAAAGTTAATTCTGGGTGTGTTCAGAAGCTTTGTCTTCTCTTACGTGGATGTGGAATTTTGTAGTTGTATTTGGTTGCAAACAAGTGTAAAAATAAATTCCAAGTACCCATCTTTTTCCTTCATTTGGAGGATATATAACTGAGCTGGCAGCTGCTGAAATGTAGTAGTCTCTCCTGCACAAGGCTCTGTGTACAGTTTAACTGTGATGTGGCTTTGACTGTCAAGGGAGCCAAACACCATTTTCTTCATCTGGAAGTCAGTGAATTTGAGAACAATAAAAGAAACAGTCAACCAAAACCAAACAAACAGAAAAAAATGCCACTCCAACAAAAGCCCATCAAGTTCACACAAATTTTAAAGGTTTAGAGTTAAAATTTTTAGACTGTTGGCAGTACTGAAATCCAGGAGTGCCACGTACCTGTATGCTTCTTAAAAGTGTACTTGTAGCTCTTTGCAGAATTGGACTCCATTTTTTAGCATGAGGATAAACAGGATTCCAAGCAGTCTCTAAGTCCAAGAGAGTGGGAGCAATGGATGTGAAAGAGGTGTATCAGACTTGACTACTGTAGTTGCAGTAAGAGAAAGTGGACAGATATAACCCTTCAGCTCTTGAGATTATCCAGGGTCCTATACAAGTAGAGTTGGGCTCCTGCTGTTTTTTCACTGCAGTGTGTGTTGGGTTCTCAAAAAGTGCATTCAGTTGAATTTTTCTTGTGGATCTGTGCAGGCTTAAGTATGTGACACCTAAACCTCACGGATTTTGCACAAAATGACCGTAAAACACCGTGAGAAATTGGCTGAGATTTAGGCACCCTTTGCTTTTCTCTAACAGAAATATTCTAACTGCAGAATAAACAGTTGCAAAACTGTACTCAGGTTTTGTATTAAAATGTCTTTTTTGTTTTGTTGTTTTAATTTGAGAGGGTTGGAGAAAGCTTTATTTGATATGTCCAGCTGAATGTCTGCAGCAGAAGTGTCCCTGCGTTTCAAGAGGGCAGCGCTGTTTCTCCTTTTGGATATTTTGTTAAGCCTGTATGCAATGTGAAAATTATTCTTTCAAAACTATATTGTTGGGGAAAACTCATTTAAATCTGAACATGTTTGAGTAACAAAATAGTCATGCATTTTTTATTTCTAGATCTTAACCTTGCAATGTTAAAGTCAATGGGAACAAGTTCTAAGACAATTACTTAGTTATGGGCTCGTGCTTAAGAGTAATGGATTAATGTAATTTCATACCATATAATTATTTCTCTAGTAGTCTTTCTTACATGCCTTAATAGGGCTTTGTACATATTTTTGTTTCATCTAAGTAGTGAAAGTATTAAAATATGATAAGCTTACTAAACCTTAGGGGGTTTTCATAAGGTTATAAGATGACTTTCATAATGTGTTCTTTATTTTATAGTGGTGATAGTTTTTGATAATAATTAAAAATTAAAAACAGCTATACTATGTAGATCAATGCCACATAGTATCTGGGGAAAGAAAAAGTTATTTTCTGTATCATCTTTGAAAAAACCCACCTAACTATTTCAAGAGAAAATGAAGTTAAAACTAGTTTTGGCCTTCAGTTTATTTACACTGCAAGTGAAAAGAAAAAATCATTTATAGCCTTTAGTGCCATCTGGAAATAAATCAATTGAAGTGCGTTTAGGCAGTCAAGTTACACTAAATCAAAACAAGACATTTCTATCATTTTATGTTGCAATATTTCTTTTTCAGGAGTTTGAGATTTGCTCTTGCTAAAAAAACTGATAAGCAAAACTAAATGATATCTTCTTAAGTATGTCATTGTCTTTGATTGATTGTTAAATGAACGCAGTTATGTTATACCATACAGAAGTATGCAGGCATAAGTCAATGCTTCATTCATCAGACTAATCAGAAAACTGATGGATCAACAAAATGAGCTTTTGTTCAACCAGATGAACTAAAAGAAAAGAACCTTCATGTAAAACATTAACAACCTCTTCAATCATGCTTTTAATCTTATTTTTGAAGTACATGAAAGCAATAATGATGGCATGCACAGATATTTTAGATACAAGTTTTGACGTCCTGGCAGCATTGCTAGTGCTGATGTCAATTGAAATGGATTTTGGAAAATGTAATAAAGTGTAAGGACAATAAAATAGATATAGTGTTAGGTTTTAATACATTTGAATATATAATAATTTTCATTTGTTTTTGAAATTTTGTCTTGGGATTAAATGCTTGAAACCTTTCTGTCTTCCCATGGGGGCATAAGTATAAATCAAACTCATGTTTACTCAGCTTAATAGAAGGAGAATGTAAAACCTCAGTCTTCTGAGGTGCATGCTCTGGACTTTTTGCAGAACCAGCATTTTAAAGCTGTGATCATTTAATTTTAATTACTTCAGAAATATGTCCTGGAGGGTAGTTGGTCTGAAGAGTCCATGTGTACTTTGAGTTTCTATAATACATTTTTTTTTTGTGGGTGATTGACCAATATCCTCATGTAGAAGTAGCTGTGATGCCAGCCTAAAGTGGAAGATGTGGGCTCTTCCAAGTCACTGGCTTGGATGTGTGAAAAGTCCAAGGATGGGAAAGTAGAGTCCAGGTTTTATGGTGGTTGGTACAGTTCTTTCAACAAGATTGATTCTGGATTTGAAAAAAAAAAAACTTTGCCGCTCTTGTTCTGAGGCTCTGTACATTTTGGATTGTTTTCAAAGTCTGCTGTGCACATTGCCTAACTTAAAAAACCCCAATATATTCTTTAAGAATAGTAACCTTAAAGATATTTTTTTTTTTAAGTTCTTGTTTCATTAAATAACAAGAGTAAGCTCTGTTGCTTGACAAGAAGAGCTTAATGAAAATACCACTGGAAAATACTTTCTGGCTGGAGTTTTCATTGCAAATTCTTGTATTTATAACCATGACTTTTCTGTAGCTGCAGCATTGGAACAGCACAAGATTTAAATTTGTCTGCATATGTTTTCACAAAGGGAAGAACTGTTAGAAATATTTGATGGTCAGTGGAACAAATCCTGTTACAATTTTTATCATAAAGTTGGCAGAATAATAAATATTCCTCAGAGCTAAACATTGTTAGACCCTGTTGGTGTGTGGTCAAACAGCTTATTCATTCAGTTACGGTGGAACCTGGTTATGAATTGGACCCTGTCAGACTAGGCTGTGTTTTGAGTTGAAACACAACCAGACAAACCATCATTAAACTAGTGGTTTCTGGGAAGTCTATCTAAAGAATGGTGAGATGCTATTGACTGTGTCAACACTTGTGGCAAATTCTCCTATACACATACACCCATTTCAGTCCACGTGAATGCAGAGGTGATAGGGGTGATTGAATTTGGACATCTGCTGTGTTGCAAGATACCAGTAACTTCTAACATCTTCTTCCTAGAAAGCATTCTTACTCTGTGTGAAATGTTAGCTGCTCTACAGTACCACAGCATCAACTATTCTGTAGTACTTATGACTACATTTGGCAGGAATTAATATGAGACTTCAGTGATGATTAATTTTTTTGTCTGTTTACTTTTCCTTTTTGTGGCAGCATGTGTTTCTGCAGTAATACATAGTATAGGTTATTTGCCCTCTAGTAATAAAGGTTATTTGTTCCTATCCATGTGGACTCTTAGCACAGTTACAGCTGCTCCAATACCTTGTACTGACATTTGGCACTGGAATTGTTATTTACCAACCAGAAGCATTTCTTCATTACTTAGATACCAAGCATTGAAGGGAAGAAATAACTAACAAACATACTTGGTGTAACCCGTGCAGTTTAGCTGGACAGAGTCTGTATTTTGTGGCTTTTATCAACAGCCCATTTACAAATGTACTATGAGTGGGAGGAAGACAGATTCACAAGACAGGTTAGCCTGCCTTGTTTGAAAGACTAGTTTAAATGTATTTATAATGCTGTAGTTCAGGTTTGATGAGAAGCTAGTACTCTGCTAAACCTCAGTTTCAGATAGTCAGTGGGTAACTAAGGGGCTGGACATTTAGCTTGCATCCTGAAGTGCTGCCTGTTTGATGGTCATCTGGTAAAAGAAAATACACTTGAAGTTAACCAATTTTTATTATACCCCAGTAGTTTCAAATATGAGCAGCTTTCTCAAAAAAATAGAGTATTTTTGTTCTTTCTGTATTTCTAACTTTGAATTCAAAGGTAAACTTCTGGAGATGATGCCTGTACTATTATACATCTTTTTGCCTTGAAGTGGAGATTTCTTTCCTGTTTAGATCAGGATTTTTAAGGTTCAGACAAGTTGTTCGATTTTGAGATGGATTTTGGTGATGCCACAATGTCACCACAGAGCTAAGCCAGGCTTTGCAGGAGCGTGTGCACTCTGCAGGGCTCCCAGCTCGTGCAGTGGAGTACATTTTTCCTGGGGTTCAGTGCCAACCTCTCCATTTGCCTGTGTAAGCATGGTGCATTTTGTTGACCTTGCCTTCCCCAACATAAATAAATCCTTGCTGTGTATGTCCTTAAAAGACTTTTTTAAAGGCAAGTGCTTTGAAACAGTGCTGAATTTCCTTAAGTAGGAGAGGGAGGTTACAGAGGAGACATGAGTTGCTTGGCCGTGTGGAATATTGGGAGTTGTGTAGCGATGAAGGTGCTGTCTTTGGAACACATAGCAAGCAAGAGCAGCTGTGTATTTGAGCAGCGTGGGGGAGCATGACAAGAATTGAACTGCTGGGAGTGTCCAGGTTTTCTTCCAAGTACTTGACTTAAATCCAAATGTTTGCTGTGATCATGGTGATGATCTGCTGCTTTCATCCAGGCACTGAGCAGCTGCCATGAATGCTTGGCAGTGTTGCAGAGGCAACACAGCACTATTTGGTGCAGTTATCCAGCAGCTCCAAGTAACAAGAACTGCCTGGCCTCTTGCTGGCAATGCCTTTGACTTAGGAGACAGCGAGGTTGGATAGTGCCATTAGGAGGCCATAAATTTTAATTCTTTTTTGTATATATCTTCAATAGTGAAGAGACACTTGCTTATGCTTTAGGAAAGAGGCACAGTGCTGAGATAAAAGGTAGGTATCTATTGACAGTAGTCATTTTATGATTCCAGCATGTTTTCTGCATGACACATGCTGCTTGGACTCCAGTGCCACGCTTTTTACTGCATGCATTACTTTTAGGCTCACGTGATGGGAGGTGACTACTTTGTTCTTGGGGACTTAGATCCTGTATGTTCGTTTGACTGGGTGTCACTGTGTTTGGACTCATGATCCTTTTGGAGCAAGCCTTGTTGCTCTTACCTTCCTTGTTACTGTTTTCCCTCATTCCCACTTGTTACACTGTTAATACTGTTTCTTCCCTCCAAGTTCTTTAAAGTCGTTGATACCCAGGCCAGTAGAAGAGAATGAAACAGCACCAGAACTGAAAAGGGCTCTGGAATAATGCTCCCAGGTCAAAAGAGGAGGGAGGATACTAATAGAAAGGTTAGTGAAGTGATGGATGTGGGTACCACAAAACTATTGAGAAGATGGGTACTGATACGACATTAGGTTCAAGGCACTGGGACTGTTGAGGGTAGAGAGTTGTGAGTGATACCAGGATGGGAATGAGGGCTGCTGCATCTTGACTGAGAAAAGATGGGGAGCTGCTGAGATGATACATGGTCTTTCTGCTGTAGTGTGTCTTTTTCCCCCTCTGTCCTTTCCAGCTCTTTTTTTCTCATTGCTTTTTTGCCCAGGTTTTTTTTCTTTGCTGAAATGAGTAGGGTATGGGAAAAGTTCCTGAAAGCAAGGAAGTAGTATATGAATCCACAAAGCCCAGCCGAATCTCTGTGTCTTGTGTGAGACACAACCCAGCTCACTGATGGGGTATGCCTTGATGCTGTGGTTCAGCTGCATTCTTCCTGCCACAAGCTGTGTATGGAGTGGATGTCCTGTCAGGTAGATTAATCTTTTTCTTGTTGAAGCATACCCTTTTGACTGTTTAACCACAAAGGCGTTTTGCTGTGTGCACGGGGGCTGCAGTGTGGGTTTTATATCATAAGAGCATTTCTTCACTCAAAATGGTGGTTGTTTAAAGTGTCTTGGGGCATGCTGAAGTACAGTCATTGTGTATCAGCACCAAATGGGTCTATTTTACAAGCAAAAAGGGTTTTCTTGACTAAGGAAACATTTTTATGGTGTGTAATTTCCTTGGTAGAAAATAAAGAGCAGGTAGACAAATGAAGGAAGCTGTGTTTTGAAAAATCTGTGCAGAAAAGGAAACTTTTATAGGATTTATATCAAAACCTAAACAGGGGAAGAGAAAGGGGAAAGAGAATATGACAAGCCATAAGATAATTATGGTGTAATGTCTTATCTTTGCCTATATCCTGTTTAGTACTTTACCATGACCTTGCAATAATCCTTATTTCTGGAAGTTCACTGACTTGAGGTAATTGAACCCTTAGCAAGTAAATCCTAGTTATTGTTTGAAGTGTACGTTTGCTTATTTCCAAAGTAATACCAGTTTACTTATATAGGCAAAGATAACCATTAAAGTAAACATTTATGACAGGTGAAGAATATCTCACAGAAGAATCAAGGCTGTGAACAAAAATCTTAACTATGCATAAATAATTTTATTTAGTTAAAAAAAAATTCTTAATAAAAAACTTGGATACATAGCTTCACAAACTAGAATGTTCATAGCCATAAAAAAAATTAATTTAAAAATTACTTACAAAGTTTTACAAGACGGTCGTGGACTTTGCAAAGATCGTAGACTTCTAAGACATTTTGATAAAATTTTGTGATCTGAGAAACCAAATCTAAGGTAATAGAGATATTTGATTATTTTTGTGTGGAATGTATTTATTTTGAAGAACTGGATGACATTCAGTAGCTTATATTGCAAATTGATGGTTTCAGCTCATTTCCCTCTTGACTTTTGGCTGCATCTCTCACAAATTTCTGTGTTGTCAAGCAAATAAACCAAATTTAAAATCAGAATGACTAATGGACTGTTAATTCCTACAGGGCAGGGCTGAGGGTGCAGGGGAGGGAAGCAGGGGAAAATTTGTGCTGCTGAAGTGGATAAACAGGATGTCAGTTTTCTGTGCAGCTTGTCTGGCTCAGTTTAATGAGTGCTCCATTTTTAAAAAGATAGCTGCATTAATCATTAAAATAATCTTGTTAGCTCGTAAACTGACAAAGTTAAAGGGAACCATAGCTTGCAAGTTGTTGAAGGAGGAAGGACTTGGTAGATTTTACCCAGAAAGATTCTAGTTCCTGTTGGTGATCCAGTGGTGATGGTCATCTAAGGTTTCCCTGGGGGCAGAGAGATGTTTGGATGGGTTGCATCTCAGAAGATCAAGGCTGATGCTCTCAGGCTGTTAGGCATTGGGAAATGCTATACATAACTCTTAAATCTGCTGGCATTTGCTTTACATACCATATACTCTGGTCTTTTAGTGGTTATGGCAAGGTTTCACTCTGCAGCTGCCCTCTTGGAAGTTCCTTCAGCCCCAGCCCTTTCCAGAGCTTTCTTCACCTCTAATGTCATGTGGAACATGTTGCTCAAGAAAGCTGTGTGAGACAGCAAGTCTGAGGAGGCTGGAGTTGTTCATCAGCTCCTCTTTGTTTGCTCTGGCATAAGGGCTGGGTTTTTTCCTGAGTCTGACGGGGGGAAAAAAAAGGTTTTGTCTCTTCTGGGAGGAAAATGTTTGAGAGCATAGTAGTAAAGCTTGAAAAAAAGACGTTTATGAAATAAAGTACAGGTGATGTGAATGATGATTCATTAATAAGTACACTGATCTTCAAAGAACAGCGCATTTGCTCAGAAAATGAAGGATTTCTAGTCTTGTAGAGCAGGTTCTCCAAAATTCCCTATGCTCTCACTTTTCTTCACTATATTGCAACTTCTGACTCCAGTAGTTAGCCCCTGCCTGCCATTGCTATTTGCTTTCATACACAGACTGCACTCTTGCTTTCTCACTGTCTGGAAGTGGGCTTAAGAAGTCAGTATTTTGACTGTGTTGTGTGATGGGATATATTTGTTCTCTAGGGATTAATTAAATAGATTTTGAAGTCTCCTCAGGTTGACAGTAGTTAACTAGGAAGCTGTCAGAACAGAAGAGTATGATGCAACATAAAACCAAAAAGGTCTGAGTGAGGAAAAAGGTAAATTAAACCATTCTTGTGCCTTTTTAGTTCTAATGAAATTTGGGTTGACACAGAACCCTGTCTCTGTTCACATTTACGGCTCTTGCTTCCAAATCACACTTGCAAACTGCAAACGAAACGATCACTGGTATGAGCAGGCTCAAGGGAGCATGGCTGTGGATATGTTCAGGTCTTTGATTCTCCTTGTGCATGGGCTAACAGCCCAGTTTTACTGGTTATAGTAGCTGCTTGCTGATGAGGCGTTTCATAGGTCATTGGCAACAAATTACTGAAGCCATCAGTGACAGAGTGAAAAAACACATGTGGAAAAAACCCATCACTTCCAGAATATACTTGGGTGCACCCAGCTTTGTAGGATGGCAGCCCTTATCTGCTTGGGCTGCTTGGCAGCAGAGTGCCATAATGACTTGGTCACTAAATACCCAAAGTCACCAAATTTCTATGAGAGTTCCTGGTCTTAGCTTCGTTTCTGACATAATGTTTACACAGGGTTCGGAAGGGCATCCTCAGAGGACAGTCATGCCGATTGTGTATCTGCGCCACTGGGATCATCATGGTGGCTGAAGTAGGGCACTGGCTGTTGACATTGCCCTGGCTGTCGTGCTGAAGGAAACTACTGCAGGGCACTAGTGTTTTAACTCAAGTTTTCCTTTGCTAAATGTAGTTGGAATTCAGTATTTCTGCTGTGAAAAAATCTCTGAAAAGAATTTAAAATCTCTCTCCTTGTACTGTTTTCTGAAGTCCCAGTTTTCTCCATGATCCTGTCACCATGTTAGTAACAGAAATAGATTATTTTTCACAAGTTTTTTTCACCTGTTGCCTGAAAAGCATATATATATTACATTAGGTTATTAATTGCAGGAATCATGTGGTGTATTCAACACAAAATCTCTAGAACTACAGTAACAGTTTTATATTACATCTCTGCAAAAGACATAAGACGTTGTGCTTTATGCTTTACATCCTTCCCTAAGTTGCCCACAATTGCAACAAAAAAATCCTGTACTCTGCAGGATGGAAAGCTATGAGGGAGAGACTTTATGTTGAGACACGCTTCATGTGTGTGCTCTTTGCTATTACTCTCTGAACAGAATGAGAGTTGTTGGAACAAACACCTTTTAAACAAATGTAAAATGCCTTAGATTCAGTAACAGTGATTTTGTGCTTGCATTTGCTATTTTTATTTGTGT
Source organism: Aleadryas rufinucha (assembly GCA_013397815.1). Classification (NCBI taxonomy): domain Eukaryota; kingdom Metazoa; phylum Chordata; class Aves; order Passeriformes; genus Aleadryas; species Aleadryas rufinucha. The sequence goes on from VZTH01000536.1 coordinate 144,249, forward strand.
TTTTATTGAAGTGTTTGAGATGGTCAAGAAAGAAATACGTTCCTGGAATATATTTGGTGGTGGTGGACATCAGCTTAGTTTGGAAGAACAAATGTAATAGCAAAAAAGTCTGTTGTAATTTATTTAGGATAAACTAATTTTGTATAGCTTAATTTTTAGCCTTAGATGGAGAGATAGGAAGACATTCTGGGTATATTCCAGAGCATATATGCTCCATGTATGGAGTGCTGGTGTACACTGGCATAAATGGCGCTTTTACCCTCTTGTGAGGTGCCACTGTGATGTGCAGAAATTTTATTCTGGCTAAAATTTTTTATTTTTTTTACACAGCCTATACAGATCTTTAAAAAAAAAGGTTTTAATTACTTTGATTTTTAATGCATATCTGAAAATACCATGTATGTTTTTTAGTGCTTTATCAGGTTCTGATAGCCTTTATGCAGATAACTGAATTAGGATGAAACCTATTCAGTACTAGTCCCTGTTCTTTTGTTTGGTAGGTGTTGGGTTTGTTTTGTTTTGGTTTTTGTCTTTATTTACTTGATGATCACCTCCCTTCTGTGGCTGAAATTTATAATAATGGGATTTGCATTCACTATCCCGCTGCCCTTTCTGTCCTATATATGAATTCCCTGTGGATGTGAACTTGGGGTTGTTTGACTTTCACAGGAGCAAGAGCTCTGTAGAGGCTGTTACAAGTTGCAGGAGGTGAGTATAAGCTGGTAACATCTGCACAAGTAGGTAGTATTTCAGTGATGGGTTTCCATGCTGTTGCTGCATGTGGGCATTGGAGGTTTCAGGATTTGAATATTGGCTGTGGTCACTTTTCCACCTGTACCACATGAAGAGTATTCCAGCAGAACAAGGTCTGGTGATTATGTAGGGGATATTTTTACTATCTCTCCTTGGCCCTTCATGCCTCTTTATATCTCTGAAACTGGTTTTCACAGTAATGACTTTGTTTCTAGTCCCACTTCTTAAATGTTTAGTCTCTTGCACAAAGAAGGGAAGGAGAACAGGATTCTCCTGAGCCCCCAGGTCCTTCACTTCTCTTTCAGGACGGATGTGCTGGAAAAAGAGTTGTTTAAGCCTCTGCAGTCTGTTGGTGCTGCAAATCCAAGTGCTTATGCAATGTTCCAGGTATTAGATGAAATGTTCCTGTGGGAAAACTACTGCTTTACAGAGCTGCTGCCTCCCTCTCTTCTCCCTCTTTCCCTTCCACCATGTGACCTGTGGTAGAGCAGGCTTAACAAGGAGGTTGCAGGAGAACCAGCTCATGCTAACTGGCAACGTCCATTTTACAGTGAAGCGATGCTGAAGTTTAGTATTTTGGCCACAAGCATGACATACGGAGCAGTAAAAATCTAATGCTTTATTTATTTTTAAGTTGGCAAATATTTTTACTTTGATTTATTACTCTCTAAAGAGTGTTTTCTGCCAGCATTTCAGTCATTCAGCTTCTCTCAAGGAAGCAACATTTTAGATTTTTCACAGTTTTGATGGAGGAAATCCTTCAGTGAAACTGATGGGTTCGTAACAGGATCAAGGCACCACTCCAATTTTCTGATTACTTTGCATAATCAGAATAAGGAGAGAATAATAGTTGTTAGCAATTGCCCACAAAAGGGAAGTGTTAAAAGTCCGTATGATTTGCCCTGTAAAGGGTCTCCAGTTCTTAAAGTGATCACAACTGTGGCTTTATTTCATGATAGCTTGTAGATGTCTTTGCAAAACTGTTCACTCCCTTGTGTGCCTTGCCCTTCTTACCCTCTCTCTGACAAAAAAAAAAGAAAAAAAGTAACAGTAAAAAATATCTCAGCAATAGCCAAGAGTACTCTGAGGGAGACGTTCTGTAGAAGGTAGTATCAGTGACGTCCTGGTGCAGTTTTGAGTATTATATACAACTGTACTCCTCAGTGAGTTACTCATCTTTATGACATGTAGCCACTCAGCCCACAGGATGAAATGTTAAGCCTGCTCTAAAACCAAGTCCCTGTTTCTGGCAAGAACCAGAAGCATGGAAAGGCAGGAAGATGCATTTAGCATTCAGACTCTTGTGGGAATTTAGCTGGGGACAAGGAATAAGCATTGAAGCCAGTAATAATTTCTAGATTTGGAAGATGGAAATTAGGGGTAATAAATTTAAATAATGGTTAGAGGACGTTTTTCCCCCCACAAAACTTATTATGTAAGTATTTGTTTTGCAAACCATTATATATAGAGAGGTATAATACTCCCCTTCAGTAGCAGAGAGAAACAACCTCTTACGTGCAAGCTTGGTGTGCCTGCAGTTGCTCCGTTCCGAGCATGGCCTTTCCTGTATGTAAACTCATTGAGTGTTTTCTCTTTTGTGTTATGGACAGAGATGGGCTTTCTCAGGACGGAAAGCTTGATTCTGCAGTGCCCTTATGTGTCTAGATGTAGCTAGTCAGGGGTGCTCACTCCCTGGCAGACCCAGAAGTGGTTTATGAGTGAATCTGGCTAAATAGTTTTCTGTCTTGGGCTGTATTCAGTAATGGGAGAAAATCTTGTGTTTGGCTCTTCTGTCTCTTACTACTACCGCAAACACTCTTAACTTACATGCTGAGAAAGATGAGGAAGTTTCAAATGTTAAGCTTGATGAATGAATTAAATGTTACAAAGAACTGCAAATTAAGAGTTTTGCACAGAATGCCTTATGTACTCTCCCAGATGTATCGCTTTCACCACAATCAATGATTTTTGTATAAGATTCAGGGGTAGCAGACAGTCCCAGTCTTGTTATTCAGTTAGAGTATAAACCCACTGAAATTTCTTTTGACAGCCAAGAAGTGAAATGCACTTTTCATTGAAACATTTAGCTGTTCTCCCTCTCAAAAATGTCGGTTTAAGGGTATTAGTCATAATGTTTAAGGGTATTAGTCATAATGCCCTTAAACATTTTTTATTATAATTGTTAATTAAAAGAGCATGTGGCACTAAAGCATGTGGCATTCTTTCCTGCTTTCAAAGTGAATACTTAGAAAAGTAGATTTCCATGTTTGTTTGATTTTTTTTTTTTTAAAGAACCTTTGCATAGTTACTGGGCACTGCAGTGATAGTAGATACATTGCATAGAAGCTCATGAATTTGTTTTTTAGAGAAAGCACCATTGTTCTTGGAAGGTGTGACTTACGTTTTTCCTCTTTTGGACCTTTGGAGGATAAACATGTTGGTTATTGAAGACCTGTACTGGAGCTATGTGTGTATACAGTGTTGATATGTAAGGAAATGCAGTGTGTTGTTCAGCTGCAATGACTGTAAAGATGCAATGTAACATGATGAAGACTAGTAAAACAGGAATAATTCTTTCAGTACCATCTTTATTGGATAGACCTTTGCAGGGGGAGGGTATGGGTACAGGTTTCTCCTGGAAATCAACATGAATATTTTTACATGCACTTCTTACATGTCTCTGTGTGCATCTACATGTGTGATTCAGGGCGTTAGCTTTGTTGAGCAATTAGAGATTAAGGCAAGACCAGTAGCTGCCAAGGTATCTGAATTGCCCAATTCCAGACCAGATGAATGAAAAAGGTGTTATGTAGATGACTGGTAAATCCTAACATTTGTGGATTTATACTCTGTTTTAAACAATACATCTTATCAACCCTTAAAAAAAAACCAAACAAACTTATCATCAGTACATGTTTTGTGTCCCAAATAGATTCCGGAATGAAATAACTAAATTAGAAGCCATTTGGCATGTATCCTACCAACGGAATTGTATATATATTCTATTCTAATTTATATTGATATGGTATTTCTTTGATTTTCAAATTAAATTAAAATACATGAAGATTGTGACTTTAAAGTCTTGCATACTGAGAGCAAAGGGAAGCTCAGTCCACTGACACAGAAGAAAATTTGGAGTCAAGAATAAATGAGACTATACTTCTGCTTTAAATAAAGGATAAATAGGTTACTTTTAATAGAGAACACCAGTTAAAATAGCCTTAAAGTCCATGTAGCTTTATCCTGCAGTTCAGAAAGGGTTTGTTGATGCTATATAGAAGAAACTGCCGCTCCTTTTAGTTGGAGCAACCAGTTTTTCTTAAGCATCATTACCAAGGTCTGTACTTCTTCATTTATACTTGTATTTCCTATTTTTAAATAGTTCAAGGGTTATACCTCGTAATAGGAAAAGATATTTCAATTAATCTCTAACTATTAGTACAGTTAGACCTGACCTCAAATACTTAAATCACTTTGATAAGAATGTACTTTTCATGAAAGAAATGTCCCGTGATCTTAAGCTTTCATTAAGTTTGCTGCCTGAATCTTTTCATGTTTTGATTACAAAAATGCATTTCCATTTCTTCAGTCATGCAAAATTTTAATAATATTTTTGATGTTATTTAACTTCAAAAAAAAAACTTAACAATATTAGACTTTGAAAACTTTTTTTTTCAAAGAGTGTAAAAAATAGCTAAGACCATTCTGTTTCCTACAGTATTTTGGAAGCTTGCTTGTAATATTCTGCGTTGAACTGGCCTGTGGTGTTTGGACCTACGAGCAGGAAATAACGGTGAGTCAGAAAAGGAGGCTGCATTTTTTCAGCAGAAGAAAACTAAGTTTTTCATTAGCTAGCTGTTTTCTAATTGCTGTAGTGTTTATCTCTGTTCATTATTCTGACAGTTTAATTTCAAGTGACTGCCTTCATTTTAAACAGAGGATTCTCCTGGGAGAGCTTGTCTGTCTGGAAGGCCCTGTCTGGGTTTCTCCTTACCCCTTCTATATTTGAGAGCTAAATCAGTCATCCCCCCATTTAAGAACTTACTTTTTTTTAAATTTGTGCTTAATCAGGTTCTCATCGAAGTCTTTGATATTTTTGAGGATAAATTATGAACTTCAGGCTTAAAATAAGGATTTTGAGAGAGGAGATGAGAAGATTTGAAGGGATTTTGCCCCAGAAATCCTTTGTGTTTTAAAGAGTATACTGAATTGTAAACAGACAATTTAAACAGTCCTCTATGTTCTTTCCATAGAGGACTTGCTGTCTGCTAAAATCTGTACACTGCCTCCACAAGCTATAAATGCTAGTTATAAGCAAAACATGTATTGACTATAAAACACACTTCTGTAAACTTGTGAAGAGGTTTTATCTCTGTCTAGTTTTTATACCTGCACCAACCTTTAATTTTCAAACTGAGCACTTGTAACCATCATGTAAGAAAATAGGTAAGTGTTGAGCAAATTAAACTGAAATGTAACTGCTGGCTGCTATGTCTTTACATCTTGTACTCAGTTTGGTACATTTTTATGAATAGAGGGACAAATATTTTTCTCTCAACTGCCAAAATATGCCCAATATAATGGTCTTTCCAACAGTGAATGACAATTATATTGCAGTAGGATGTGAGAGAGCTTTCTTGAGATTTACACAGTACTTGGACCAAAGGAATTTTTCTGGCAGATTTGAAGTGTGAAGTTACATGGCAGGACTTTGCATCAGATTTCATTCCCTTGCAGTACAGATTCCAGAGAGGTATTCTAATATAATAACGATTAAGGCTATTCCTTTGCTTTAAATGTCAGCTTGCATTGATTATTTTTAAAATTGGGAATGCAGACAAGGAGGCATTCTTCATGTTATGGGCACAGCTGCCCTCTGCAGGGGTTTTGCCAAGGATGACTGTTACAAGTAACATCCATCTTTCCACAGAAATCTTGTCGGATTTCTGCCTGAAATTACATGGCCTTCAGAGCTCTGGAACATACATTTTCAGCCTGCACTATTCAGTTAGAAAACCTGAAGTTATGATGTATTTTAGTCTGACCCCCAAGCTTTTGGTTATCTGCTACTCTACTGAAACCCAAACCTGGGACAGTTTGATAAAGGCTGGCAAAGCTCGGCTATATGTTATGTCACTGGTCATGCTGTTTCCCTCCAGAAGAAAATACTGCTGTCCCTTCAGCCCTTTGCTAAAGTAAGCAGCACTGGATTCCTTGCCTGTATCTTCTGCAGTGGTCACAGTAAACCCAGATGCTCTTTTCTTGCTTTTCTTTGTCTGTTTTCTTGTCTCCCTATATATATGTAATTTTTTTATTCCTCATGTCCTGAAATACTGTGTTGGGTTGGGTCTTTTTGGTTGTTGTTTTTTTGTTGTTTTCTCTTCCTTGATTTCTTACTATTATTCCCTTTGTCCTAACACTACTGCTGTTTGTATGATGGGGTGGGTTTCCTGCTGCTGAGAACCATAGGGAATGGGGCAGTCTGGAAGAGAACAGTTATTTTTCAGTGGTTCTTCCATACCTGTGCAGGTCATTCCCTAGAATGTGCTTCCTCCTTGATAAAGATAAGATGATTCTTCTTATAACCATAGGGGTGTCTTGATGTCATATTGGTTTCAGTGTAGCATGAAATCACACGAGTTCCCGGTGGGTTTCAGAGATCAGCTGGCATTAGTGTAGGTGGGTGTGTAGTGTAGTGTGGGTGATATTGTCAAAAATGTCACTGAGGCATAACCGCCTCTGCTGATCCAGTATGGGTTTTCCTTGGTGTGTGGACAACTTGCTCTAAGAGTCCTGGCATAAACAGCTTTCATTGCAGCTCATGATAGGTATCAGCATGTAGTGTGCCTCATGACTAATTTATTCCACCCACAAGATTGAAAAGCCAGTGTGGGTTCTTGGCTTACTTAAGTGTTGATCAAGCTTTGATAATCATTAGAGAAATGAGTAATTAGATCTCAGTGGCAGACTGAGCTTTATAGAATTTGGGTTAAAATCAAACCAGCATCTCTAGTTTTTGTTTGTCTACACATGAGTATTGGTGTATAGTCAAACAAATGCATCTTAATCATGTGTGCACCACCGTGTATATGAGCTGACAGAAAGATACTTAATAGGTACATTTAATAGTATACCTATTACCTGTACAGTTTTACCTGTTGGCATTCTTGTAGCAGTCAAACACACAGATTCTGAAATCCCTCCTTAGCTCCAGCATTTAAATTGCTTTCCTACAGTGGGGTTTAGATTGTTTTGCTTTGCTTTTAATTTCCGTCTCTCACTTCTTGAGGGGTTTTTTTTCCCTGCTTTCCCTTCTTTCCATCATAATGGAAAGAAGAAGTCAGATGTATTGTGTTGAGGGCATAACCTCGGGCTGTGTTTAACTCAAGTTAATAAAAAATAGCCTAGCAAGTAGGAGCTTAATTGCAGCACTATCAAATACTATCCAGAAAAGCAGAGTGCTAGCCTACAATGCCGAGGAAGGAGAAATGCATTGAGTACAAAACTGATTTTATTTATTATAGTGACCAGTGTAAATGTTTGTGATAGAAATATTCTGTGATAATGCTTTTATGTATCTTTAGTGCTCTACTGCTAACATATTTTTCATGTGAACAATTGTGAGTTCAATGCAAAAATCTGCTAAGTAAAATGTATGTTAAATTTCTAGGACCTTATTAATATATTGATGATATGAAGCTTTACTGTGGCATCAAAAATGTAGTATAACTTAGCAGCAGAAATTAAATGTTATCGAATGTTCCTATTTGTATTACAGGTTCAGGCAGGCAGTGATTGTCCCTATATTTTTGTAGAGCATCTAGCACAATGAAGACCAGGTTCCTTGGGAAGTATTGTGCAAATTTTGTTTCCTTAGATAGCATTTGTTGCTACTTACAGAATGCCCTTACTGTTAGCTTCAAATTGAACAGGAGAGCAAAGTCACGGCTGCTAGAGGAGCTGGGCTCCCCTCCCATTCGAGTGACAGCTGATACTGCAGTTGTGGTTTCTTTTGCCATGACTGCTAAGGCTGATGGAAACAAGGGAAAACTCAGCATGGATGGTATGTGCTCCTAGAATGGTGACTGCAGTCTTCAGATCCTTGTTTTGTTTTGGCACACTGAAATTTGTGCTGCTGAATTGAAGTGAGGTTTTGATCTTGACTCATAAATCCACTGTACGCCAGGTGCCACAGCACTTGCCTCTGTTTGTTTGCAACAAATTGCTAACTGAAGTGTCATATTCGGACAATGGAATGCACCAGCACCTCACTTCTGAGTTGTCACATTTGAAAGAAAAATACTTCAGGAATCCTTCCAGAAGTAAATATTTTCACAAGGCTGTGAATGTGTTTGGGAAAAAAAGGTCATGGGGCCTTGTCTACACTTCCTTGTTACTGTTTTTGAGCAAGTTACTGAAATGGAGCACATTCAGGATACCTGCATGCAGGACTCCAGACAAAGCCAGAAAATGGCTGAATATACTCCTGGGCTAGAATTCATCTCAATTTTATATATATAGAAATTAGACATTTAAATCAAAGTTTTTCACCTTAGATAGTGAAATGGATTTCAGACTTCAAGAAAATTATTCATCTGCTCTGTTTAAATTATTTATCTTGAGATGAATTTCCCCATTTGGCTGCATGCTTATTTCTGTTACCTGACAACACCAGGGGAATACCTAAACTGGGGCAAACAGATACCATCCCTGATGACTTGGATGGGACTCAGTTCAAGTTTTATGCCAGGTAAACAATCTGGTAGTGATATAAATAAATTGTACCAAATCATCTCCGAATCTCTCCAAAATGTAACTGCTTTTCAGTTTACATTAATTTGTAAGCAAAGGAAACAAATAACTTTACCTTGATATTTTAAGAAAGGCTTGTAAAGTATTAGTATAAAAATTGCAACACCTGGTTTCCTGTTTTATTTGTGTACAAAGTTATTTTAGTTACTGCACTGGAAAGATCTCAGTATAGGTGGAACCTGTGGGTTTGGAGCCACAAGCCTTCTGATCCATTGTGCGAGTTACCTGTCTCTCCTTGCTCCAGGTTCCAGTGCAGTGGTCTGATATGATCACACTGAAAGCCAGGATGACCAATTATGGCCTACCTAGGTACCAGTGGCTGACCCATGCTTGGAATTTCTTCCAGAGGGAGGTAAGATGACAGTTAATTCATTAACTAAAGTAATACCTGCTCAGTGAATGTTACTTATCTGCTAAGAAAAAAGGTTTGGTTTTAAGTGAATAGGCAAATAAATCCAAGTTCATTTGGTCTGAAACACTGTGTAGTGATGCTATCTTTTAATATCACTTGATATCCAGTTCTTTAGTTTGTAGGCCCTAAAGGTACTTAAACACCAAAATCAGAATATTAATAAATTCATTTAAATTGCTAACATTCTCATATCCGTTTTCAGTAAGGTTAGGACACTATTACCTTTTAGTATTACTTATAGCATTGAAGGATATGATGTATATAAAATTAAAAATCTGCAGGTAAAGTAAAATGAATGTGTCTATATGTTGTTTTAATATTAAACTGTGCTCCCCTTCCCATAGGCTCTGTTAGTTTCCTTTCATGGAGCTGTCATGGTTAAGATATGTTTAGCTGGAAAGGAATGGGAAAGGAAGTTTCCAAAAAGATGCCAACACTGTCTCTTTGGCCGAGGTTTGTGAAAGTGATAAGGGTTTTTATTTCCTTTGACTGGGGGGGTGGGAAACAAACCAAAAAGCTTCCTTGTATTCACAGCTTTGCCCTCTAGCCTACTAAAATTCAGAACTGTTTTTATAGAATGAAGTATTACGTTACAGAAACATGAAATTGCCCAAGGTAAAACCCATTAACTCCAAATATAACTCATGTGCAGGAAGAGAACTCTTTAAATGCCTGTCATTGTGCTGCCCTTGTTGAAATGTTGAAATCAATCATTGTTGCACAGATTTCCTGTTTATTTAAACATTTCCTGGCAGCACTTGGTTAGTCTGTATTTATACTAAAATGTGAAAGAAAGAGGCTACACACCAGCACACCACCCCCCTCCCCAGTTCCCTGCTCTGGCCATGCGAGCGCTCTGTGAAACTGAGTAATTCTTCATATACACATAGAGTGTTTATGTCTTTTCTGTACCTGAGATAATATAGTCAAATGGTCTCAATCAATTTTCATTGAATAGAGCTGGTACTGTATCCTGCTTTAAATGTGTCAGTTGATTAAATTAAATATTGCCTCTTATCCTCCTGGCTGTTGTAGTTTCATCATAATGGCTGGTTGTAGTATGAATATTAATAATAAAACTTCAACTAAGCCTTAATTTTTTTAGGGGAGAAGAACTTCCTTTTAGAAGTTAGAAGAAGTTTTAGAAGTTAGATTTTCCATATTGCGTCCGTGACCAGATGAAGGATTTGGGGAACTGAGAAAGCTCTTTTACAGTTTCTACTTAATTGGTGGGTTCTCATGTATATTCCATCTACTCATAGTTCAGATACTGGATGTATGAGCCTGCTATGTGCTTTATGTCTGCACAAGCACTTTACTTGTGGCCCTTCTTCGGTCAGCAAAATTGTGATTACAATTCTATTACCAAAGATTCAGCCCTGATCAGCTTGGTATTCTTTCTTCTGTATCTTTTAACATCTGAGGGAGATGGGAAATGTGTTCTCCCCCAGCCCTCTTGCTGGTTTAATAGCAGAGTTGTGACCATGCTAAGGAAGATGGAAAGGGTCAGCTGAAGTCAGGAAACAAGAACTGGGCTGTGAAGAAAAAAGAAAAGTGTAAGAAAAGGATGTTTAATGAGATGGTCTTTGCAATGGCAATGAGGAGCCAAAGCTTGAGCTTTCCATAAAGTCCAGTGCTGGGAGGATTTTGACTGACTAATAAACCAATAAAAACTGAGACATGAGAGCTGTGGTAAAGAAGGAAGAAGTGAGATTTTTAAGAGGACTGATGAATTAAAGGCACAGTGTGTGTCAACATGTCTGGGCACTGATCTGCTTGATTGTAAACAATGGGTGGTGTGGAATACAGGACTCTGGCTCTGAAGCAGGTTAAGAGGGGCAAATATGTTCTCAAGCCTGTGGATCAAAGGAACCAAGGAATGACTTACACTCAGGCTGGTCCTGAAGGACATCCAGGCAGAAAAAAGTAGCATCTTGTTTCTGCAGCAAAACATGTTTTCAGTCGTGTCAAGTCCACATCCAATGCCAAACCAAATCTAATGTAGCTGCTTCATCCCTTTTCTATGTGAAATCAGATGCTAATGTGGTAGACTGGTCATTTGGCTTTAAATCTCAGGGTGTGCTTTGCGGAGGAGAAGACAGGTTGTTAGTCCTGGTGGGTTTTATAGCCAATTACAGCTCATCTGCTTTATAGCCAAACTTCTTTTTTTTATGGTTGATTCTGTTGCAGTATTTATTTTAATGTGATACCCCTTCCTTCCAGTTTCAGTTTTCCTTTCAGCATTTGTGATTTCTATACATTTTTGCTTACTCTTTTAATTTTTTTTCTATATTCAGGTAAATCTGTGCTTTTTGTGTTTTCAACAAATGTCTGTAGTTGTAGCCTTGCAAGAATAGTCCACTAGTAAAACTTTTTTCTGCTACTCCTTTCAGCCAAAGGTATACTTGTTCATTAGTCCCCATTTTGACATGAAATGGTGTTAGTTCCTTGTAGTAAGAACAGGAGAATCGTGAGATAGGACAATTTCTGTGAAGCATCCTTTGAGGAAGCAATTGGGATTTAAAGCACAGAGCAGTATCATTGGCTGTTTCTGAAGTATTCATTGGTCACTACATTACATTTTTCATGTGGCTTTTATGCCAAAGTACAGCAAAACAAGATACATGGAAGCACTTGTAGATGTTTTTAGTTCTATGTAAATATTTTGTAAGTTGGTATTAGGCACTTACTTAGGTTTTTTGATGACCTACTTTACCTACTGAATAAGTAGCATGATTATTACTGATCTTGGCTAATCCTTCCTTTGCAGTTTAAATGTTGTGGCGTGGTGTACTTCACAGACTGGCTAGAAATGACAGAATTGGACTGGCCACCTGACTCCTGTTGTGTCAGAGAGTTCCCAGGATGCTCTAAGCAGGCACATCATGAGGATCTCAGTGACCTTTATCAGGAGGTAAGGAGAAAACTCTGCATATATTGGAAGGTTTTGTACATTCTTCCTGATCCAATATTTTCGAAATTCATCATTTGCAGTGCAATAGAGTAATTTGTTTGTAGAGTAGTTGTGTTTATGGAAAGTGTTCATGATTATTATTTGTCAGTGCTGAAGCAGGGGGAGGAAAGAAGGAATAATGAAGCCACCCACTCACCCTTACCTGGAAGTAAGATGAGTTAGTGGCAGTGCAGTTAAAATCTGAGATGTGCTTAAACTTCGAAGTGTTTGTTTTATATCGGTTAGGTTAGAGTTCAAATTTGTTCCAATCCAAAAGTTATAAATTAGGTGTGAAATAATTTATAACCAGTTATAAATTAGGCTCCGTACCATCAAACTTCTGCAGGGTAAGTGGAAGAATACTTTAGTGAAATGTACAGTAAAGGATGTTTTTGAGAGTCCTTTTGGAAGATGAGAGCTCTCTTGTTAAGACGTCTCATGCCAGGAGGCAGGTAATTCAGTTTTTGTACTCTGAACATGCATAGAAACTTGTTGTGAAAATGCTCTTTCTCTCTACATTACAGTATGATTATTTAAAAAGAGGTACAAAAAAAGCCTTAAAACAAGACAAGGACCTGTTTGAACTCAAAGTGGGTAGGGGAGGTCCTCATGGTAACAAGACATTACTGTTCTTAGGGTGAAAATCATAAAAACAAGTAAATTGTTCTTTTCTCACGAATATTGCCTAAAGTCACCTTTGTCTGGAAACTGCTTTGTTAGCTACCATTTTTTTATGCTAACAGACCTCTGAAGACCTATAATTGTACATTGAGTAACAGCAGAATGACCAACAGTCCAGGTAGTGCAACAGCAACACACGTGTCTCAGTCATATAGTTATGGGGATCTGAGAAGAGGCACGTTCTTCAGTAGATTGCTTTTAGAGTAATACAGGGTGTATAGGAAGGAGGATGTGCCTGAGAATTGTACTTTCAGATGCTGCAGCATGAACATTTCTCCAGTGGATGGTGTAGCTCTGCATTATGAACGAGTACCCAAAGAACCATTTTATTTTCTCCCAGTCTCTTTAAGGCTGTTTAAGACCTGTTCTTACAAGAATCTGTTGCATGGCTCTTGTGTAGGAGCTATGGAGCAACAACTCTGAAGCAGAGGAGATTCACTATATAAACAAGCCAAAATGAATGTTGGCTATTGGCAGTAAACAGTCAAGTTTTGGGGAAATGAATTTGTATGGTATTGACTCTGCGAACAGAAATTATTTAATCTAATCTGGACTTTCCGACATACATCCTAGAAGTCTGTGTACTTCCACTAGGAAGAGAGAAGATAGAGCTGCCAAAAGGCAGGTGCCTCAGAAGGCTAGTCTGTGCTAAGGATCCTTAAAGACAGTGGCAGAGGTTGGCTTTTTTCCACCAGCTACTTGTAGACCCTCTCTTGCCTTCTGGCAAGGCTCACACTACTGACAGCACTGGTTATGCTTTAGAAGTGTCAGTCCCTGAATGACAATGCCATTCAGGCTTCTTCTGGGGCCTGCCAGTCTCTTGTACGTTTTGAAAAACTAAAAATCGTGGCTCACTTTGCAATAATGGTTGCTTTTTTGTAATACTATTGCTACTGTTAATACCATAGAAGTCTGTCGTAGAGAGCCTTCAAGGGGAGTATATGGAAGCTGTAGAACATTCATTTGCCCCCTGCTTCTTTCTCAGATGAAAAGGCAGGAGTATGTAAGCAGTGTCACTCAATGAAAAACTGCTCTTTGAGCACAGGAAGCTCAAACATTTCTAAGAAGTGTTAGTCATTGGAATGTAGAATGTAATGTCTAAAGTGCAAGGGTTTTTTTCTGTCATCTCTTTTGCTAACCTTTTATGCCCATGCCATATTCCAAGAAAGTGGTTCTTTGAGCACTTCATATGTTAAAAATCTTTTGGTTCTACTTGGAGAAAATTAATAGCTAAAGATGATTATTATGTAGGACATACGGGCTGTGTTAAGACCCACTTGATAAAAGAAAGGCTGCTTGGCTTTTTTTTTTTTTTTAAAGAAATCTGAAGGGCACATTTATGGTTCTTCCCCTACTGTACTGCAGAGCATTTTGGATGGATTCAGCACTTAGCAAAAATTTATTTTTGGTTCTCTACTGCAGAATCCATTCCAGAAAGGGACAGGCTGTGTTCAGTTGTATCAGCCACAAAAATACTTCATTTCTCTTTGAGATATGTACAGTATTTTGTAGGCAAAATGTTTCTTTCCATGGCGCTTGCCTGTGGGGTGTTTCACAGACTCTTAGAGTGTGCTTGCTAATAAGTTTGTCAGTATGATGCAAAACCAATGTACACTTCCAAGACTAATCTGCCTGACTTCTGCTTTGCAGAACTGAAGGGAAAAAGCTTTTTTAGAAAGTGATTCAAACCAAACTTGCGTTGTCTGGTGGTTTGAGAGGGAGCCTGATAAGATTAGCCTCGCTAGCCTAAAATTGGTTTATGTAAATATTGGGCAGGTTCATTCTGGTACTTCAGAAAAATTCTTTGTAGTACTTCAGAAAAATTCTTTGTAGTACTTCAGAAAACTGAAGTTTGGTTTGTCTGGGACTGATAAATGTGTTTTGTTGTAGCTGTGCTGTGATTTTTTGCTGGGAACTCAGAACTTTCTGTAATCTAAGTTGGAATACTTCACAATTTAATTTTTGCAGAAAGGTGACTTACAGTTCTGCTTGAAAGTATTTTTGGCAGGAATCGTGTTCTCCCTACTGGATATTGAAAGCTATTTTTCAATTGTGCTAGCCTTCTTGAATTGCTTTTATTCTGATGAGCTTCACCTTTGGTGCAGTTTCATGAGCAGACTGACCTTAGAAAAAGCATGGTTGTGAGGGAAGTGTGAAGATGATGATGTGGCCTTGGAGGTTTGTTGTGGTCTGAGGACAAGAGGAGCTCTGCCCATCTTGTGATTGGGAACTGCAGCCTAGATAAAATGATTGGTAGGAGTTGATATCTTAAAAAAAAATATCAAACTTGCATGTTCAATATTTTTGTTTGTTTTGTGGCATAATTTTCAGTATACTCAAAATTAATTTTAATTAAATTATTTTGTTTTAATTTTAGTTTGTTTTAATTTTTAATTTTACAATTTGCTTTAATATACTTTTGAGTATACTCAAAATTTGGGTGTACAGAAGATTGGTTGAGTTTGCTGATGGCTTATCTTTTCTGCTCAGAGAAGTGCCTTATTTCAGTTAAGGTTTTTATTCTATGATGTAGTAAATCAGTAATATATGCTAAATAAGAAATACATGCTTTTTCCTATTTCAAGACTGAAAGTATAAAATAGCCTGTTTAATATATATGAATCAGGCCTTTAATCCGTAGCTTTGTAGGAATCTGAAACTGATTCTTCTGAATGATTGCTGCAAAGTTTTATACTATATCTGGCTTGTCAACAAGAGCTCTCCATTTAGTGACAAACTTTTGCTGAGGAAAGTATATTTATGTACTGCTTAACTGCAGGCTACCAACTATGAAAGTGTTACATAAGCAGAAATAAAATGCATGAATGTGAAGTTAACAGGGATGGCTGGGTGTTTCTCAGTTTTGAAACGGATTTTGAACATGTATTAGAGCAGAACTATAGGAACATCATTAAATGGAGGAAAACAGTCTATCTAGATTGGGCATAATTTGTCTCAGTTATGTGTCTGTGTACTGCAGGAGATGTAGGCATTAATGTTATTGCTCTCTGTTAGTGGGTGTTTTCTCTAGGCAACAAATGAACTGAGTTTGAATATTGCTGTGGTGGAGCATTTTTAAATTGTGACCAGCATCCACCTTCATCTCTTTAAGTTATCAAAAGTATTAAAATGCAGCCAGTTTCTCTGTAATTAACAACAAATTTGGGAAATAGAACTAAACTGCCTTCCAGTTGAAGAAAAGAAGATGCCAACGTGACAGTTTTTGTCATCCCCCGCCCTTGCCCAAGTCCAGTTACTGTACAGTGTTGTTTCTTTTTCTTTTGAAATTTCAGAGAATGCATACTTGCTTCTTTTTCTGTTTGCTGCTGTTTAGAAAACAAAACAGTGAAACGAGCAAAGACATAGAGATCCTTTAATTTACTCTAGTACAATTATCATAGAGTACATGAATTTTATTTAGATCCTAGATGAAAATCTGTTGACTACAGTGTGAACTTTGTGTGTGTGTGTCAAAAACAGGGCCTTTCATCAATATATTTAGGACTGTAGCATTTGAAATTGGCTTTGGGGAAATTGTTTTTGGGGAATTTCAGTGTGATTGAAAAGTGTTATTTATCATGTCCTGTCTTCAAATTCCATCACTTTGATCGATTGCTTTATTTTCTTAGAAAAGCCATAAGAAATATGAAGTGAGGATACAAATGCAAAAAATAACATTCTCAAGACAGTGCCCACTTTGATTGGTTCCTGATGTTTGCTTCTGAGACCAGTGGCCATCCAGTTTGTTAGTCTGAGTTTTCCCTTGATATGTCTGTTGCTTTGATAATTGTGCTGTAAAACCCTGCAAAGCTTAGAATAGAGAATAAGCATCATGCAAAATAGCAGAGGCCCCTCTCTGCGTGGTTTTATTGTCTCTGTAGACTGCGCATCGCCCTTACTGAGCAATGAGCATTGTAACTTGTGTTTTGCCGTGTTAGCCAGTAGTTCCCAAAGCTGCTGCCTCTCCATGGATCCTTGCTGCCTTACAAGGGCTTGGGAGCTTTTCTAAAACATTGTGTGGTAGTTAGTTGGCCATTTAAGCAAACTGTAGAGCCTGCATTGAAGGTTTGGAAAGAGCTAAATTCCATTTTTATGAACATCAACTTACAACGTTTTAACATAGTTTTCATCAGATGTTTTCTGATGAGGTTGCGCAGGTCCGTAGATCTTTCCTACAATACTGTTCTAGCTTCAGAGTGTGGTATTATCTATAGAAAAAGTCTAAAAGAGTTTAAAATAATTGACAACCCTGAAGATCTTCAATTTAAAGAGAGAAACAAGATGATAAAGAGGACTTTAATGGCTTTTAAACCTTCACAAAACCAGTTGAGTTTCTTTAACCATTAATGAGAGTTGATAGGAACTCAGATCAACTTCGAGTGATTTCTGAATTGAAAAGTAGCACAGATCTCTTCCAGTAAAGTCTCTGTGTATGACAAAACTTAAAGTTGGCATTATGGAAGCACTTAAAAACTAGGCAAAATAATTTTCAAAGTATTGTTTGAAGGAGCTGAGAGAGAGATTCTTGAGAGCCAGAGAAGACAGCAGTGGGTAGGATGAGCTAAGCCTTGGGAACTGCAAACCAAGTATTACTGACTGGTTTTATTAATCTATTTTTGTTTTATAGGGATGCGGAAAAAAAATGTACACTTTTTTGAGGGGGACGAAGCAATTGCAAGTGCTGAGATTTCTGGGAATCTCTATTGGAGTAACACAGATCCTGGCTATGATCCTCACTATTACTTTGCTGTGGGCTCTGTACTATGACAGAAGAGATCCCAGGGCGGATCAGATCATGGCACTGAAGAGTGATACCTCGCAGGAGCTGTCATGTCATTCCATGGGGCTACTGAAACCAAGCCTGACCAGGATCTTTGAACATACATCCATGGCAAACAGCTTTAATACACACTTTGAAATGGAAGAGCTATAAGTGATGCAATGAATCTGCGACATCACAGAGGATTTTAATTGTTTTGTTGTTAATTTTGTTCTGTTCCATCAAATATGCCGAATATATCAGTCTTCTTATGCATCAGAAACCAGCTAATGAATGGAAATGAAGGAGACCAGCAAAGACAGATGAGCCTGTCTCAGCCTCTGAGCCATGGCCTCAGCCGTGAAACAGAGTTGATTTTGTGTATTTGTTTTTTGAAAGGCACTCATTCAGTTGGGCACAGTAATACTGATTGTCACAAGCTGTGTGAAGTGTGAAACTGACTCAGTCACAGGTAGACTGAGCCTGTAAGGAAGCATCATGGGAAGGGAAGAGAAATACTCATCTTCTGAAGAAACAACTGTGCTTTGAGCAAACAAAATGTGACTTCAGCTGAAATTGACTTTTAATAAGCCATTTGGAAAATGTCTTAATCAGGGATCTATGTATGTGTAATTGTGTGTTTTCATGTGTGCATGGAAAGCAGAGCTACAATTCAAGTTAATACTTGGATTTAAAAATTTGCAAGATTTTTTAAAAGGGCGAGACTTTCTTTTTTCTAACAAAACCTTTATCTTAGCTTTTGTTGTTAAAGATGTTCTAAAACTTCTATTTTTCTCTAACGTAACAATTTTTTAATTTTAAATGTATTAAACAGGGATTGGAAACAAAACTATAGCTCTGGACAATAGACTTTAGTTTTCTGGAGAATTCTTCTTTCAAACAGTTTGTTCTGTGGACTATTTCTTAGTAAAAAGGAAGAAAACCTTAAACATTCTTTCCAAAATGGGAATCAATATGGGAGTAGCACATTTTTATAGATAAATCTTTTCTCCTGTCTGTGATTCCCCTGAAGCTAGAAACAAAAGACTGCAAGAAAAATGCTTACAGTTCTGGATGCTATTGCAATAATTGTAAAAGTACATGAGGAAAAATTTTACTTTGGTGACTGCTTCATTAAGAGCTCTCTGGTGGCTTAAAATGCCAGCCGGAAACAAGATTAAAATATATTTATTGAGGTGGGGAAAGTGCATTTTACTGTATTTTTATGAACAATGTCTATGTCATAGGATTATTTTTACAATTGGCCACACTCTTGAAATATATATTGGTTCCACTGAGTATAGTAGTTTGTGGCAAATGGGCTTTTTACATAATATTGCATTTAAAAAATTCTTTCATTCATTTTGGAATTTGTAAAAGAAAGAAAAAGCAAGGTGTGATTTGGTAGACAATAAAATTGCTTTTCTCTTAAATTCCATAATGGCTTTTTTATTTTTAAGTCCTCTAGTAGGAATGCTTTGGATGGGCATTGGGAGGGTCCTCCTGCCTAGTGTGAGTTAATTTGACGTCTTTACCCATTCCACTTACTCTCTTGTAGAGAAACTGCAATGTTAAGTGTAATTTTCTTTTTTTTTTATTGCTTCTGAGAAAACTTCTTAAGGGCTTGTGAAATTAAGCTCTTCAGTTGTGTGGGCTGTTGTTTGCTTTTTAGCAGTCTGCACGTGGGTGTAATTATTTCAAGGGTACTATTGCAAGCAAGATTACCTTTCTGCTTTTGTACTTCTTCTATAGATGCTAATACTTACTTTGGGAGGTGAAAAGGAGACTAACAGAGAGACCATCCCAAAATTTTGCTTGGAGTATCTTTGTCAGGAATACTTTCTTATGTTCTGTTTTGGGAAGCCTTGGCCTGGTGTTACTGCACAGGTACAACCAAATTCCACCCAAATTCCGCTGCTCAGCCTGGGCAGTGTTGCTGTAGCTAAGGGTGAGGTTCCTGTGTGGACAAGGAGCAGGTGTCTCACAAAGTTTGGGTGTGGGTGTAGAGCAACTCCAGGCTTCAGAGTGCTACAGAGACCAGTGGTGCTACACAGTGCTTTTGACCTGTCATTTGCCCCTGTTTAAAAACAACAACAAAGGTCCATACAAACCACAAATTGTGGAATCTTGATTATGGATTACGTGTGCAGTGCTGCATTTGGCAGTGAATTACTGGTGAATGTAGGGAATTTCACTTAAATAATGTAAAAAAAGTAACATAAAAAGAAAAAAAAATCCTTTTTTCTAGGGAACCTCAGCCCTTAAAGCTTTACCCAAGTAGTGTCTGTGGAAGCTCCCTTAGCCATGCTTCAAATGTCCCTAGTCTTTCAATGCAAGGACTGGTCAGACTCTCAGTGGGGGTTGCCTGTGTATCTTCTTGTGTCCAGGTTAGAGCTCATGAAGGAGCAAATACAGCAAGCCAAGGTAGGGGGGATGTGCTGGAATTCAGAGATACTTACAGCCTAGGTCATTTGGTTTTAGGCTGGCTGGGTGCTGAGGAAGCACTGCTTTCAGGTGTAGTCAGGTTTTTTTAACAGCAGAGGGTTTGCTTTGGGGAGGCCTCCTTTGATACAGAACCAACCTCCCAAAGCAGTGTTTATGGACCTCCACAACAACGAACATGTGCAGTCACGGAAACCTCACTGGGGCTTGGCTACCCAACTCCCAAGCCAGTCTACACTCTGGGAAAGAATCTTTCTGAGTATTTAACCACATTTGCAGAAGTAGGTCTCATCTGTGAATTGAAACACTTGAAGATTTTTTTTCTTTGACTGCTCAGGCTATGAGTTGTCTTTCTCTAGGGCTTCTTCAAAGAACATTAAAATTAATTGACTCAACTGCAATGAGCATGCTCTTTGCATGTAGAGCTGTATGTAGGAGAGAGGCTGCTTCGCAAGACAGGAACATTTAGAGATACTTGAGGCAGTGAAAACAACTTCCTCTTATTTTTTTTTTTCCCCTCAGTTTTACAGGAGTGCTTGGAGAAGGATGGTGTGTTTTTTGTTCTCTGCAGCATAAAGTGTAATGAACTAAATCTTTCATGTTGCAGCAAAGAACTATGGAGATGCTCCGTAACATTCTTCACAGAGTGCTCTAGGAGCAACTGTATAAGAAAAAGGGGTCACTCCCTGCCAGCACCAAGTTATCTGTTCAGCTCAGTGACTATACCGAGTCCATGGGTCTGTGCCTGTGGCTCTGGGGCTGAGCAGTCATTAGATTAAGTGGATGCTTTTAGGAGGCAAAAATCACTATTTCTGGTCCTCGGATAAGGTATTGATTCATCTGCCAACAGGTTGTATGACAAGATTTTTGGAAGGAAAGAGCTATATTTTCTCCTTTATAATTTTGCATTTTGTAAAAGCATATATGAATATAAGGGAATATATAAAGAATGAATAGTAAAAAGAGAGGCTGTTGGTCACAGCAGTTATACAGTTAAATATGATGGAGGAAGGGATTTATAAATAGCTGTTAAAGTTTTTATTGCAAAAGCATTGTATTTGGTCTCAGAGCATGGTGCTAATAATGCTAAGGTTGCAAGATCTGTCCCCATATGGGCCATTCAGTTAAGAGTTGGACTTGATGCCTTGTGTGTCCCTTCCAACTCAGAATATTCTGTGATTCTGTAAACTATGCAGAAAAACACAGATTATTAAAGTCTTACAACATTTAAATACTTAGGGTTTGCATGGCACTGCAGCGGGGAGGCTGCAGGGGTGATTTCTGAGAGAAGCTGAGAAGCTTCCCTCATGTCTGGCAGCCAGAGCCAACCACCTCCAGCATGGACCCACTGCTGGCCAAGGCTGAGCCCTTCAGTGACAGTGGTAACACCTCTGGGATAAATATTTAGGAAGCAGAAAAAGTGGTTGTGGCAATAGCAACTGCAGCTGGAGAGAGGAGTGAGAGGAACTGCTCTGCAGACACCAAGGCCAGTGAAAAAGGAAGGGCAGGAGGTGCTCCAGGCGCCAGAGCAGAGATTCCCCTGCAGCCCGTGGAGGTCCATGGTGGAACAGAGATCCACCTGCAGCCCGTGGAGAGCCCCACACCAGAGCAGGCGGGTGCCTGAAGGAAGCTGTGAGCCTGTGTATAGCTCCCACTGGACCACGCTCCTGGCAGGACCTGTGGAGAGAGGAGCCCGGGCTGGAGCAGGTTTGCTGGCAGGTTTGTGATCCTGTGGGGGACCCACGCTGGAGCAGTTCATGAAGAACTGCAGTCCATGGGAAGGCTGCGTGTTGGAGAAGTTTGTGGAGAACTGTCTCCCATGGAAGGGACCCCATACTGGAGCAGGTAAAGAGTGTGAGGAGCCCTTCCTGGGAGGAGGAAGGAGCATCAGAAAAAACGTGATGAACTGACCACAAACCCCATTCCCTGCCTCCCTGCACCTCTGAGGAGGAGGAGGTAGAGAATTCAGGAATAAAGTTGAGCTTGGGAAGAAGGGAATAATGGGGGAAAGGTGTTTTATTTTTTATTACCCTATTTGGATTTGATTGGTAATAAATTAATTACCCCAAATGAAGTGTGTTTTTCCTATGAAAGCAGTTGGTGAGTGATCTCTCCCTGACTTTATCCCAACCCAAGATATATTATTTTGTTATGTTTTCTCTTCCCTGCCCAGCTGAGAAGGGAAGTGATAGAGTGGCTTTGGTGGGCATCTAGCATCCTGCCAGTGTTGTCAACCCACCACAAGCACTGCATTTAGTTAATGCAAAATGCTATTGTCAACGTGCGATTGTATCTAAAACTTTCCAACTGGTTTATGATTACTTCCTGTTAAAAAAAAAGTGATGCTCTAAACTTTTGAGAATTTTTATACATCTACTTCCTTTTTATTCAGCACTCCCCCACTTCAGTTGTTGCTTATGCAGAGATACTGTAAAAAGTAGACTACTAGATAATACAGGCAGGTAAGAAACTAAGCTGTCTGGATTTCATATATCTTCTGGACATTGCCAATCTATATATAGTGTTCATTCCTGACACTCCTCTTTTAGCCACATGTTTATGTATCCCATCAGCTGATGCCTCTTCTAGAACAGGCGATAATCCTAAAATATTCCCATGGTCAATGGGAAAATAAAGCCCTGGTGAGCCCCAGGTGCAGCAAAGAGAGCTTATGACCTCCTAAGCACCCTTCCTGCCCAAAATTTAATGATCCTGTGGCTTTAGTAATTTGTCCTCCTCCAGATCAGCTTCCTCTCTAAAGGCCCCCCTTCTCTCTGCAGCAGCTGAGGCTGCATCATGTTCTCTGCTGTGAAAGCCTTCTCTTGGTAGTCAGTGTGCTTTCACCGAGAGTATATCCACAACTCCAAAATGTAAAGTGTACATTTTCAGTTTGTCTCCTGTAGGTATTTTATGTGAGGACAGTTGTTCTCAAAAATGCTCTGGGATTGTTCAGACAGGTATTACTTTTATCTTTCCCCACCACCCAGATCAGTGAGCTCCTCCCAGAGGCGACCATCACATGTGCCAGTGCTGATTGGCATCGTCTGCAGCTGGTCGCCCTTTATTAGTGATCCATGGTGTGTTATTACCCACTCTTATGCTACAAAAAGAGTTTGATCTTTTCTGTGCGCTAATATTTTATCAAGGGAATTTGATACCAGGTATGAGAAGACTGTAGGCTGAGAAGTTTGGCAGAGCAGTTTGGTTTTTGGATGTACATAGGGGACATTTTTTAAAGTACATATTAAGAAGTGGAGTTCATACTGCTGGAAATAATGCTCCAATTTTCTCTGCTGCTGCAGGCTGGGAAGGGAAAGATGATGGCTGGTGTCTCAAGAGAAGGGCAACTCTGTGTAGTGGAGTTGTGGTATCCTGGTCGTGATGGCTCTACTATCGTTTAGATACACTCACAGCTTGCCTGGAATTACTGTCTAGGACATTTGCTGACTTCAGATTTAGTGTTCCTTCCAAATTATTAGAGGGGAAAAAGAAGTTTCGTGAATAAGTTATTGCAGAACCAGGTTGACCCATTCAAGCATGCAGATGTTTTATTTAAATATTCCTCAGATGTCTGTTTATTCAGCATAACACATGGATTATGCTGCCTTCTGAAATACGATATATGACTGTCAAACAAAACTGTCAAAACAACAACCTTGGTTTCTTTGTATGATACACAGAAATAATTACATTTCATGTACAGTACAGATGCATTTTACACAGTCATTAACAGTCATTCACTACCAAAACAGCACTTAAATCACCTAAAACACCAAAAAAATGTGTATTTCCCAAATTCAGAATAAATTAATGGTTTTGCATGTGACATATGGAAATAGGAGACAGGACTGGAATTCCGAAAAATCTTACTAAATTATCTCCTAAGCTGCATTTTAAAAATGAAAGTACAAGTTGCTTCAGGGGTATAACTGTTATGCAAGTGTATTGCTGTAGTGCATTCTTTCTAGTGCCTATGAAGAGGAGAATAAAGAGCTTTTTTAAAAGACACATGACCTGATGGAGTCAGTAGGTTTCCTGGGTTGTGTGTAGTCTGTACCAAAGTAGGTCTAGTAACTGCCTCTTTGCATTATTTACCTGATATAACTAGTCATGAAGTACTATGTGACGTAAAGAAGTTGTTGCAGTTCGCTGATATCAAGGCAGTTTTTATATCAATAACTGTTTGGCAAAAGGTGGGGACCACATATGAGTAACCACGCATAGAATTAGGATGCAAGTAAAAACTGATGTGTTCTGCCTCTCCTTTAAATCCATTAAAGTTTATGTAACCTACCAGCTTCAGCAGATCTGCTGCAGTTTTCTAACAGGGTGGAAGAGAGCAGCACTGGGTAATGGACTTGGGCAGGGTTGCTCAGAAGGAGCAGCCCTCCTCTGGCTCAGAGGACAGCCTGTGCTTCTGCTCTCTGATGTCTGAAAGAAATGGAGAAGCTCAGTTTACAATGAGTAAATCGTTCTGATTTGAAAAAAAATTGGGAAGTTAATTGCAAATTAACCAAGAATGCATTAACTTCAGAATAAGTAAATGATAAGATAAAAGAGTAATGAACGGCATTATCTACTCCTTTTACTTGCAGTTTAATTCTAATATGTGATGCTGTATTTTGGTGTATATACTGTAGCATGATAGTCTATCATCTACTCTTCACTGTTGACAGGTAGAGAGAAAGACCACTATTTGTGTGCAAGAAAAAATGTATCATCAGCAAGTTTCAGTTTTTAGTGGGTATTTTAATGTAAATTTTCAGGTCAGTAGAATGCTAGCAAATACTATACTGAAACATACACTACTCAAACTATTAAATAACTGTGTTAATCATTTATTGTAATGGCATCTAATGCACTGAGCCTTTTGATTTATATGCATATTTTATTTTGCAGACATGCAATTATTTCTGATCCAGTGTTTTTGATGTATATATGTATGTATTGATATGCACATATTCCATGTATATTTGATGTATATGATGTATGGTATGTCATGAATATAAGAAGCATTATGATACATCTAATGTACTCTCTTGAAGAAAAATTACACTTTTTTATCAGAAGGGTTTCTGATAATATCAATGTCCTTTATAAATGAAGCCAAGAAGCCTTAATTTGTAAAACCTTCATACTAGCTTTTAGGCCTGCCCATGTAGGCAAATTCCCATTCTAATCAATTATATTTTTATAGCTTTGGGACTCAATCCATTATGCTGTCATTGTTCTTAGGTAATTAAATATTTTTCACACAATATAAATTTTCAAACAAGTTTTAAGATGCAAGTTTGCAGATAATTACAAAAAGAATTTAGCCATCATTTTTACTGAATGTCTTTCAGTGTATTCCAGTGTAGCTAATACTCTGGATACTGCAGAATGTAAGCAAGGAAAGTTTGGAGATAAGCGTTAGCTGATCCCCAAAACACCTTTGTGGTAATTTGAATTCAAATAGGATTGCTCCTGTAGCAGTAAACTGTGACAAGAGGTTTGTTCTGAAAATACAGAAGTAGACAAGTTGTCTGTGGAAGAAAGGACTGTTGATTCATCAGTATCCTTGAAATCTCAAATGGTACAGTTATGCTGGTGGCAATGAACTGTCAGATAGAGAACAGTGAACAAAAAGAACAATGACTGAATAGCAGTTGGTGGTGCACAGTTTGGCTGTAAGATTATTTAAATGTTTGCCATTAGAAGTTTATAGTGTAGATGAAGTTGTGTAAAATATCTTAAAAAAAAAATCCTGATTCCTGATACAACAGATGTACATGACTTATTGCAGTTGTAACAGTACCTAGGAAGCAAGATAAAACAATAGTAAATATTGAACTAACTGAACACCTTTAGTTCCCTAATGAGTGTTTGAGTAAGAAATACTGCATTTTTCAAAGGGAAGTTATTTGTACAACTACCATGGAACATTAACAATCAGCTTGTTGTAAGTGCACGGAAATGCTCCTTTCTACAGTATTATTTTATCATGCCTAATCTGAAAAACAACAAAAGTAAACTGAGATCACAGCTCCAAATAATTTCAGCATGCATTACGGTTGTAGTTCTTTCAGTCAGTACAAACATACTTCATATGAGCATTTTTTCATTCATTTTTTGACAGTTCTTCAACAAGTTTGTGGTTTATTAACAGGGAAAAAAAGATGTTATCAAAATGTTTCTCGTTGTTTTGCATTCAGCAGGAACATAGGTTTCTATTTTTTCGTTTGTGTTTTTTTCTAAAAAGAGCTTTCATGATAAGAAGAAGCATCAATGGGGACATTTCATTGTGCTCATATAGTAAGTCAGGATGGTCACAGAAGATTCCACCACGCGTCAGTTCGGACAGAGGGTAAGAAACTCCTTTTGGTTCACACCCTATGACATCAAAACCCACAAAGTGTTTTGTTTCTCCTGAACCTCTTGCTCTGCGGCCACTGGCACACTCGTCAAGGGGCGTTGTCTTTGTCAGCTCTCTCATTCTTCACGACTCGTTTTTCACTGCTCGAGCTCAGCTTGCAATTGGTCTTTATGCTAATTTATAAATAATTCCTTGTTTTATAATGCAGATACTCTGACAATGTTTCCTCCCGAATACTCAGGAGAATCTGGCCTATCATCTCCTTCAGGTGTGGTGACTGGTGGTGTTGGGATGCTGATTATTGCTGTAGTGACGTAAGGCTGCTCACAGTTTAGTTTAACGCACTCATCCACTTTGGCATTTAAGCTGGAACGGCTGGAGGAAAAAATGAAAATCCATGAAGAACGAAAGTCCAGTTACCGCAGACCTCTCGTGCCTGATTCCATTCCCTCAGCCAGCCATCTCCATCCTGCCCCACTGGAGAGCTCTAAGTACAGAGCAGCACCACCCCACTGTAGCCCAGCAGCAGGCAGTCCACAGCTATGCTCATGTCCATGTCCCTTTCTCCCTTCCTTCCCACCATTTCAGCACTTCTCAGCCAACCACGTGTGTTTCTGAACAGGGGAAGCATTGCAAACTTAGCACAGTCAAGTTGCTTACTATGCAGGAAAGCGGAAACTAAGGGCCAGTCCGTCTCCTACATATTCCTCAATAGCATGCTTATTTAAGAACATTTATATATTAGGAATAGTTTCTTCACTGAAATGGTTGTCAGACATTGGAACAGGCTGCCAAGGGAAGTGGTTGAATCACCACCCTTGGAAATGTTCAAAAGGTATGTGATGTGGCACTTGGGAATATTGTTTAGTGGTGAACAAGGTGGTGCCAGGTTAATAATTGGCCTCAATGATCTTGGAGGTCTTTTCCAACCCTAGTGATTCTGTGATTCTGTGTATATCCTGTTTCCTCAATAGTAAGGCACTCTATTATATGCACTAATTAAGTTTGTGTTAATATGTTCATGGAGTTGCTGCAGTACCTCCCCATTGTAAAAAACTTGTAAAACTCAGACTATTTCAAGGTGAAACTAGCATTTTGTGCTTGTGTTTTTGTTTTCTAGCACAGAGCTGGGGCTTTTTGTTTTTATATACATGGTGTCTGGAAGTATGGTGCAGGCAAGTCCTCTAGCAGAAAAAGAATGGATTCAGGTAGAGTATTTCTTGAAAAACTAAGATAGATTGGAGCTTTGTGCTGGCCAGGAAGTTTCATTGCATAACAGCTGAAAAACTTCAGTAGTTCTAAGCTGTTGGATTGTTAATGGAAATGAAATCCAAAGCTAGTAACTATACAAAGGAAGCCACTCAAAATGTATCTTAACAAGACAATCTCTAGCAACTTGTGCTGAAAATACTTCTTTATTAAAGTGTGGCATGTATGAGATCAATAGAAAGCACTTCTGGGTCTCCTGAGACATCTGCTGTATTTTCAGAGGTGATATTTGGATATGTGTGAAAGCCAAATACTTTTCTTTTGAGAGTACAGGGACATTCATTAAATTACAGACTCTTAAACTACACTTTCCTCACTTTTGTAATAACTCCTCAAACTAGGAAATACATTTTTCTTATCCATTTCATATTTTTTATTTAGAATAGCCTTCCTTATGACTATTACTCTTAGGACTCTGGGAATCAGTTTTATTTCTCTGCTCTGCAGAGATGCAAGGAAGTCTCATTTCCTATGCCTCTGAACCAAGAAGGGGCAGACAGAGCATTTGCTCATCTCCTATATCTGAATTGGACATTTTTCGATGTGAAATTTTTCTTCTTATGCACTTGTCCACAGCATATAATCCTTGGTGCTCTATTTTATTTGGGGTGCCTGGATGCTGCTTGCTGCAAATAGTGCACAATAGTTTGTGAGGAGGGCCTGAGAGGGCAGAAATGGATAGAGGGAGACTATTCTATTATTTTGTATTAAGCTTGAAGCAAACGAAGCACAGAATATTTCAGTACCAGTACCCATTTTTAGATGAGTATTGGACTCTCATCTTTAGCCTCACTGCCTGCCTGTGGAGGCCACAACAGCTTTACATCTCTTCCCTAACAAAGCCAGGGGCATCAGCTCTCGGTGTGCTGATGCACATGAAGTACCTGTTAGACAGAGGCGTTCTCTCCACACATCTGATCTGGATGGTGCTGAGCTCCTGCACGCTGCTGGGGCGGCTGCCGGTGATGGTGGTGTTTGGGATGCGGTACGTCTTTTTATGTCTCCGGGAGCAGCACGTGCTGGTCACGCCTTGTTGAGACGAAAGAGAGGGGCTGTGGCTCGGGGGCCTATTCACTGTAGAAACCTCCATGCAGCTCTCTTCATAGACTTGCTCATCCACAAACTCGTGGTTCTAACCCAGAGGAATCCAACAAAGGGACAAAGCACACACAGAAAGATAATTGAAGTGAACATATTAATCATGATTGTTTAACGGCTTAAATTGACACAACTGAATAAACTGGGAAAGTTAGACAGCTTATTCTTGATTATAGTGTTTAGCCCATATTAGTCTGGGCTGAATACCAATACAAATGTAAATGCTGGAACAAAATTAACAAGAAAATGTTAATCCAAATTATTTTGCAAACTAGTGTGTGGTTGCAATGTAGTTTGCATTATAAATACCTGTATAATCTTTGAAGTGCCACAAAATAGAGGATTATGTATATTAATAAAATGCAAGTGGTGCTTATGTAAATACTCTAAATGTTGGTTGAAAATAAATAAGATTTATTATATTGAACTATAATATAATAAAATTCAAAAATATTTTCCAGATAAGTTTGTAAGGCTTCCTTTTGAATTACATGTTAGAAATCAGGATCTGAAACAACATTTTTTGAGATACGCATCTATCGAAAAGAAAATTATTTAAACAAATAGAAATTTTGATTAGAGGAGATGAGAGAGTTATTTAAAAGCGTCCTGAAAGTTCCTAATTACTGTAGATGGATGTGTCAAAAGCAGTTTAGAGGACTGACATTTTAGTTAAATGAAGTCTTCTTTATTCGTGCAGTCTTTGCTTAATCCCAGCAAAGACAGTAGTTTTATAGGGTGGTCACAAAGATGAATCCAAATTCACTCAAACAGCCAGTTTACATTAATTCGTCATGTGATTAGGGAGTATTTCACACCCAGCCAAAATTTCCACATTTTGTATGTGTGCAAAAGAGAGTGAAATGGTGTTACTCATGGTGGCAAGGGAGGGGAGGAGATGCAGGGGAATGGGAGAAATTTTTATACTCATTTAAAAGTGTAAGGCCAAACTCCACAGAGATTGAGGTATGTTCTCATGCAGATTGAGAAAGCCTCCTTTTTCAAGAAAATTCTTTCCGTTTACTGCTGGAATTAGTCCATGAATCCTGAGAATGTTTTAGGGGAATTAAGGAGCATTTTCTGGATTGTTTTACACTCTACTCAGTCTCACATCAAATTTGCCAGCCTGTTGCATTTTTGGCATTAGAACGAGGTAAATTATTTTTCCCCTAAAAAATTTTGCTCTAATTGGAAAGGTGCTGATGTTTTTCAGAATTGCCATATGGGGCCAATATAAAATATGGGAACAAAGTAAAGAGAACAACAACTCTGGCCGAGTGTTTGCAACAAATGGAAGTATCTTTATAGGCATAACATTTTTATTTCCATTTCTTCTGTTCTTCACTCAGACATAAGTTTGTGTGAATTAAGAAGTGTTGAAGAGTGCAAATGTCAAGTGATAAGGAAAAAAAGAACTTGCTTGACAAATGACTTTTTTAAGGCATATGTCAGTCACAATCAAGATTTTGAACATGATCACACAGTAGGCATAAAATTCAGAGAGAAAAATAACCTAATTGCTCTCGTGAGATTATGTTCAGGGGCTTGCAGTATGTTTGCCAAGAACTCTGCTATTTTTCTGATTAAAAGTAATTTTGTGCTTCTTAAAACTTTTATGGAGCAATGATTAAAGTGTTTTATTGACTGAACTTTTAATATAGAGTGGAAACATTTTGAAATGCTATAATGGCACAAGTTAATTGATTTAATTATACTTATTAATTAACTGTTCTTAAATTAGCTAAAAGTAATTTGTAAAATATAATTTTTAGTGCAATTAGTTTCATTATTGTAATCTTCACAGAATTCCATGACATTGCCCACCCTGTATTTCTGAGAGTGGATGAGATCTTATCCTATTGACTTTTCAGTGACAGAAAAGAGACAATCTGCCTTTTCTCAGTATCATGATGCTCATACTACAAAGGGTGGTGAGAGTCTAAGAAGACACCACCCTTCCTGTTATACAGTGAACCAGAAACTTGCCAGATTCCAGATACTGAAGGCCCAAAATGTCAAGTTCCCACTAAAATTTTAGGAATGCATCATCTCCAGAGTACAACTTGGAACTGCTGCATATAGTTTTGTGTTCATATGTCCTATGAGATCAGGGCCAGTAGCAGGACCCAATAGAAGGAAAAAAGAATGTAGATTCAAGAAACAAGATAATACTTGCTTTATAGGTTTCTTTTTTTAAAGAAAATTAAAAAAGAAATTAAAACTTTTACAGATTCCACCATTATAATTAGAGGAAAGGTGAAACTTTGGGAGCTCAATTCAGCTCATACCAAATGAATAGAATTTTTTTCCATTATTTCTATGACAGGTTGACAAGACCTCTGGTTATTACTCAGGTTTTTAAATATGTTTATAATATTCAACTGTGGAAAAATTTTAAAGGCAAATTGCTATTATCAGGTTCTGGTACAAAATGTCTCAAAAATGTTTCAAAAGGACCCAGCAAGAATCTTAGCAGAAGAAACCACAGTATGCTCTGACTAGGAAGTAAGACATTCTGTCCTACAGCAAATTTATAAAATTAATACTTCTAAAGTAAGAATAGAGGAGACATAAGCACAGCAAACATATAGGTGACATATTGCTGGCTAAGTGTTGTAACTGGGCCCTTTTATTTCAAAGGAATGCTGTCAAAAGGATAACATTAAATTCCATACATATATCAAGTTTTAATTTATGAAAATTTAGCAATGTTTGTTGTGGGGAAACCTTTTACTCTTGTTTGTTTGATTGTTTGTGTGTGGGGAGAGGTTGTTTGGGTTTTTTTTTGAAAAAAAGGAGAAAGACTTTCACAGTGATCTCCATCAAATATAGTAGAAGCTATGTCTCACTGTTATTTATATGCATTGAGTATAACGCCTTAAAATAAGATAAAATAGCTTTTCTTCCTAGCTAACTGCTTTAATATAAAAGCTTATTAATTGGAAGAGAGAACTGAAAACATTCAAAACTAGGCTGGTGTTGCAATTCACAGGAAAACACAGTTCTCTTTTCTTACCGTAGTTTTTTCCAGGCAGTGAAGCAGGTGGTGGTGCTGCGTTTCAAAGGAAGAGCCAGATTTGCCAACAAAGGCCTGTTCTTCTTCATTGGAGGACTGTTGATACATAGAACTCTGTATTATTCTCAGTTTTGAACAAGAGGGTTCTTTTTCAAATATTTGATCAGAACTAATCTGGATTGTACATGGTAGTGTAACTGCAATGCTTCCTCTACAAAGTATAACAAAAATTATTTTTCAGCTTAATTTTCTTTTGCTTGTTTTTAAATCAAACTATTTTCCTTCCTTTGCTCGCACCTCCTTTTAAATGTTTTCATCTTAGGTCTTTTATACATAGATAAAATAGTACAATTTACAAGTGCAATCAACATATAAGCTTTGAATGTTGGATCAACACATGCTTAAAATTATAATCAATTTAAGTGACAGTAAAATGTTTGTTTTTCCTGGGAATGTGCCTCATTTGAAGAAAACTAAAAATAGTTGTCCTCCCAGGATCATTTCATAGCACTGAAGAATTTATGGTATTGCTGCTTACACCAAAATTCATGTCAGTGATCCCAATCTACTGGGTTTAGAAAGCGTATAAAAATGTTACTGACACAGAAAGAAGAATTCAGTAGAAAGCATCCACTGTTTATTAATTGCTTTTATAATTATTCACTAGAAAGCAAAAAACTAAATAGGGAAGGAAGTAGGATAATAGAAAAGATTACAATTCAACCTTGGGATATTTGAAATCTGCATGGTAATTAAGTTATTTGGTGTCTTTTTAGTTCAAATATTTGAGTTCTTTCAAGCAGAAGAGGAAACAAGGGCTCTGACTACTCTTCTTTTGTGCTAGACAGGATGGATAGACAGACAGCCACTTCCTCCTCTTCTGGCTATAGGTTAAAGTATCCGGCTGTTTAACATGTATTGAACAGAAAGGGCATAGAGGAATAAAAGCCTTCCTGTATCCCTCAGGGAATAGCTTAAATGCCAGAAAATGGGAGGGATTAAAAACCACTGCAATCTTTCTCAGCTGGGTACAGCTTTGAGCAGCCAAGGGGCTGTCTCCCAGCAGCGTGGGTCACTGTGGATCCCAGTCCCAGCAACTGGTCCTGGCTTCTTTGGCAGGAGCAAGCAGGGAATTTGCTTCAGATAACTTTAGATTACAATGCATTTGAGGTAATCACCAAGATTCTCCTTAAACCAAAGTAGGTGCTTTGAGGGAACACTTCACCCTGCAACACCCCTCTGAGCAAACAGTACTCAAGAGCTGCCTTTTCCTTTACTGATGATGAAACCTGATTTTCTCACCTATGTTCTACCTATTTAAAGCCAAGTGAGAGGTAAATCCAACTCACCTCCTAAGAGGCAGATGCTCTGTACTTTCCTTAATGAGTTCTTCTACAGAATCTAACTCTAAAAATGTGGGTTACATTGAATCCAGCATTTCTATCTGGACATTTCCCTCATCTCTTAATACTCCACCATCGACTCTCTTAAGCTTCTTTTAACAATAGTAATTGTCCAGTTTATCCTTCCTTAATCTACTTCTAAAGATAACATTGCCCAAAGCCCCAAGCCCTCGTGAAAAGCAGAATAAACTACTGCTGAGCTGTCATTAAGTGGTTACTCCAGAGGTGGAGGGAACACAAACATTACCTGCTGCAGCTGGTTACTCAGCAAGCCATTTCGTTTGCTCTGCATGTAGGCATTAGCGCTCCCACTCTTTGCTGCGCGGATTCGTGCAAGCCTGGCTTTCTGTGTAAATAGACAAAAGGAAGAGTGTCATTTGTACTCGTATCCATTATCTTGTTTATCTAAAACTGCTAATTGTAATCAGTTGCTCATGAATACCAATCTCACAGAGACTGACAGACTGCATTGCATCCGTCCTCCAGGTGGAGCAAATCACAAGTGTCTTCCCATTTAAAATGCATATGATAGAAGTTTTTATTTGTTTGCATGTATTAGCTACTAAGGACAATGACTTTGGAGGAGGGATTAGACAGATCAGTATGGAAGTGCCGCCTTTTTTTTTGCATTGCTGCAACTGCCACTCCTTATGTCTTGTGGGGCAGAAACATGGACATCCATTTCAGTTGCTATTGCAGTGAAAATCTCTTTAAAGGGAAATAAACAGTTCAGAAAAAAAATAATATTGCAGCATCTATGAGTAGGTTTCTCAGAGTCTTCTGGGTTTTTGGAGTGGTAGTGCTTTTGTGCCGTCTCCCAGCTAAGTTCCTGAATATTTGCCAGGTCATTTTAGAATCACAGAATGGTTTGGGTTGGAAGGGGCCTTAAAGGTTATCTAGTTCCAGCCCCCTACCATGGCCAGAGATGCCACACACTATATCAGGTTGTCCAGGGCCCCATCCAGCCTGGCCTTGAACACTCCAGGGATGGGGCATACACAACTTCTCTGGCAACCTGTTCCTGTGCTTCACCACCCTCTTAATAAAGAATTTCTTTCCAACATCTAATATAAACCTGTCCTCTTTCAGTTTAAAACCACTGTACTTTGTCCTGTCCCTATCTGCCTGTATAATAAGTCTCTCTCCTTTTTATAAGTCCCTTTTAGGTACTGGAAGGCTTCTCTGAAGTCTCCCTGGAGAATCTCTTCTCCAGGCTGAGCAAACCCTGCTCTCTCAGCCTATCTTCATAGGAGAGATGCTCCAGCTCTTGGATTATCTCTGTGGCCATCCTCTGGACCTGCCCTAACAGGTTCATGTCTTTGTTGTGTTGAGGACTCCAGAGCTGGATGCAGCACTCCAGGAGGGGTCTCACCAGGGCAGAGNACATGTATTGAACAGAAAGGGCATAGAGGAATAAAAGCCTTCCTGTATCCCTCAGGGAATAGCTTAAAT
Source organism: Aleadryas rufinucha (assembly GCA_013397815.1). Taxonomy (NCBI): domain Eukaryota; kingdom Metazoa; phylum Chordata; class Aves; order Passeriformes; genus Aleadryas; species Aleadryas rufinucha. The sequence goes on from VZTH01000536.1 coordinate 178,654, forward strand.
GCCAGAAAATGGGAGGGATTAAAAACCACTGCAATCTTTCTCAGCTGGGTACAGCTTTGAGCAGCCAAGGGGCTGTCTCCCAGCAGCGTGGGTCACTGTGGATCCCAGTCCCAGCAACTGGTCCTGGCTTCTTTGGCAGGAGCAAGCAGGGAATTTGCTTCAGATAACTTTAGATTACAATGCATTTGAGGTAATCACCAAGATTCTCCTTAAACCAAAGTAGGTGCTTTGAGGGAACACTTCACCCTGCAACACCCCTCTGAGCAAACAGTACTCAAGAGCTGCCTTTTCCTTTACTGATGATGAAACCTGATTTTCTCACCTATGTTCTACCTATTTAAAGCCAAGTGAGAGGTAAATCCAACTCACCTCCTAAGAGGCAGATGCTCTGTACTTTCCTTAATGAGTTCTTCTACAGAATCTAACTCTAAAAATGTGGGTTACATTGAATCCAGCATTTCTATCTGGACATTTCCCTCATCTCTTAATACTCCACCATCGACTCTCTTAAGCTTCTTTTAACAATAGTAATTGTCCAGTTTATCCTTCCTTAATCTACTTCTAAAGATAACATTGCCCAAAGCCCCAAGCCCTCGTGAAAAGCAGAATAAACTACTGCTGAGCTGTCATTAAGTGGTTACTCCAGAGGTGGAGGGAACACAAACATTACCTGCTGCAGCTGGTTACTCAGCAAGCCATTTCGTTTGCTCTGCATGTAGGCATTAGCGCTCCCACTCTTTGCTGCGCGGATTCGTGCAAGCCTGGCTTTCTGTGTAAATAGACAAAAGGAAGAGTGTCATTTGTACTCGTATCCATTATCTTGTTTATCTAAAACTGCTAATTGTAATCAGTTGCTCATGAATACCAATCTCACAGAGACTGACAGACTGCATTGCATCCGTCCTCCAGGTGGAGCAAATCACAAGTGTCTTCCCATTTAAAATGCATATGATAGAAGTTTTTATTTGTTTGCATGTATTAGCTACTAAGGACAATGACTTTGGAGGAGGGATTAGACAGATCAGTATGGAAGTGCCGCCTTTTTTTTTGCATTGCTGCAACTGCCACTCCTTATGTCTTGTGGGGCAGAAACATGGACATCCATTTCAGTTGCTATTGCAGTGAAAATCTCTTTAAAGGGAAATAAACAGTTCAGAAAAAAAATAATATTGCAGCATCTATGAGTAGGTTTCTCAGAGTCTTCTGGGTTTTTGGAGTGGTAGTGCTTTTGTGCCGTCTCCCAGCTAAGTTCCTGAATATTTGCCAGGTCATTTTAGAATCACAGAATGGTTTGGGTTGGAAGGGGCCTTAAAGGTTATCTAGTTCCAGCCCCCTACCATGGCCAGAGATGCCACACACTATATCAGGTTGTCCAGGGCCCCATCCAGCCTGGCCTTGAACACTCCAGGGATGGGGCATACACAACTTCTCTGGCAACCTGTTCCTGTGCTTCACCACCCTCTTAATAAAGAATTTCTTTCCAACATCTAATATAAACCTGTCCTCTTTCAGTTTAAAACCACTGTACTTTGTCCTGTCCCTATCTGCCTGTATAATAAGTCTCTCTCCTTTTTATAAGTCCCTTTTAGGTACTGGAAGGCTTCTCTGAAGTCTCCCTGGAGAATCTCTTCTCCAGGCTGAGCAAACCCTGCTCTCTCAGCCTATCTTCATAGGAGAGATGCTCCAGCTCTTGGATTATCTCTGTGGCCATCCTCTGGACCTGCCCTAACAGGTTCATGTCTTTGTTGTGTTGAGGACTCCAGAGCTGGATGCAGCACTCCAGGAGGGGTCTCACCAGGGCAGAGTAGAGTGGGAGAACCACCTCCCCCACCCTCCTGGCCATGCTACTTTTTGATGCAGCCCAGGATGTGGTTTGCTTTCTGGGCTGTGAGTGCACACTGCTGGCTAATGTTCAGCTTTTCATCCACAAGAACTCCCAGGTTCTTCTCCACAGGGCTGCTCTCAATGGCTTCCTCTACCTGTCTATATTCATATGTGGAATTACCCTGACCCAGGTGCAAGCACCTGGCACTTGAATTTTTTGATCTTCATGAAGTTCTCATGGGCCTACTTCTCAAGTTTGTCCAGGTCCCTCTGGTTGGCAGCTCTTTGTTCTGTTGTATCAACTGCATTGCTCACCTTTGTGCCATCTGCAAACTTGCTGAGGGTCACCTGATCTCAGTGTTGGTGTCATTGATGAACATTTTGAAGGGCACCGGTCCCAAGACAAAGCCCTGAGAGACACCACTCCTCACCAGCCTCCACCTACCTCTTCACATCTGTTGGTATAACCAGACTTAATACTTATCATTTTTGGTCACAAACTGTTCACAACCTGATTTTTCAGAGACTGCAGGTATCAAATTGCTGAGAGAAATTTGTGACTTCTCAGGTGAACCTCATTGCTTGTGAAGGTGACTTTCATCCAGAGTAGGAGGCTCATGAGTGAGGGACATTTTGCATCCACTGAATTTTATACAGCACCTAGAACCCAGAATTAGGGGAAAGCATGAAGAATAGAGTCTCTCAACCATTAATGTGGAAAACAAAATCTTTTATGGGATTACTAGGATGGCATCCTGGTTTTGTATTTTTTTGTGGCTGGTTACATGTATAAGAGGGAATCTGGGTTTATCTTCATGGTTAGATTTCTGATTCTGAAAGCCAAATGCTGCAGCATCTGGAATTAAATGTCTGCTGAAGCACAGAAGGAGATACAGTGAAGAACTTGAAAATCCAACTTTGATATATTAATAGAGATTTTCATATCTGATATTTACTCAGTTGATATTTTCAAAAAATAGAGGGAGTATTTTCCCCCTTTCCCCAAATTTCTGTGACATTAAATGTCAGCATGCACTTACAGAGGGAAGCAGCCTGGTCACTGCAGCCACCAGATCTGTCTGGCATTATTAATAATTAACTGACTTAGAGGAATGGCTCAACACCATGTTTCTTTGCACTTACAGCCTCAAACTCACAGATCTTCTCAATAGCAAGCCAAGAAATTTATGACAGCTAACAGCTAACATGGCTGAAATCTGACTTACACTATGTCATGCATTTATTATCATTTAATTGTTCTGAAAGAAAATAAAGTAATGCTCTGCATGTGTGCATCCTTGAACCAAAAAGCTCACATGAGAGGCTATTGACTGATTTTGTGATATATTGCCCATTTTAGAATAATATATTCCTTTATCAACTTCCTCGGTGCAAACAGCTTTTCCAGCAATGGAGTTAATGCATCTTATTCTAGTGTTAAGGAGAAAAGATCCCTGATGACCTGGCCTGGGGTCCCCAGGAGCAACCAATGTGGGGAACTGTCACAGCTCCCACCCTCCTGGCTCACTTGGACTCTTAGGTGGCACATCCAAGGCTACCAGCATGGTTAGGGCTCAGTCCTCAGGGCTACCAATTATAAAGCCGCTTGGGCAGGCAGAAAATAGGTTGTTTTCAAAGTGGTGCTCCTGCGATGCAACCCCAGCATGCTGGGTTGAAGGGTGGGGGAAAGAGTTTTACCTGCACCACAGAATAGTCATGGGCTGGGACAGGTGCACTTGGTTATGTTCATAAATATATAAAAGTTTAGTCTTAGGAGCTCGAGATGCTTTGGAAATGCCTTTAGAGGATGCATCTTGGAGTCCCATAAATAAGTGATTTCAGTCACAAATGCTTTAGCTGTGGTACTTTTCAGTCTGCTTTTTATACAGGGAGATTCATTAGATTTAATGAGCAGGCATTTAACATACATTAGTTCTGCTTTTCCTTTTAGCATGCATATTCATTTTCTCTTGAAAATGAAGTAATTTTCAAGTAATAAAGTTTGAAGTAATAATTATGGTGCAGCACAGTTTAATACAGAAATATGAAAAACATAACAGTCCATCAGACTATCTTAATATATCAAAGTGCTACAACACATGTAATATGAAGGTTGTACTTTCTATGTGAAGATTTAAAATTGCTTTGCAAGTATGAATTTATTGCATCTTAGAAAGCTTTTGTGAGCTAGAAAGTAATAGCTTACATCTTTCTTGCTGAGACTCATTCAGATGGCCTGAATTTATATCATTTACCAAAGAGAAGACAGTCAATCTATTACCAAGAGAGGAACCAGATATTGTGGCTTCCATGTTTATACTGCAGCTTACAGAAAATACTGCTGAAACTGGAGGTGTTTACAAATCTGTTAAAGCGATAAGATTTATTTTCAGTGCTTCTGCCTGATTTATATATGAGCCTGTAGCATGAGCAGTCTAGTGACTTCTCACATTTCCTATCAAGGCATCATTAAAATCTCATGTCATCCACAGGATTTTAAGGGCTGTGCACTGGGGATAGAATTCCCATGAAAGGCATCAAAATTATGTGATGACATCAGGAAAACTGTGGTTACAGAAGTACTTCATTTCCCTTTAGTCTGCATTTTCTGTCATTTTTAACAGAATGGGAGTGACAACTGTCCCTTTCAACCACTGCAAAGCACTTCCTAATCCTCCTCTTTCATGGAATATCTAGGGAAAAAAAGAGAAAATATTAAGTTCTCTTGAAATAGATGATATCTTTGCTATGAAGTTTTCCTGAGTATGAAACTTTGATTTTGGTAATTTTACATGGTCTAGGACTAAACAAATGTAGCTGAAATATAGTTTTACATATTCTAATGAAATTCCACCATAATCATCTCATCTCCATCTTCCTAAAGAAGTTGATGACCAGCTCTAATTCATGCCACATCCCTTGTATTTGCACTGAACTTCTCTTTTAAATGCATGTCTTTCTTTTTTCAAATTTTACAACATAGAGTTGGATCCTTATCTATGGCTGCATTCATAAGAAACCTCACAAAGGGAATTCACTGTTATTCAACAACAGTTAGCTCTGTCAGTTTTAGAAATATAAACATTTATTTTCACAAGGTTTTAAGTAGTGCTAAATTAGCACTGTGGGGTATATACAGTGTCCAGCTTTTAACACTCAGATGCCCTCAGCTGTCCAGCTATTTTAAGAGAATGATTTTATCAGGAAGACTGTAGGACAGGGCTTATTGCAGTACTGGGAATCATTTCTGGCAAGATTCTCTTCAACTTGCTATGCAGGGTAGCCCACATAATTTAGTACTTAGCTCCTGTTGTTTCCTGCTGCTCTCCAGGCTACATAGTTATCTTACTATGAAAACTCAAAAGTTGTTAATTACTTACCTTATAGTAATTATTGGTTAATAATTTTGTAGATTTAAAATATTCAAATTCCTTCACAGTCATTCTGTGTGCACAGGTTTTGGTCAGGAGAGAGGTGGTTTTCTCCACAGTGTTTTGGATTTGTGCTGAAAACAGTGTTTGTAATTCAGGGATGTTTTAGTTACTGCTGCACAGTGCTTGCACAGAGCCAAGGCCTTTTCTGCTCCTCCGACTGTCCCACTGAGGAGGCTTGGGGGTGGAAAAAGAGTTAGGGGGGATACAGATGGGACAGCTGACCCCAGCAGACCTAAGGGTTATTGCACAACATATGGCATCATGCTCTGAAATAAAACTGGGTGCTTGTGGGGGCTGGCAGGGGCTGCTCTTCCCCTGAGACAGGCTTGGTGCTGAGCAATTGTTTTCTTCTATATCACTTTTCCCCCTGCATTTGTTTCCCTTCCCTGCTTTCTTGTTGTTTATTTCCCTTCCTTATAAAAAAGATTAGACTGTCTTTATCCCCACCCACAAATTTTTGCAGTTTCACCTTTCTGATTTTCACCCCATTCTTCTGGGGAGGAGGGAGAGAGTGAGCAACAGGGTGGGGTTTAGCTGCCTGTCTGTGCTGAACCACAACACTGTGGCTCCTAGAGCAAGGGCAAAAATTGTCCAAAAAATCAG
>VZTH01000536.1:185282-437527 GCA_013397815.1 Aleadryas rufinucha
CTTCCCTGAACTTCCCTGAACTTCCCTTCCCTGAACTTCCCTGAACTTCCCTGAACTTCCCTTCCCTGAACTTCCCTTCCCTGAACTTCCCTGAACTTCCCTGAACTTCCCTTCCCTTCGCTGAACTTCCCTTCCCTTTTTCATTTCCCCTCCTTTCCTTGCCTTTATACATAACCAATTACAACACAACTGTCATTAACTTTGCCCAAAATTTAATGGGCAACCAAAATAACAGCCTCTTGAAGTTGTCTCTAGCTGAGAAAAACTCCACAAATAGCATTCTTCAAAACTGGCTCAGTACTGATAAAGCTGCTTGAGAAGAAGGCATAGTAAGACTCCAGGGCATAATTAGTTATGCCCTGAATTTCAGTGTCTAGTTTGGATTATTTATTAATTCATTTCTTGTCAGGATAGGCCAGATCCTTGGACCTTACTATCTGATAGAAAAAAAATGCTTTGATAAGCATAGTTGACTTTTCCTTTTTGTTTTCTTTTTTTTTTCTCTCTCTGTTTTTGTTTATAGTGATTGCAAGGGGTTTCCTGTACTGCAGCAGAAAGCTGGCATATCCTGCCAATTGTCTGTATTACAAAGTGGGATTTCATGGTAATTATAACAATGTATTTTTATGATTGGAAGCAGGAGCTTCCTTTAAAATGCATCCAAAATGCAACGGTATATAAATAAATTTCTCTCTTCCATCTTATCCAAAGTATTAATGTGCAGTGTCTTTTTGCCAAAAAGAAACAAGTGGAATTGTCTAATTTTGAATAACTGTGCAGAACTCAGTAAACGCATAAAATGATGGTCACATGGCTCTTGAACAATCCTAATGACAAAATTTTTCTGCTGTAGATTGCCAGTGCTCCTGGAACTAGATTTCAACTCTTCAGCAAAGAACTTTCTCTTGAATTGCCTTCCAGCCCAAGTTTTTTTTCCATTTCTGAAGTCTATTTTGATTAATCTCCTGTGTGAGATATTGATAAAGTTGCACAATTCAAAGGTACAATTGTCTCAGTCCAATTGAAGCTGTTGTAGCCAGCAGGAGGTACCATTGCCTGCAGGGGTTTGTGCTACTCTCCATGAAACAGCACCTTCGTTTAAGCTTATGCTCTTCAGCCTCAGAGAACAGAAATAAGTTTGGTATCTAGGGAAACATTTATTTTAGAAAATGGTGTAAAGCCGCTATTGTACTGAATGAAGAAGGAATTTCAAACTTCAATAATGTGACCTTTTTGCTTGAATATTCTTTTACAATGCAGTAGAAACCCCCTGTGAAATGCAAGGCTATATTTCATAGCTAAATATGGACTATACACTACCCATGAAGTGCTTTTTGTTGATTTTTCAATTTTAGTCCATCAGAGCAATATTCAGTTCCACATCTCAGTCATTTTAGATTGAAAGAGATTAGCTTTGCAATAGAAGATATCAATGAAACACACATCCAGTGCTAAGTTAATCAGACCTCAAAGCCATTTTCTGAAAACTAAGAAGGGCATAAACACAGTCAGAGGAGATCTCTCATCCTTACTGTTGGCATTATTCTGGGGAGCAGAAGAAAAAATGCTTGGAAGGATTGCCATTCATCACTTCATGTTCCTGTTTGAAACATACAATGAGCTCACTGTTTCGCAAGGAGAAAAAGTCAGTTATTAACTAAAGCAGTTTCTGTTCGGGAAGAGATTATGGGGACTAGCAGCCAGTCTACCAGTCTAACTTTTGCGAGATATTTTTGTGTCCATCTTTTTTTCACTGACAAATTGTGCTGGTTTTGGCTGGGGTAATTTTCTTCACGGTGGCTGATGTGGGGCTGTGTTTTTATCCTTCCAGTTCTCTCCCTGATCCTGCTGGTGGGGGAGTGAGTGAGCAGCTGCATGGGGCTTGGATGCTGGCTGGGGTTAAACAATGACACAAATGTAAAGCAGGACTAGAAAACTCTGTTTTGTGGCATGCAGTAGGAGGCAGTTTCTATCTGAAAAGGTTGTGTCTGTAGCTATTATGAAAGCTCAGAACAGGCACAGTGATTGCTGGGATCAAGCAGATCTATTACCCATGACTGCCATAGTGCTCGGGGGCACAGTCAGGAGCACGGTGTCCTGGCTGAGATACAGTTGTTTCTCTGCTGCCATTCCACAAACAGAAGTAGAATAATTCTTGACAAAAACAAGTTAGTGTAGAAGTGACATGAATTAGCTGTGAAAGAGGGGCACACACAGCTGGAACTAGGCTGTGGGACAAAACAACATGTTTTGTTGGGTGGGTGGAATTAGTAGATAGATAAAGTATATGATTTGGATCCCTGAAGTAACCTATATTTTAGATCAGGTTTTTAGAGATGTGTGACATTCTTGTGATACACCTGGTTTCTTTTTACAGCCATTTTCCTCATCTGACAGCATTTTTCCAAGATGTGGCCATTGAAGGGTGCTGTATCTTCCTCCTGGGCCTATGACTTTCTTGGCCATGTACCTCTGTTCCTCCTGATTTTAAGATATTCTGAGAATGCATGCATTTATTTCACAGGGTTGGTTTTTTTTTTTTTTTTTAATGAAGAAATCAGTCAAAAAGGTGGCCAGAAAGAAACACACAAACATTTTTTATCTTTGACCCTGGTGCTGTTGTCAATATGAAGCAGATGCAGCCTGCAACTGCCTGTGTTCCCTGGTCCATATATGCAGTCCCCAGCCATGGTCTGCCTGCACACTTCCCCCAGCAATGATCCTGCTCTCCCGAGACCACTGGAGACTCATGACCTCTGAAGAGAGGCCACAGGTCCACAAAAAGCCCAAGTGGTGACACCTCAGCCTTGGCAATCATGCAACCTGTGTGGCGTTCAAAGCCTTCCCTCTGCCATCCGCAGAGGAGTGGAAGGAAGGGATCTCAGCTCCCAGAACAGGGCTTCAGGTGACAATGGATGTTCTCTGAGCAGCCTGACACTTCAGAATTCGGAGAAGTGGATTAGAACTAGTGCATTGGCAGTGATGTGGAGATGAAAGTGACAGTCCAGTCTTGCTGCATCACTCCTGATAAATACTTCTTTTCCCAACCCCTGACCTTGTCCATATGTGTCAGGGAAGGAATCAGTCTTCTTGTAGATTGAGTGCATATTTTCTGAGAGACTCAGCAAATCAAGGAAGCTGGAAAAACAGACTTTAACTTTCTTTTTTTTATCTCATTGAGCTGTTTATATGAAGTCTTTTAAATAAAATAGAGCTGAGGAGACAAGTTCCTCAACAGTCAGATTCCCTCAGAGACTCAGTCTGGGACTTTAACTAAACCTGGATTAGTGAAGCAATCTGTTAGCAGCGATGTTAGAAATCACTATTAGGTTTGGGGGTTTTGCTTGTTTGGTTGGTTGTTTTGTTTGGGTTTTTTTTTCCTCAGAATATTGTGGTAGAAAGAAAGTCTGCCTGAAAAAATGCAGAAGAATCTTCAGTGGGTGAGACTGCACCTATTGCCTAAAAGTACTAAATCTAGTGTAACAAGCAGAATGAATTACCAAAATAATAGGTCTGTACATTTTGACAGAATAGATAAATGAACCAGCTTTGGTTTGTGTTGGGGTTTTTTTCCTCACTAAGACAGTATTTGCATCTAGGACATAGGTTAGGCATATAGCACATAGATATATTGGTCCTCTTGCTAAGAAATACGCACTATAATTACACACAGCATATAGAAAATTGTATTTATCTATTGTTCAACAACATCGGGGGAAAAATTACAAGCTCACCTTCTGTGCCCTGCGCTTGTCTGCTCGTTGATTCTGGTGGTATATACGGCTGAAGTTGGAGACAATTACAGGAACTGGCAGAGCAATGACCAAGACCCCACTCAGGGAGCATATTGAACCAAAAATCTTGCCAGCTATTGTCTTTGGCACCATGTCACCATACCTGGGTTAAAGAAAACAAAAGGCTTAGTAAAGACAAAATCTCTTCTAATTATTTAATTTCACAATGAATTAATTGCACAATAGATTTTACTTCTCTTGCAAATAATACTTGCTGCATATACATAATGCTTTATATTCTTACATATACAGCATGCTCATTGTTGTGCACAAATAATTTTAATTTGAAATGAATTTTGCGTCTCCTGTCTGTCAAACTGTGGGCAGGTAAAACACGTGTTTTTACCTGCTGTACCCTTCCCAGGCTGCCTCTAGTGCAATGGAGAGAGAATGACCTTGCTAAGAAAAAAAAATCAGTGTTGAAGTTCAGTCCTTATGCTGTTTACTTGTTGAAAGAACTCATCAATCTCATTGGCAAGATCTGAGAGAGACCACTTGGTAAATTAGATGCTAAACTGAATAATCTGTTGTCTCACTTAAGCTGATATAGTCTTTCATTTAGCAGAGTGACACAGTCTTGCAACAGGTTTCCCTGGAGATCATGGACTTCGTATCATTGTATTTTTTCATCTCGGCTAGACAGAAGCATGGCTGACCTAACTTCTTGTTGACGTGAGAAGCTGGAGTAGCTGAGCTCCAGATGTCCCTTCTACGGTCTAGGTGAAAGCAAACATGAAAACTCAAGCCACAAGCAAGCAACCAAAGAAATTGTAGCTGCAATCCTGGCAGTGCTCAGAATTACTAAAGCTACCACCTTTCTTTATGATATGGGATATTGTTTTGTCCAGCAAGTAAGAACAAAGTGCTACTGATGTATGTAAAGGCACTCCAGTGACAACGTATTAAGAGATATTAGCTCTTTGCATTTTGCTATATTCTGTAGCAAATGTATGCTATAATGCTAAATGTTTGCTATATTCTGTAGCAAGTATGTAATTACATACTATAGAGTTTAATAAAAAGATGAATTACTTTCAAGTACCATTTGGTTTTTAACTTTATTGGATTTTGAGTTATTATTAAACATTGATTTTAGCTTGTGAGTTTAGTATGCTTGTGAACAGAGAGATAGCACATTCCCTATTACAAAGAATTTATAAACTCTTAACACAAGAAAAGAAATAAAACTGCAGGGGGGACAGTGTTTAGAAAATACTATCTGGAAAATGAAACCTGTCTGTTTAGTAGGAACTGGAAAAATAATAGAGAAGAAGGGGGCAGTCTTCAAGTCAGTGTCCGAATTGTGCACCTAATCACAAGGAGTGGATGAAAGGGTGAGGATATGGGATGATGGAGAAACTATATGAAGCTAGAGGACACCTTCTAGCAATGAGAGCTCAGCTCATGTCAAAAGGAGGTGAAGATGAATGGTTTGTATTTCATAAGATATGAGGAAAGTGTTGAACATAAATATTCAAGTAAATTGTCATCCAGACAGACATAATATATATGACCAAGTCTTAGACTATTGACATAGATTATGTTGTGTTAAATGAATATTTTGTTGCTTTACCAAGCATGTGTAAGTGTAAAATATGAATATTCACATGAATAATATAATTAATATTTCTGCCAATACCCCCCCGACACACACTCTGAATGCTATTAGTTTCTCATTTTGTGACATGCAGGATTGCATCAAAAATACATAATTTAATAGAATCCATCTTTTAAATTAGTAATATAGGTGGTCTTAATTAAAGATATCTAAAAACTGGAAAAATACTAGAAAGAGCTTCATGCTTTCATTCACATCAACATTTGCACCCCACAACATAGGCATTTTTGGTGCTTGTTCTTCCTAAAGCCAGAGCTGACTATGAATTGTATGCATGCCCAGCTGTTCTTTTCTTTGGGCAAGGAAGCGGATAAATGACCTTTCAAGGTCTCTTTGACAAATGGGATCCCCAACACCTCACTAACCCCATTTTTTTTTCCAGGCAGAGCAATAGAAAAAGCAGTGGGCATAGGGCCAGGGTGGCGAGCTGTGTGGAGAAGTCCTAGGATCAAATCACTGGTAAACATTTCTGCTTTACAGTTTTCATTAGTTTTGCTTCATTGTAACAGATTACAATCCAAGTATTTTCAAATATTGGATCAAACTGTGTCAACAGAAACCTGACACAACCAGATTTTGAAATGCAAAATTTACACATGTCCAGTACTAGACCTCTTAAATTAGATCTCTTAAATGAGATTCTTAAACCTATATTTAGATGCTTATCACTTGAAATGCTAAACTGCTGAACCTCCATAAGCTTACGCTGTCACCGATGGCAGCTGTGGACAAAGACATTGCTAGCTCTAATTAATTTGGCTTGAAATTGTTCAGGGATATAGTTCATCCTGTTGATAATGTGACACTATAATTATATGAAACAAGAGCAGACTGAAGCTTTAGGAGTTGTGACAGGAACCACAAGCTCATCTATCTCTAGCATTTCAGTATTTATGTGTGGACCTAACCAGTGAGATTAACAGATGCCTTTTCAAAATATTTTAGTATTACAGAGTGAAATAAAAAATTTAGGATTGTTTGACACAAGAAGGTACTTGGCACTGTTTTTCTTACCTTCTGGACAAAATGTCATGCAGATGCATATACTGCTTACTTTAAAATAATTTGCTTTCAGTTACTATTCTTTTTAAGCTTGCCATCAGTTGCAATATGGTGACATTTTCCAAAGGTAATGTTGCTTGTCTGTTATTTAGTGCTAGTAATATCTTTCACATCATTAATAATTCTTACATAATTAGTTTTTCTCCTGTTGCTAACCACTGTGTTGGAGATGTTTAAATAAAATTACGGTCAGAAAAAATTACTTCAAAGAAATTAGTCTTCCTAATTCTCACAGGGTGAGAAACATATTTGGTTACTTTTGTGACAAAACAGAGGTTTTTCTACATTTACCCTGGTTAGCCTTTTTCTCCCCTGGGACAGTGACACAGATTTTAATCTAGTGTAGTCATGATCAGAATTGTTAATGAAGTTCCTCCTCCTGGATTAAACATTAACTTTAGTTATACCTCATATATCACTGAACACCACCAATGGAAATGGATGACATAAAATGAAGGGAAAATTCCTTCTATAACCCAACAGCAATTGTTTTAATCTTTGGAAATTCTAAACTAAAAAAAAAGAATGTAACTCCATTTTCAGATGGCAGGGAAGCTTTGAGGTGCTAGTATTTCAAAGTGGAAAATTTATACTTGATCTCTAAAACAAATTCTAAATTCTGCAGAAAATCTGATTTCTTCAGCCATAGAGACACAACAAATGTAGAAGCTTATTAAGCAATTTTCACGGACTCTCTTTTCAAACAGAAACTATTTTAAGGTTTTATCTAGTGCTACTCTGCTTGTCTCACTTTTCCTCAGGCTGGAACTGCAAACATATTCTCCTTCATTTGCTTTTTTTCCCTAGTTGCAGTCTTTCCATAGCTTTGTATATCATCTGTTCTGCATATGTCTATTATTGTAGCCAAAGCTCAAGCCAGTCTTTGGGCATTTATGATTTGCACTGACAATCTAATTTTGTAATGTCAGAAGTGTCATCCCAATCTTTTATGTTCTGGATGAATGAAGAAAAAGAGGCTTCATACTGATCCTTGATATCAATCAGGTGCATTCTACTTCAGTAGCCAAAAGGGAAGGGAAGGGAAAAGACTATGACAAATTAGGTGTGTCAATCAAGTTTTATCAAATCACAAGTCAGAAACAACATGATCAAACTAATGCTTAGGTTTCACTAGATGTAGTCCAGACAGGCCAGATGTACTATTGCTTGCAGTTCATGGATATCTGTTCACTAAGTGACACTGTACATGCATAGATGGATGGATGGATGGATGGATGGATGGATTGGATGGATGGATGGATTGGATGGATGGATGGAAAGATGGATGGATGGATGGATGGATGGATGGATGGATGAATTGGATGGATGGATGGACAGATGGATGGATGGATGGATGGATAGATGGATTTAAAGGCATGTATGTTTGTCTCAGTTGTTTGTATTCATCAGGTGACAGACAACTTTTGCATATTTAACCCCTTACTGCAAGACAAGACAGCAAACCAGTGGATTCCTTCATTTTGCAAATACTAGATCTTTCAGAGTGTTGCTGTGAGTAACGTGGGTGTGATGTAGCACTTTGTGACAGACTGGGGGGAATGAAATGCAGCTTGAATCACACACAGAAGATGGAGCTCTTGCAGGAGCTTGGGAAACACAAATGCATTTGGGGTCACTAATGCCCAGCCAGTAATCTCAGCATTGCCATGTCAGATCTCACCCGTGGACATCCCCTTGCCAACACACTACTGCTTTTCTAACTGATGAGTGGAATATATCTGGTGTTGCATACCCATAATTCAAGAAATCTCAGACAACACACACTCTATTTGTGGCATGATCAGTTATTCATCTTATTCCTGAATCAAATGAAACTCATTTTTTGATGGTTGTAAGATGAAATATTTCATAAGTCAAAGGTCCAAATTATAACTGAAATGAATCATATTTTTTGGCCATTTTTCCTTGATGTGAGAGACAATGTATTTTCTTTAATAGTCTTAACAAATGAGAAGGACAATGCTACTTATTTAACTCCTGTTTGTTTGTTTGAACATAGGAGTAACTTTTTTTCCAAGTGAAAAATAAGTGTATTGTGGATGTCAAAATAAATAATGACAGAAATTGTAATTTAGCTTATTTTTCTGTGTGTTACATCAGAAATTAATATTTGAAATAGCTCACTTTGGGTCAAAACAACCCCAAGCGACCTCTGTACCAAATATGTAAAATTGGAGGACATATATAGGAAGAATAAATCCAGCATTTGCATTTTTGCAAAGCCTAAATACTCAAGGCTGAGACTGACGGACAGAGTAAAGGATAAAAAAACCCTCGCTACGACAGGGTTTTCTGACACTAGAGGGCGTAAATGCCCTTAAAACCAAATGCAAATGCAGAAATAATTTAAAATGCGTGTTACAGATACACATGCCCTCTTCCACCTCTTTCGAATTAATTTACATTCTTTAAAGAATTATTACATTGATTGAGGTCTGTTGTTTGCTCCCATATTATTTGCTGAAAAGGAAAGCTAGTAACATTTTTTGTTTTCAAACATGTAAAACATCAGAAAATAATGGAGTTGTAAAATAGATGAAAAGACATTAAAATTAAATTGGTAATACTTATTTTAAAAGGAGAGGAATTTGTGACCAAAGAACAATTGAAATAGTATGAGATCCATGGAAACTAAACAATCTTTGTAGAAGCCAGCACAGCTCATATTTTTTCATATGTGGGAGACAAATCACATTTCCCAGTAGATTTAGCAGGTCATCCAGGCAGAGATCAAGATTTTTGCACTGGAGTTGATGAAAAGAACAGCGCCCTGCCTTTCCAGGGCAAGGGCCATCCTCCCGCCCTCCAGCTGCTCTCCTGCTCTGCGCAGGATTGGTGCTTTACCCACTTGGGTGGGATGATGATGCATCTGCTCTCTTGTCTCCTGTCTCAGCTAATGGCTCTTTCCTCTTCTCCAGGAGAAGCCCCAGAGGCTGCTCTGGTGAGACTCTCAGAGAAGATTATACAGCTGCTCATTGGCCCATGAGTTTAGGCTGCCAGCCACCCACTCGGGCACACGCTTACATCCTGGTATAGGAGAGCAGGCAGGAAAAGCAATTCCCATCCTCTCTGACACTAACAAACAATAATCATGATGAATCTGCAGCCTTACTGTCCTGGTTTTGGCTAGGTCTGAAAATAGCCTAATGATTTTGGAAAAACAATTTCTGATAATGCAAAATATTGCTGGTTGTGTGATGTGCAGAACAACATTAAATAGATTACTTCAAATTTTATTCCAGCCTAGGAAGATTCTGCATGGAATTGCAAATAATCTTCCTGGATGTTTTTACTCCTGTGCAGGGCCCTCTGCTGCAATAGCCCTCTCTTCTGCCTAGTCGTGATGGACATGGTCCCCTCTGGGCCCAAAAACGTTCCTTCAAGCGCCAGCCAGAATCATCATTCATGAATGATGAAAGCCACATCTGCTTCTCAAAAGTGGTAGTGCTCCCTGGGTTTTAGAGTCTGCTGTGCAAGACAATTAAACTAGTGCCCCTGCACCTGGCTGGGTTAGCAGTTCCTGAAATACAGAATTTCTAATAAAAGTCAGGGGATTTGAGGGGGAGGGGGGTTGTGGTTTTGTTTTGTTTTGTTTGTGTGTGCACCAGGGTTTTCACTTAAACAGATTTGCACAGGTAGACTTCAGTACTTAGAGGTCAAAACACAGGAACTTTTGCACGGAAGTGTTAAAAGGCTTGACCAAGGAAACACTATCAGCTTCTTGCAATCCAGACCAAGTTTCAGAAAACCAAATTCCTCGTTTTCATTTACCATAAAATATTAAATTCAAAGAGGTAAAAGATCTCTTTTGTTGTCATCTCTCCCTCATTGAATAGGAAAACAATATCCTACCTGTTCCTGAGCAACTCATCACTGAAGTATGGTGTCTGGTCCATGCTGCATGGGGGATTTTTAAACTACCAGAGGTACAGCTCAGCTGACTCTCAACAGCAGCGTTACAGTCACAGACATACTACTGAGATGGCATTTCGGTTTGTTTTTTTTCCCCTGACTTCAGAAGCAGAATTAAGCATGTTTGGTTTTAGGAAAAAGAGAATGTTTCTGAATGGATCCAACACTTCATAAGGATAAGAAAAGCAACATAGCAGTAAAACTGTTCTTGATGTAAAACTTGCAAGCTGCCTTTCCAAGTTTTCCCTAAATCATGGTAGTTCCCACAATACACTGGCCACCACCCACACGCACAGGTGAAAATGTGCCTTCTTTAGAGTTTGCAGGCAAAGGGAGCTTTGCACAACCCTTCACACAGAACCAGGATTCTGTGGCAAGTGCAGGTGCTCTCAGTCTATGTGGCCCTGCCAGTGCCCAAGCTGTCTCCTGCTTGAGGGTGACACTGACACTGTGACAATCTAAAGCTGTCCGGATCGTGGCTATGGTGNCAGAGGAAGCTTGTGCTTCCAAACCCCATTTTTGTTTAAAGTGATGTAGATATCACATCTCATTATGGAGTAACTCAGAACTGAGTCTTCCAGCAGTGGTTTTTGTGATGGGGATGCTCTCCTGAGAGATCTGGGATTTTGGAGGGATTTTTTGCTTAGTTTAGTGGATGGAGGACTGTATGTCAGCAATAAAATTAATCAGCTAGACTGCCACACTCTGCAAAGGATGAGTGACTGGTTAAGCCCTGCCTTTGTGCTCTCATGTGCATCTGAATAAACCAATCTCAATTAACTCCCTTCAGAAGTAGTAGAATAGCTCTGGGACTAAGCAGACACATTGCAAGGGAGCAAATACCAGTTAACCACTTTAACTTTGAGATCACTTAAAAAAAGACCATCAGTAAAAATATAGAAACTAACCATTCTGAGAGTCCAAAAAGAAGTTATATGCATAAGCAATACTACAGATATGTCAAATTACATTTGGCAATTGCCAAATGGGGTCCTTGTCTAAAGAGAGTGCTGTAGATTGTTATAAAGCTGTTCCCTAGAGCCTACAAGCTGCTTGGTAACTACGTGCTGGCAAGTTGACACTAATTAGCCATTCATTTCAACATTACATCCAACAAAAGATAATATAAATTGCTACTGGTAATAATTTTAAGTGGAATTTCTAAATAAGCATTTCAACTGTGTTGCCTTAAGGATTCAGCCTGTACAGTTATAATTTGAAAAGTATCTAAGTTGCTGTTTGGGAGCTAATTCTGTTTTTAAAACACTACTGTATGTGCATGCAAAATGAGCCAGGTTTGAAAGAATGAGTCAGACCTAAGTAAAAATGACTTACTTTCTTAAAATCATCTTTACGCCTAAGAATATGATATCAGATAAACATTGAATTAATTTATTATTTTGTTGTATTACTCTAAAATTTTAAGTCTTTAAGGTACCATGGTGATGGGTGGAAAATAAATGCTTGGCTGGATGATATTTCATAAGATGGTACAAATGATTACAGGAAGAATATACTTTTCTGCTGTTACTCAAATACTTTGTATTTTCTGGGGCCTGATGCAGACATACAATTTTTTTCATTCTATTATATGTGAAGCCAAAACTAAGAGGGGAAAAAAAAGATGATTTGATCTTTGTTCCTGTAATTCTGGCTTTCTTCAAAAAGAGAAAATGTTCCAAGGTCTTTGCTCCTAAAAATCAATGACTTGTATTACTTAGTTAGGAGCTAATTTTCTAACAGTTCTTATGTCAGAGCACACACCCACACACAAACACATATATAGGATGAACTGACCAGCTCTTTCATAGCTTATAAATGAACAAAAAATTGCCAATAATAGTTCAGACTGAAACTTCACCTACCCTAATATTCAGTCTTCAAAATTTAACCTGAGGCAAACAAACATATAGGGAAAAAGAATCAGCTAAATATACATGATAGTATCATTGAATGATCTTCCATCCTTCAACCCCTTAAAAATAACTGAAGAAGTACTAGAACTGTATTTGGTTTTTTTTGTTCTTAGTAATTCTTAGTGGGTTACTGCCGCGCTGACCACTAGCCGCCCGGTGGCGTGGCAGGCGGCGTCTGCTGTCCTCTTGCTCTGGACACTCCGGGAGGTCCCGGTGCGACGGCACGGAGCAGGGTTCTATGCAGCTCAAACCGCAGATGTTTGCCCCGGGAGCCACAGCTCGCCCTGAGGCTATCTGCCAACAGCCGATTAGGCTGTGCAGCCCAGATGGAAAAACCGCAGCAGGCGAAGGTAAAGACTGAAGGAGGATTCAGGCGCTAGTGTATTCCAAGCAATTTAATAAAGTCTCAGAGGGAACTAGCCACCCAAATCTGGCCGTTGGTCTGGCCCCTGGCCGTTGGTCTGGCCCTGGCCGTTGGTCTGGCCTCTCTGGTTTAATTAGCAGGAAACTAAATAGAAGAGTGGGGAAAAGGGAGGAGTAAAGGAACAACCACTTAGGAAATGACAAGGGGGTGACATACAACCAACCGGGAAACATATTGGGAGGGACTAGTTTAAACTAGCCAACCAGGGATGTAACAAAACAGAACTTTCCAGAGCCTAATAGAATAATCAATGAACTACTTATTAAACATAACTTCTACTAACTAATAAGGAACCGGGGGAGAGAGAGGGTTCTGGAAACCAGGGAGGAGACATGTTCAAGGGAACACCTAGTAGGCGGTGGCATCACAGCCTTATCTCCTCCTCCGATCCGCCCTCAGAGGTGGAGTCTCGGGCGGGGAAATCAACCCACTTGTCATTCACCTGGAAAGTGGGTTGGGCCACCGCCACAGGTTACACTTCCATGGGCTTTATTTTGACCCTCTAAATCCGTGCACATTTTTGGCATTCACAACACTGTTCGGCAGTTCCTCGGTGAGTGTCCTTTTGACTGCTGTGGCTGCAGTTGCTTCTTCCATGTGATGTCCTCAACCAGGTTCTTGTATTCAAAAAAGCATCTGGTGATATTCTCTAGCCACACTCCTCCTGCCTCTTGTGCTTTCATACCTACTTACCTTACCTCTTTTCTAGGCTGACAAGTCCTGCTATGTTCATAAAGAATCTGCTCCCTATATTTGATCATACCTTTTGCCCTTTTTTGAATCTCCTCTAATTTTTTACACTATTTGCAGGAAAACAAGACCAGAACTGCACACAGTTTTCTAAGAGGTACAGACCAGTTTGGGATAGCTTATATTTCTGATCCCAACCTGGACAGTGAGCCCTTATTATTCACAATGTAAATGCATAATTTCTCACCTTCGTTATTTCTCTGTCCAAATCTTTATTGGTGGGAGCTGATAAAATTTGCCTTGCTTCCCAGATATCTATCACTGACAGAGGAAAAGGAGTTGTTGGGCTTCTGGCATAGCACGGGTGTTTTGATGACTGTCATCACATAATTTGTACAAAATAATCAGTGAAATGGCACAGCTCAGCCAGCATCTGTGCTAACCAGACAAAGAAAATTCACCCCTAGATTTGTACCAATACTTAGGTTAAAAGGAATGAATCTTCGTTTGTCCTATGGATATGAATTTTTACTTTTGGGTTTTTTCGGGTGTTTTTTTCTTCTCCCTTTGTTCTTTCAGAAAATCCTTTCTTGGGAGAACTGGATTAAAAAGCAACATAATGTTAAGAGACAGTGTTTTATACCTCATGGAGAAATGAACAAATATGAACCAGGATGAATGCACACCAATCCCAAAAGCTCAGCATTTTAAATAAATTGATACAAATAAAATAGAGTATAAAGAATTTCCAGCAGTTCCTGTTTGAGACATTAACAAGAAGCAACATGAACATCTGGCTATAAAAAGCCTCGCCTTCAAAAGTAGCACCATCTCCAGCCATTCTTCACATCAATGGTTAGAGGCAAAAGATGGGCAATGCCTTCAAGTGAGGGTCTGGCCATGGTGCCCAGTAACGACTGAATAAAGACCCCTCAGTGCTGGTGGTACACAGGAGCAGCGTGAGGTGTACTGACCACACCAAGGGCTGCTCTAAGGAGAGCCCAGTTGCAGGCTCCATTGATTCCCAGGAGGATGGACTAGAGTTTGACACATTCTTCCTGGGAAACGGTTCCAAAGGCAACTGCTAAGTGTCACCCATCTACTCTCCCCCACCTGGCCTTGGTTCATGGGTACTCTCTGTTCCTTCAGACACCTCATGAGCACATGGAAGGAAGATGACAATCCCACACAATTCTATGTCCTTCTAAGAACGCAGTATTTGGTAAAACTTTTCAGCATCATGACTAAAACTAGGATTGAGCTGTGAAGCACAGATTTTGGTGCAGATTCCAACACTTTCCGAAGCCCAGGGGTATGTTTTGATGTGCCACCTCATTCCAGTGACAAGAGAGTTTTCCTGTTAGTTGTGTGATTAGGTGTATTCCAGGTCCAGTGCTCATCCCAGAAATATTGGTGAAAAGTTTATGTAATTCATTTATCCTATATTTTTCCTTTTAGTTGCAATACTTGTGCTAAATAGCAGCAAATTCAAAACAAGGCATTGATCTGCCAATCCATTCCTAAATTTCTCTTGAGTATATATTAGCCATCAGGTAAAACTGCTCCAAGTATAAATCACATTAATACTAAAAAGCATTGTGAAAGTTTGCAAGGACAGCCATGCCTCTCTTTGTGACAGCTACTGGGCACAGCACTGAGATCTGTGAGCTGATTGCACTTGGGAATTAAATCCAGCTGCTCCCATGTTCAAGTAAAACTGTGACTGACAAGAGGTTTTATCCACTGCTGGCCTTAATGCTGTTCAGCACTCTAATGGGCAGATCAAGATCTAGGGATGATTCCCAGCAAATTTGCAACTCTGGCTTTTTCTTTTCAGCAGGACCCATCCCACAGAGAAGTCTGCTGCCTGCTCCTTGGGGCCCAGGTAAGGGATATTACTAGGAAGCTCCCTGATCAGTTATAACCCTCTGACTATTACCGTCTATTAGTTGTCAGGTCCGTAGTGATGAGATTGAAGAAATGAGTCCTGGAGCAATCACAATGGACTTCAGGGCACTGGGGCATTTGGTCTAAGGAGTATGTGTGCAAGGAGTGTGGTTCAACAAGGCCAAGTGCAGCGTCCTGCCTTTGGGTCACAACAACCTCATGCGGAGCTGCAGGCTGGGGGAAGAGTGGCTGGGAAGTCGCCCCACAGAAAAGGACTTGCAGCTGGTGGTTACAACTGGCTGAAAATGAGCCAGCTTGTGCCCAGGCTGCCAAGAAGGCCAGTGGCATCTTGGCTTGTATCAGAAACAGTGTGGACAGAAGGGAAAGGATTGTCTCTCTGTACTTGGCACTGATGAGGCCACGCCTCAAGTCCTGAGTCCAGTTCTGAGCCCCTCAATTCAGGAACAACATTGAGGTGCTGGAGAAAGTCAGAGATGGGAGAAGGAAGCTGATGAAGGGGATGGAGCTCAAGTCTTATGAGGAGGGGCTGAGGGACCTGGGGTTGTTTAGTCTAGAGAGAGGAGGCTCAGAGGGGACCACATTGATCTCTACAACTACCTGAAAGGAAGTTGTAGCCACATGGGGGTTGGCCTCTTCTGCCATGTCACAAGTGAAAGGATGAGAGGAAATGGCCTCACATTGTACCAGAGGGGGTTCAGATTAGGTATTAAAAAAAAAAAAATTGCTGAAAGAGTTGTTGGACATTGGAATAAGTTGCCCAGGGAGGTGGTAGTCACCATCTCTGGAAGTGTTCAAGAAGTGTCTGGATGTGGCATTTGGGGATACAGTTCAGGGATGGTTACAGTGGTGCCAGGTTGGTGGTTGGATTAGATGATCTTGAAGGTTTCTTCCAACCTCGATGATTCTGTGATTCTGTAAAGTTCCCAGACTGCAACACAGGTTTGCTTTTGCTCATTGGCACACCTTCCAACTTAAAAACATCCTGGTTCTTCTTCCATATATTTAGTCCCATTAGACAACACAAGTTTAGTATGTTAAAATCCTGATAGTAGAACTATTTTTAAAATGTTCTTGAAATAATAAATAGAATTATTGCCTTCTCTTTAAAAATAATCATCCTCCCAACTTTCTATTTATTACTTGTTTTGCTTCGCATATTTTCACCCCCCTTGAAAATAGGCTTTTGTGTCACATTCAGCACTGGGCAATTAGGCCAAGCTAATTTTTTGCTTGCCAACACAACCACCAATGGACCTGTGTTATTTTTATATTCCTTCAGGCAGAGCTGAAAAACATGAAATAGCTTTTGTCGGTGTGACACAGCTACTGGCCTAAGTCTTTAGGGATCTCTGCCAAATATTGAATACTTCACTTATTTTTTCTCTAATGCCTACTTGAAATCTGTTCAACCAAGTGTAAAAAGTACTCGTATATTTTTATACACACACACATGATATATAATATAGGATATATTATATATTATACACTAGACATTATATATTACATATACACACTTAGGTAAGACTAAGAACTTTCCCTGTAAAGTAATAATAATTCCATTGTAAATCTTTTGTGCACTAGAAGATTTATCACAGTCCAGTGTCTTAGTGTCCCTTTCTAGCTAGTAGTCAGGAAAGTAATTTTTCTGAGAACATCTACTGTTATTTTGCATCAGAAACTCAGCTCCTTCCTTTTCATGACATTTTTCATGCCTTTCTATTTAGAATACATTTGAGAAAACATACCAACTGCAATGGACCATTTACTAATTTTTCCCTTGGTCTAATAATCTTTTTCACTCTTTTCCAATTTTCAGAGATTTCTGAACTTGCTCAGGTAAGTCCAGGAGAATCAAAACAACTCATGTACTTCCAGCCTAGCAAAACAAAAGCCTCTTCTGAGTTCACTCAAGGCTCTGCACAATTCAGCTTTCTATCAGTGCTAAATCACTCCAAACCTTGAAAGGAGGAGGTGATGCTATTGCCTGGCAGAGTAATCAGCTTCAGCTGAGCATAGTTATATCCCCTTTCTTGCAAAGAAACCAAGAGCCTGTATGAGCTGCTCTGCCCAGGGAAAACTTAACCCTCACCCTCCCAGCCACCAGTCACTGCCTCGGCAGGTTGTAAACGCTTGGTGCTGCGTGGTTTACGCAGCAAAACGTAATTATGTAATTGGTGCTTACGTAATTTAAATAGGGAAATTTGCAACTGCTACAATGACAAATTGAATTATTGAATCAACGGTTTCAGATGTCCTCTCTTCATCAATCTGTGCAGTGTTGAGCTTCACTGCTTAACCACACTGGCTCTGAGTCTTGACACAAATTTGAATGGATATCCTTGGATACAGCAATGTAGCAGCATGTTACAAACACTAGAAATGGGTCTGCCTCTGCCAGTTTTGATAGTGCATTTCGTAATGTGACCTCTTGTGTGCTAGTAATTGGACTCAAGCCACCAATGAATCTCTGAACATTAGCGCACTGCAATGACACAATAATGACTTTCTGTCACTACTAACCCCATTCCTATTTGAATTCATGTCCCATGACTGAGAGGTTCTGTATTTCACTACCAATGCTCTCAGTCATTCAGGCATAAAGCTTCATAATGCTGACCACTACTATTCTTTTCAAAGGTAGCAAAGAAATAAATTTTCCACTTTTTTTTTCATTTAAAAAAAAAAAAGTTTCCCTCTCTCTTGTATACAACATTTAAAAACTTTGTTTTCAAATTTTACTTTTTAGAGATTGCTGGTAAACCTTGAATTTTCTCATGGGTTGCTCAGAAATGGAGCTTTTGGACCCCTAAATGTAATTTAATTACATTTTAAAATGCAAACTCTGTAAAGTTTCAGTGTTCATTAAAAAGTCTGAAGCTTTGTAGAAAATTTGTCAGATGCCAATGGTAAACAGAAGGATTTTGGAAGGTCACATGAGACTTCTTTTCCCGGAGTGATGCAAATATATATTCCCTACATGTGTTGCCAAGAAATCATGCAATAGGGAATGCTGGAAAGGGATTTTCTCAATCTCTTCCTGTGCAGCCTGTATTTCTTAAAATGCTTATAAACATTCAACAGTCCGAGCCTGGTTTACGTGAATAATCAAACCACAGCTACAAGAAGTCTTGTAATTTTTTTTCCTAATTAATTTTCATTTTTTAATTTCAACATGAAGAATACACTATCTGTCAAGAGTGAGTGAGGTCTTTAGAGGCTTGAGCTTTCATGAAGGGTCAAATCCCTCATGTACAAAACCTTTTTGATCCCAGCTATCCAACAGATGGTTTGACTGCACTGAACACCAAGGCTGGAACTCAGAAGGAGCACATGCACTTCTTCCCCAACTTTTGGAAGGAAAGCCTTTTTCTATCCTCTCCTCTCTTCAAGGTTTGAAAGACAAACTTGTTTTGCTTAAGATGATGGCTCAGTGTATTTTTCTGCAGAATGTAGCCCTCCTTGTAGCATGGATCCTGATTCTGTGAGGGACTAGGAATTCAGTATCACAGCACTACTTTGGCTTTTTTCCCAACAATTGGCTTACACTGACCTTCCCCAGAGGGCAAACTCCACTTTTAGGTGTCTAATTCTCTCATCATTATTTGGCACAGCCTGTGTGCAAACCGTTATGCCTAGTAATTAGATACTGCAGTGTTCAGGGTTGTGACACAAGATTTTCTGAATCATTAATATTATGCCTCCACTGTAATTCTTTCCCCTTCCAAAAGTTGTGTGTCATGCTCAGAGAAAGGCTGTGGTGTGTCAGACATAGGCCTAAAAGTACTACAAAAGTTGCTTTTTCAGTAGAGATTCCTGTGCTGCAAATAAGGGCTCCTGCTTATCCACCGTCTGCAGTGAATTCCCCAGATCAGTGATTCCTGAACATTTTGAACTATGCACCACCTTGCTTTGAACTACTGTGAACCTTTACAATTGCACGGTTAATTGAGAACACTATAAAAGCAATATACTACAGATCATTTATCTTGGCCCTGCAGGCTGTGTTTTTGGACCCCTTGATGTAAACAATAATAAGCAAGAAAAGCTTCTCCTGACCAGCACTCTCACCACAGCTGAAAGATTATTTCCTGAGCCACTCTCTCCAGCTTGACCTCAACATCCACAACAGCATCAAAGAATAATCTACCAGTCTCTACCTGTCTCCACTTTAAGTATAACTATATATGATGTATTTATCTTTCTGTATGTCAAAATCCATTGGGAACTCTAACCAATATCTGGCAGTTCTCATGCTTAATTTTGCCTGTGCCATTCACTGAAAATTTTGTCCTTGGATTTTAAATTTCTACTCAACCTTTTGGTTCAAACTGTGTTTCTTTTATCTCTACAACAACAGACATGGTTTAATAAGGAATGCCAAACCCTCTCCTTTCTATGCATTTTCAATTAGTTTTGCTTCTCACATGGTATAAATCACTTTCTAGAGACCTTTATACAGCAAGTCCTCTGTCCTTTTCTGCTGTCAGGTTTGTTGTTTTCAATGTGTTGAGCACTGTTTTCCTTCCTTTTCTCCTTGACTTTCTTATTGTAGGTACTTGTTTGTGCCCACATTATAACTGCACAGCTTTGGGGCTTGAGCAGGAATACTGGGAGAAGAGAGCTAATGCTGCACTCCTGATGCAAACAGATTACACACCTCAAGGCACTACTTCTCCATGAACTGCCTGACAACTGCCCCCTGGGTTCCCACTGATTTTCACCTCTGTACAGAATTTGTGAGTCTAGGGAATAAGTGAAGAAATGACCTGTTGGCCTTGAGCTGTTTCGTGGTACAGAGGCAGAAGAATGACAGGTATGACTTCGTGTCCCTGCTGTGGATGTCGCGCCACGTTGCACACACTTATCTCCAGAAGTGACTTCTGTTCTCCTGTGGGAGATGGTAGTTGGTGTCTCATGATTGCAAGGATTCTTAAACCGACTTACAGCCCAGAGATTCAACACAGGAAAAATCATAGATGTTCAATTTTTTTCAAGAGTAATGTCTTCAGAAGTAGTATTTTCAGGTGCAGTATAGTTTCCAATGACTGAATTAGGCTGTATTCTAACCTCATTACTTGCAACTACAGTTTCACCTATGCCAGAGGGCTTTTTTGAGTATCCGCTGTCAGCTCAAAGTGTCTGATGCTTGCGATCTGGCTCACAATCTATATCTGACTGCAGAGGAGATCCCACCAATGCTGATAGTAATTCTGTTTCTTGTGATAATAAGGCACATTACTTAATGAGGTAATTAGCATGGTTCATATTAATTTTTATCTTCTGTGAGAGACCTCCCATGCCTTTACAGAATATGCTCTGCTCTCACAGCTGTACTGGTCTTTTGTACCCTGCTTAACTCCACCTGGTACCAGACCCTTGATGCTGTCTTTCACCCCTAGCTGCAAGCATTCTTCTTATGGGAAGAACGTGAATCAGCTCCACTACAACAACCACTGCCAAGATGCACAGCAATGGGACAGATTATTCTCGTGCTTTTAATTTCCATACTTAGTATTCCTTCTAGCACTACAAAAACAGAACTAATACTTTTCATAGAAAGAGTATAAGTATTCAAGCATCTGAGACTGACTAATCATGTGGTCCTTTTACTGTGACTCCTGTCATATTTTCTGGCTTTTCTCTGGCACATTTAAATCATCTTTCACCCTGCTGGTAAACTTTAGAATGTGAGATCTCAGAGTTACTTGTGCTGGAGAGGATAGATCAGTTCTGGGTGTTAGACAGCTAAAAAGCCACTAAACTACATTTCATTGCTTTCAAAGTAGGGAAAATTTTGGTTATAAATATTAGGAGATGTTTCCTTTCTTTTTACTCAAAACTGTGCTATTACAGGCTCATAAGTCAGAGGGCAATTCAAGCTCTCTCTCTCTTCAGGCCTTTCCTTCCTTAATGTGCTCATCAGCATTAACCACCAAATGCATTTGCCTTAGGAGCCAGATGATCTCCATGTTCTATTATCAACATTATGTCTTTAATGAATAGGCATGCAGGTATATCACTGGCCTGTTCCTCTTCAGAAAGAGTGGGAAGGAGTTGAGAAAAAGTCTACAGGAGGTCAACTCTCACAGGAAAGAAAATAAAAGACCAAATTAATAGAAGCTTCTTAGGGAGTAATGCAGCAATTCCCATCTGTGCCAATAATTCAGAACACAGCTGAGCAGTATTTTTTCCTTCTGATTTTATATTATGCCACTTTTGTTTTCCCCCCTCCCTTCTCCAGCATAAAAAGGTTCCATCTGTCTGCTAATCTCTGATCCTCCCAGTCATAAGAACTACTGTCCAGTCAGTGGAACTCAAATTTTAGTTTGTGGGATCATGGCTTAAAGGCTTTGGGATCCTGTGTTCATAGAAATATGTGTGTCACCATATGTGCACCATGAGAATAACCTCACAGAGAAGAGCAAAGGGCCTGAGGGAAAAGAAGAAAGAGGTGTCCAGGGACAGGGTTCCTGTTCCTCAGGGATTGTACATGTCTCTATGAGGACAGCCACACATGTGGTCCTCCTGCTCAGTGATTAAGTGCTGTGAAGGTTAGGTGAGGGAACCACGTGGATGTGTTGGTCACCTTTTCAAGAGATTTATCAGCTTTAGCTCAGTGCTGTCTGGCATAGACCCCAAACCAGGACTGGATTTCATCCACCAGCTCACAGGGTGGGCAGAGGAGACAGGAAACCCAGTGGCTGTACCTCCAGCATATTTCTACTCAGTGCTGCTGGTATCCCACAGGGAGAGGGGCACTGCTTCTGCTCTGAGTAAAGGATAGTCTGTGACCCTCAGTGGACAATATAGACCAGATTTTAGGGTGTGGTTGCAGGTAACTGTAAGACAGTGACTCAGCTCATCTGCATCCATTCTATCCTTCTGACATAATAATTATGCAATTATTAAAAATGAGAACTCAAACAAAAGCAGTCAGTGGGGACAGATTTCCTGAAATACAGAGTTCATCAAAGTGTAGTTATGACATAGTGGTGCCAAATTCCTGTTAGTACAAGTGTTTGCTGCAATAAGCAGCGTAAGCCTCAAACAGTGCTGGAGAAACACTAAAGACCATCAAAACTTTGTGACAGTCCAAGTAATTGATGCATTTTAGCTTGTAGATAAGGGATTGAGCAGATTTACTTAATCCTTTAAAATAACCCTCCACCTTAAGTAGTTTATAAACCTAAATAACATATTACTTGAAAAGTAAATCAGAATGTGACGTAAACCAACAAGTGTAATAAATGCTGTTGTTCTTCCAAAAATCTTTTGGACATGTCAGATGTAATTACATTGATACTTATTTTATTCTATTCCCATAAAAGGGATGAATTTGTGGAGGTCATGTACTGCATTATATCTAGCCCTTTCTACTAAGCTGAGCTGTTATGCAAGAAGTGCATTAGGGCTACAGGGTAGCTCTTGCCAAAGGCCGAATGGCACCATAAAAAAAGAACACTTAGCAGAGGAGACTTCATTAAAATATTTCTCTCCTTCTTCTGCAGACAAAAAATTTTGCTTTGTAGGAGTAAAAATCCTATTGTTACAGAGTCATGGATGTTGTTTTTGGTACCCGAGCCTGTCAAGGTCTCAGGGTAGCAGTCATGGAAATCTAAAACAATCTTTTTTGTCCATTTTCTATAAAAAATGCCCTAACCCCCCATTCCAGATCTTATCTGCAGTACTTGAGGAGGGCAAGAGGACCTTAAGAAGAAAGAGAGGGATATATTCCCAGCTGAAGTCAATATAAAGGCAATGTGTTTGTCCTTGCGTGTACTGTCTGAGCTTATTCATTGAATTAGTAGGAGCAGGATTAGACCCCATAATACTCTTTGAAATTGACAGGAGGTGGATTAGGGCTAAAACTACTGATAACAACCTGTTTTCTTCAAAAACAATCTGCACATGAGTTTTCAGGATTTAAATGTAAAAAATGGTTTGTAAGCATGATAAGAAACTACTTTTGGCTTGAACTTTACTGGGAGAAGAATTCTATAATGACCAACAATTACAAATTTGTGTAATGAGTGTTCTTTAAGCTCTGGAGACATAGTTTCCTTTGACTTCTAATATAAAAACATGTCATTTATTAAGTAGAGTTTTGTAATCATTTTTTCAGGGAATGAAATATAGGTCTTTAATGAAGACATATTTTGAGGTAGTGAAACAAAATTTTTGCTGTGAAACAACACTTTGTGAACACAGACTAAATTCTAACCTCATGTACCCAAATGAATCCCCACAGGAATCAATGGGCAGTACCAAAGTAAAAAAAGGAGTAGTGAACTTAAGTCTGAAAGCCAGCCTCTGTCACTGGTAGTCTTTCAGTACTATAGCAAAAAAGCTCCCCGTTGATGATGAGGATTTATTACTGGTGCAATGCTATTAATGTGTATTTATAGACAGAGATGAAGGCAGTGTCTATGCTCCAAAAACCTTAGCAGAACTTATTGAGACAGGAGATGAAACTGAAATAGAAGTTAAATTATACACTGTTGCTCATCCAAGTTTTGAGAATGTTGTTTTGTGATAGGAACATCCTTTCTGTAGTAAGAATGGTGGGACACATAATATATGGTTGCATAGTCCTTCTCCAGGATTCATCTCACCTTCCTCTGGAAAGCTATCTGAGGAATGTGAATCAGAGCTCTCAATTCTTAATGCATAGCTGATCCATTTCCAAAGACTTCAGGGTAACATCTTTCTCATCATCATCCTCTGAAAGCCTAGGTAAATTCAAGTACTTTAACTATGGAGAGCTGAACAGCAGAAGAGATGAATTTTAGCCCATACATTTATG
The DNA here is from genome assembly GCA_013397815.1 of Aleadryas rufinucha. Classification (NCBI taxonomy): domain Eukaryota; kingdom Metazoa; phylum Chordata; class Aves; order Passeriformes; genus Aleadryas; species Aleadryas rufinucha. The sequence continues at coordinate 209,431 of VZTH01000536.1, forward strand.
TTCTCAGAAGCAATGAAGAGGCTCAGAGACCAATGATGGTGTTCTTTAGAAGTTCCTCATACTCCCTTTCCAGAAGTTAAAATCAAAAGCATTTCTTCTTGAAAGATCAGCAAATACTCAGAGAAATAAAAGCTGTCTTTTCCCTTTAGATGCACAGAACACTTTACTTGCTCTTTTTTTCTCTTTATTTGACTGTACTTACCTATCAGTACATGTGTACTTCCTCATGTGGAAGGGCATCTGTATTAATCACATTTGGCCAGACTTTTAGGGAGTATAATAAATAACATCTTTATTTTTTCGTGTTTGAAATGATACTTTTGACTTTGTTTTTGGTTTACTGTTGAGGTTGACCGGTCATTTCTAGTCTAAAGATATTCTACTTCTTTTTTATTGCAATTTTTATTACTACTCTGTCTTAAGCAATGGAATATATACTTCAATATTTCATGCACTTGGTTTATTAAGATACACAGTCTCTTCTCCCTTCCCATTTAATTTTATATGCCTACACATTTTTATGATACTGCTCTAAAGGATAATCTGTAAATCAGTTCATGCTCATGTTTTATATTAGTATGTGCTAAGTAATGTAGAGAAACTGCTCAAACCTATTTAACACACCAGACCGGAAACTCTCTACTGTGAGGTATCTTACTGACCATTTCACAGGTCTCTAATCTCCATTAGCCTGAGCAAACAAATACTATCCACACAAAACAGCTAAATCCAGAGGTGAATGTTTACTGAAGCAGAAAAAATAATAATGTTTCTGCAAGTTGATGTTAGCAAAGTCAACAGAACATTATATATGTCAGTAATGTGCTGTCCAAACACTGAAATACTTTCTTTTTATTCCTCTGCTTGCCAAAATTACATTTAAAATAGAATAAAGCATAAAGAACCACTTCACTTACAAGAGCAGCCTGTATGGTCATCAGTGCTCAGCTCAAATTATTTCTTCCAGCAAACAATGCCATAGTAAAAACCAATACCACTTCTTAAGCTTTTGTAACAATTATTCTAGGCTGAAAACAAAATGCAATGGAATTTCTCTCATGATCTGAGATGCTAATCTCTGTAACTGCTACTCATTTGATGAAAGAGACCCAGAACCAGCCCCTGAGATATGAAAAACTGTGATGTGAGCTGAAAGACACCAAATGAGACTTCAGGAACACCTTAATGGCTTCTTGTCATATCCAGTAGGAATACAGATGTGGCACCCATTGTGGTGTAAGGAATGACATGATGACTTCTGGGGCCAGCAGGGTCTGCAAAGCAGAACTCTGCAGAAGGTGAGACTCCAGGCTGGAGTGGTTAGTGTATCCCTTGGATAGACACACATTATTAATGCATCTTCAGTCTAGGATGTGCAGGCAGCATTTTCACCAAAAAGCCATATGAAGCATGAGAGGACAGAGTGGTACTCAAGCCTCTACAAGGGGGCTACCATGTGATTACCATGAGAAATGTGACATACTTCTTTAGGACATATTTATGCTGTCCACTGTGGCAGGGAAGGTGCTGAAAAACACACCCAACAGCACTTGAATGGGGCATTGTAACAGGCAATGGGAATGTGGTACCAAACTCCCTCTATATTGCTCTATCAGAACTTTGGCAGAAGAAGGAGCATTATGGAAATGAGACCTCACTGCTCATTACGTGAGTATGCCACTGAGTGTCAAAGGACAAGGAAAAGACTACTGTGTCTTTTTTGTTGTGCTCTTTACACGCAAAAAGGCCTTTGCAGAGAAAAGCCTGCATATCTGGCAGGGCAAACTGGATGCGAGTCAGCAGTATGTTCTGTATGTTCTCCTTAAACACATGTTTGGCACCAGGAGTTTAGCCATCAGGATGAGTAACATTACTGTGAACCAATACTGGGCAATTGTGAAATCTCCTCTGATGTACTGTGTTTGGTTCTGGACTTCCTGTTGCAAGGGATACGTTGGGAAACTGGCACAGGGCCACCAAGATGTCTAGGCTGTGGAGTCTCTGTCTTTGGATATGTTTGGAATTTGTCTGGAAGGAGTATGAACACTGTGATCTGACTTCAAAGTTAGCCCTGTTTTGAGCAGACTGGACCAGATGACCTCCAACAGCATTTTTTCTACAATTCTGTGATTACATAATGAGCCAGCAGCTCTTAACAGCAGGTGGACTCTCAGCACTCTCCTTGGGCTGAAGCACCATGAGATATGTATTCTGAATACAGTCCTTTGCACTTCCGTTTCTCCTCCCTTTCTCTGACCTCTCTTACACTTTGAGTTTCTGTGAGGTATGAAGTACCTAAAATCCCCAGGGAAAGACTGTTTCGTATTGATAGACTGAACATGTAACACCTAGTTATGCCTGCTGGAGACATTGTATGAATATTAATTTGTAACATTAACTCTTTAAGAGTGCACAAAAGTGAACTTTTTTTCTAGAAAATCTAACCCTAACCAATCCAAGGCAGGTAATGTGCTCACTTAACATCAGTATTTTATTTTCCCTTTTTGCTCACTGTCATTATCAATTTCCCCCTCCCACATTATTATGAACAGTTTAGCAGTCAGAGACTGCTGAAATACTGATTGGGCTAATAGCATTTGTGAACTTTTACCCTGTTTTTTGATTGCTCCAGGCTGACTTTACTAGTGAGATTCTAAAATAAAGCAGATGATGTGAAATACTTCTCAATTCATGAGTGGCATTTTAAAATGAATTACTGAATTGCCTTTGATTTTATTTTTTCATTTAATTTTAGGCCTTTTTCAGCTTTGCTTTAGCTCAATATATTTTTTTATAACTATATTCATTTACATTGTGTATAATAAGGCTTTAGTGTATTTTCTCTAAAGAATCTCTTCACTACTGGATGTTGCAAGTGTTTGCAAAAAGAAGTCTGCTCCCTCTCCTCAACAGATGAAATGATGATGAATAAGCTGATAGGCCAAGATAGGGCAGACAGACTTGTGACTTGTCCACTTCCCTCACCCAAAGGGGTGCAGGAGGATTGGGAATGGTTGTGGTCAATTCATAATGTTTTGTCTCCGCCACTCCATCCTCCTCACACTCTTTCCCTGCTCCAGCATGGGGTCCCTCCCACGGGTTGCAGTTCTTCAAGAACTGTTCCAGTATGGGTTCTTTCCATGGGGGTAACATCCTTCAGGAACAGACTGTTCCAGCGTGGAACTGCTGCCAGGAGGCTGCTCCTCCATGGGCTCTACATGAGCTGCATCTCTATCTGCTCTGCCTTGGGGTTCTCCAGAGGCTGCAGGTGGATCTCTGCTCCCCTGTGGGCCTCTGTGGGCTGGAGGGGCACAGCTGCTTCTTCATAGTCTTCATCATGGGCTGCAGAGGAATCTCTGCTCTGGTGCCTGAAGCACCTTCTCCCCCTCCTTCTTCACTGATCTGGGTGCCTGCAGAGGTGCCTGCCTCTCTCACATTTTTCTCACTCCTGTCTCTCAGAGATGCTGCATGGCATTTTTCACTCTTTCTGAAATTATCACAGAGGCATCACCAGCATCACTGATGGGCTTAGCTTTTGGCAATAGAGTGTTTTGGAGCTAGGTGAAACTGGCTGTGCCTGACACAGAGGCAGCTTCTGGTGTCTTCCCATAGAAGCCACCCCTGAAGCTATCCTTCAACCCATCAAAATGTTGCCATGTAAACCCAACACAAGGGAACACAGTGGTGAGCCCTGAAATCAGTGTAACAGGGACTGAGCTTACCAGCATCAGGTGAATTGTCCCACCTGAACTCTTGCCTTGCTGCAGCACTGAGGCTGCCCATTGCCTCTGAAGTGATTGTGGGCCCTAAAGCAGGTGATGTATTTGCATCGGGAATACCACAGCTCTGCATTACAGCAGCTGATGGCAAGTAGACTCTATGCTGATGCTTCTCACTGAGCTCTGTTCAGTTTTGCCCTGAACTGGTATAACAGTGAGCATTTATGTAAAGGGTTAAGATGAACAAAATATAGATCAGAAATATGCTATAGAAAGTGGTCTAGATTCTTTTCAGACTCATTCAGAATGACTTAAACTATTGGCTAAATAACAGCTTGACAAATACTTCTGAACAGCTTGTCTTTTTGTTGCTTCCCTGCCCCTGAGAACAAAGCTCAGAGATCAACACCCTCACACCGGGTGGCCTTACGATCTCTGGGTTTTGAAAGAATACAAAGTCTGAAAGAACCGAAACAGACTTTTTTTTCTGTCCAATTCAATCACATAAAAATTAGTCTTGGAAGACAGGAGAACAGCCAGGGCCATTTTTGGTGGCTCAGAAACCTGCCTTAACTGGATGGCAGTAAAGGTTTTCAACACCTCATTTGATGATAACCACTCATCACAACAAAAGGCCATTACAGGCTCAGCTCTAAATTAGCTCTCGCTAAATAGAACAGATGCTATAAACTCTCACCTACTGATCAGACAATCACAAATGAACCAGCAGAAATGGTCTCCAACCCTGACTATGAACTGACACTTTCCAGTTTGGCCTCAGATTTGCATGGGTTATAGCTGGTTTTTTGGCCCTCTGTTCCATTAAAGTGCTGTCTTGTTTCTCAGTTCTCTGTTCTGGCTTCCCATTAATTATCACCACGATGTTTGACTAAATTTTTAAATTTCAAAACGTGCCTTCTGAGAAAATTCATGCCCTGTGCTAACTGCTGTCTTTGATAACATTCATGGTCCTCTGAAACAACAGAACAACAGGCTGATGTGTGTAGGCAACAAAACTTGCAGAGGATAACGGACATTATCATGCCCTCTTCTGCACAAGATAAGAATATCTACTTTACTCTAAAAGCTTTCAGAACAAAAGATAACACTTAGCTTATTTTCTCTCAATAATTTGTTTACACATGCAAGAGACACACATTTGCCCCTTATCACATAAATACAAAAAGCAAGCAAATAATCAGAGACAAGTAGTTTCATCTCGGGGCTTGGGAGGAAAAGAAGAGATATATTTATTTTCTTCCTGTTTTAGAAAACCAGAGGGACACACAAAGTCTGTGATAAGAATTCAGTATTAAGAGAGAAGTGAAAGAAAGAGAGAGAGGTAATGTATTATACATATAATACGAATCAAAGAGATTTCAACTAGATTTTCAAATCTCAAAATGTGTTTGTAGGTCTGTCAGAAATAAATATTTTCTTTTGACTGATATACTGAACTAACTTGATATGAAAGCAGATATTTGAAATAAAAACATGGACACTAAAGTGTCACTCTGAGGAGAACTAGGCTCTCACAGCATTCAGCCAAATGTGTAATTTGCTGATGAACAAGCTCATTTGGCAGACCACTTTTCTTTTTTTCTCGTACTTGGCTTTTCTGCCCAGGAGTAGGCATTTCTTTTTTTTTTCTCTCTAAACCTTAGATACGTGAAAGGCTGACCAAACTGTCTGTGAAGGTGCTTCCATAATTTCTTTCAACAGACTTGGTTTCTTGAGGAAAATGGAATTATGAAAATATTCAGCCTCTCTACTACCTTGGGACATGGACTGTGCCAAAATCAATGGTTCACCCTCTTCCCTCTCCCCTTAAAAAGCATTACTGGTCAGGGATCTGTAAGACTCAGGAGGTATAAAACTGCTTGCTGCTCGAGGCTGAGCAGCCCCCAGGCTGGCACTGCACTGGTGGTCCCTGAATCTGCCCTTACTTTCATCTTGGCCATTCTGCTCCCCTCCATACAGGTGCTCCCATCACCCCCTGCCTGCTGCCTATTGAAAGAAGAATACCCCATTTCCTTTCCAATGAATCTTCAGCAGAATGAAATGAATCTTTTCCTTTCCAATGAATCTTCAGAAGAAGGGTCATTCAACAGCCTTTGTGAGGCAGCTCAATTCAGCAAAGATCCTGGCTGATACTCCAGCCTGTGTCTGCGCAGTCCACCTGTGTGCACACACGTTTGAGGGGCAGGGGTCACGGGCTGCACACTGTTATACAGTGATGCTGTGACTCCTTTCTCTGGACATGGGGAATGCTGTTGGTGCTGGGATGACTCAATTATCTTCCTCCTTTCACTGGAAACATTTTGAGAATATTAAAAAGAAATAAAAATAGTAGGAGCTGATCTGAGACCTGACCTGTGCCCCTCAACCTCTTTAACTTGTTTTTCCCCAGTAACTTAAGGCTGCCTTTGCCTGCACTCTGCCTGAATGTTTTCAGTTTCCTGCCTGGTTGCCTGCCTACCTGAGCACCACTGAGAGCATGTTTTCTCTGTGAAAGGAATGCATATGTTAGCCTGTCTGCTTGAACCAGAAACTATTTCTGAGGGGAAAAAGAACAGTTGCTGTTGAATTACAGGCAGGCACTTATTTCTGAAAATTGTTGTTCTTGTAGACAACAGCTGAGGCTCACTGAGGTGAATGCAAGGATGTGTAATGTAACTTTTACCTGCTCCAGCCTGACCCTTTTTTTTTTTGTAAGGAGGGAGTGCAATTTTTTACATGGAGACAATGGATTGTTCTAACACCCTTAGTTTAGAAGACATGAAGTTGTGAATGGAGGATTCTGAATCTTTCCATAATCTCTGTTGCAAGTTATTTCTTTTTATGCTGGACAAAATAGGTTCAACAAAAAAGGTGAGGTTACAGCTGCTTTTCACGGCTTTAGCTCCCCACAGCTGACTTTTATCCTTAAAGGCCTTGAATAAGATCTGTGCCAAGAAAAATTTAAAAAAAACATTTTTTTTTTCTTTAAATTGGAATAAAATAGTTTCGTGATTCTACCATCAGAGCTGCAGCATGAGGCACTGTGTATTCCTTCTAGCTTTGTGTTACGTTTTTGCTATGTGCTGGGATATGAAATCAAAAAATCCAGCACTCCTTGCTAAAGGCATATAATGAATAGCATATTATTTTTCATCTGCAAAACACTGCCAAGAAAGTGGAAAACAACAGCGAAGGACAACATAACCTGTGTTACTGCAGAAGCTTAAATCATAGCTGAAACTGAAACCCTCTCAATCACATATGGGCTTAAAATGCCCTATTCTGAGGAAAGGAAATAGGCAGATCCATGGAACTAGGAGCCATATCACATTATTAAAAAAGAAAATCTACTGAGCAGTATTCCTTGTAAATTTTGTAAATAACTTCAGTACAAAACCAATCAAAATATATTGCTGGTATCATGAAAGTCTGAAAGTTTTCCGTGATTAGAGCTGCATGGTCAAGGCAAGAAAATACAATTGAAAGTTCTCAGTTTATTAGGATTTCACCTAGAGGAATTGGTTTTGCTCCTTTTTATTCAGATTTTTTTGTTCTTTCTCTTATTATCTTGTTTTTCTCCAGTCAATGAAAACCAATCATTTCAATTTACTTCCAGGTTTATGCCATGTAACTAAGATGCTATCTTGTACAGCTGGCCTTTTTTCATCTTTATCTTCTCCATTTCTCTAATATACCACTGAAATCTACCCACACATTTCCTAAACATTTTCTCCATTCTTACCACTCTGCTTTGTGTTGCTGTGGAATCAAGGGGAGTTAAACACATTTACATGGTGCACTGACCATTTTCAAGTGGTCTTGGCTGAGTCTTGTTTTTAGGAAATGGAATGTAAAACAACAACTTTGAATAAGCTGGAGGTGGTAGAGCAAACCTTGGTATTAACAAGAAATTTGGGCTGCCACCTTGTGGGTTTCTCCAACTACATTTCCTCTAACCTTATTTATGTGTCTGCCCAAATTGCTTTGGTAACTAATTCAAAGCTGGACCTTTACTGCATTTTGCTAGGATAATGTCTGAAATTCATCCAGAATAAAATCATAGACATTTCTCTGACATGACATTTATAAGAATAAAACACCTCTCCAAACATTTTTTCAAGTGTAAATAACAAAGGCTGTTATCACAGACCTCATGTTCTGGGCACTGAGAGATCATGTTTCCATTGCCTGGCCACTTTTACATAGTGTTTCCTCGAGGAATCAGTGTTCAGCCATTTGGTTTCTATCACAGGTGACATGATACTGTTTTGTTAATACTGTGCCGTCTTCTGATGGCTGGCCAGACCTGCTCCTTGCCTTTTCCATGTATTGATTTCTAGTCTGCTCTCTAAATTAACTTCTTCCTTCATTTTTATTTCCCATTTAAGCCTATTTTGCATACTTTCTCTAGATATATTGGTATTATTGCATTTACTCCTCAGACAGCATTTTCCATGGTTAATTCAATCTTATGAATTAGGAAGAATAAAGTTTCCCTTTTGTTATGTGATGAAGTTAGTCAGAGCATGCAAAAGTAATTTTCTTAACTGGTACAGGGGTTTTTCCTATTTATAGGGCAGTATTTATAACTGCAATAAAGAGGTCATTTAGTAAGTGAAGCATTTCTTTGTCAATGAACACTTTTCTTGAACAAATGGAAGCTGGGACAGAAACTCCAGATTAGCATATCTCTCTGACAGTCTTCACTGTCACCAGATGGGGAATGTACCTCTTTGAAATATTTTTACCAACTCTTTGTGATTTTGTTGTGAGCTCAAAAAATCTTTTTCTGTGTGGAGTTTAATAATCCCAAGTCTGAATACTTTTCTTAGTAATTTCCCCCACCTTTTGCTAATATTGTGGAAGGGAACCTATTATGTTTTGAACCCTAGATTTATATGTGTCTTAAGCTGCGGCTCAGTTCTTGGAAGAGAGGAATTGCATACTATTGGCATGGATAATGTGTCATTTTAATGTAAATTGAGCTATTAAATTTCTTTTTTTGCTTCCACAAAAAACCATTTTATTCTGTCCAAAGCCATTTCACTTTTTTTCTTAAGAACAGGTATCACACCAGACAAAGTTGTTACATTTGGAATGACTCTTCCGCAGTCCTATCTAAGCAGTAGAATATTCTAAGGTGTACCTTGGAAACTAACATGTAAAGCAGCCCTCACTCTTAAGAAACAAAAATTAACAAACCACAATTTAAAAAATAAAATCCCACAACGTATTCTAGAATGTACAATACTTTGTCAACCTAACAGACTCTTCCTGCTGTCCCCCCACAGCATGCAAAATCTAGCTCATCTCATGGCCCTAAAGCTCAACCCTAGAGAAATCTTAAAGGCCCTATTTCTATTCCATGTGTACTGGATTTTAATTTTTGGAAGATATGTAGCCTTAATTTTCTGTCCATATGCTACTTTACCTGGCTTGGGTATATGGGAGGAGGAAAAATGCAACAAAAATTAGCACGCTAAACTTCATTAGCTTTACAATCACATCTTTGCAATTTCTTTCAGGCCTCCTCTAGGTTTTGTAAATATTCATCTGAAATCTTCCCAGTTATTAGCATGTCATCCAGATAACAGACAACACCATTTACCCCCTGCCTTACTCAGCTCATTATTCTTTGAAACACAGCAGGTAATTTTCTGTTCATACCTAAATAGCCCCTCATGTGTGTTTGTCATCAGAATATTTTTTTTAATTCTAGCAGCAAAGCCACCTGCAGGCACTCTTGGGACTAGCCCTGTTTGGTTAGCTCCTCCCCACTCAGCACTTTGCAAATAATTATTCTGCTCTAGAAATCCAATATTGTCCAGTCCAAGCCAAAAATGGTTGGTGATTTCTTATTTCTGACAAGCTTTCCTCTATTATCCCTCCTGAAATACAGTTTGCTCAGTCCATTCACTGACATCCAGGGGAGGAAACAGGCTCTGGTTTCCAGTGTACTAAGCTACTTGACTACCAGGTTTTGCAAGGTTTATGGCACAGGTCTCCTCCTCAGAAATGTAGACGTGATTTTGTCACTTGCAGATGACATTGCAGCTACACCTGTTACTAAACCAAGCCTGTAATAAACACTGCTTTAGTTTGAATTTTCCTACCCTGTTACACAGTGGATTAGCTAACTTCCACTACAACTTAAGCTTAGAGAAACAGTCTCTCCACCCCTTTCAGCTATGATTGCTTTCAGTGTTAATGAAGTATATTTGTAAATTTCAGTGACACAAAGACCTACCTGTTAATCACCAATTGTCCTTCCACTATCACAGTACAGTGTGCTAAATATGTTCATTTTCTACTGTGCACAGCCAGTGCCCAGTTATCCATAGACAGTTTATTTAGTTGACAGATTAATTGTGCCACAGATGCAGAGACGCTGGGGGAGGCCAGCGCAGTTCTGGCAAGATTATTCATGCAAGCGCAGTTCTGTGCAGTTGTTGACACATTAGTCTCACTGAGTGCACACTGACCCAGCCAGGGAGGATGCAAAGGACCAAAGACATCTCCAGCCTGCTCCAGCATGTGCAGGAGGACAACCTGTAAGCCCAACCAGGTAAATTATGGTTCAAGTAGATCCCCTTGGGTGCATGCGGGACATGACTCTGGTGCTGTGGTTAGGGGCCTCTTACCACACTGAGCAGTGCTGTGGGAACTTGACAGCCAGCCTGGCTCCACTCTTTGACAAAAGCTCATAAATTCTTACAGAGCTGTGGAACTTAATTCAGAGGAACTCCTAAAGAGGAATATCCCAGTAAGTTGGCAGTGAATGAATACCAGCCACAAGGGTGATATGGCAGGTCCTCAGTTTGAACTAGTGTTACCTGTCCATCCTAAGATGATTATTGTGAAAGTATTTAACTATTACCCAGGTTTCTCTGACACCCAGTGTGTTCCAGGCCCTACTAGCACCTACCCTTCTGGCACTGCGGCTTCTTAATGAGTGATGCTCCTGCCTTGGGCTGTAGTTCTCCAGGCACTTTGGTGGAGATACAGTGAACTGACTCAGAGAATGGACTCAGGTTCAAACATTTAGTTTCCAGATTACTTAGCAATTTGGTCCATGTTTGACCAAATACTACTGCCAGCCCAGTGGAGGAGGGGCGTGGAGGTGGAAAAGAAGGGCTGGGGTGAAAAGAGGACTGCCTCTTGGATGTTGCACTGTTTTGTGCAAATTTAAGGTGCTTGCATAATTAAGAACTTACTTTTAGGCATCAGACTGCTTATTGAGTGTCCTTTGCAAAATGTTATTGAAACAACCAGTAGCAGAAAACATTTTAGACTTGCCGAATATCATAATAATTCAGCCTCTCAGATGATTTTGAAGATAAAACTATTGTTCTGTTAACAAAAAAAAAAAAAAAGGAAAAAGAAAAAAGTGCAGCATAAGTTTTTAATCATTTCCTTAGAAGTTCTATAATGTCTTTGCCTCAGTAAGTTCCATTGTAAAGAATAATTTTTTAAGAACTATGTGTGCTTAGTATCTGGCAATGCTAGGGAAATAGCTTTTGTGTAGTGGAACCTTCCACACTGTTTGTACAAAATTGCTGTCAAAGCCTGAAACTCTCTCAAAACTTCTCCTGCTTGCATTATATATGTCCCTTTTACCCAATATGTACAGTTTATTTTTTCTCTTTTTTTATTTCAAGATCCAATCCTTCGACAGTTTTCTGTTTTGTGTTTTGCTATATGCAGAGGAGTTAAAAAGTAAATTGCCTACTGATTTTCATAAAAACAGGCTCAAAATATGGCTTTATTTCCCTAGGATATAAGATAATAACTCCCAACTTCCAGAAACTAAGGCAACAAACACAGAGGAATAATTTATCCTCCCTTGCTGCAGGAATTGTAAATCATAAGTGAAATTAAAACTAAATCTTGATCACATGCTTTTTATACTCTTGTTCTACAAGAGAAGAGCAAATCCTTGACATTTAAAGCAGAGCTGAAATTGTGAAGCTGAAATAGTTTAGATTCTGTTAGAAGTGCCTTTCGATGCAGTTACTCTCTTTGGTCCAGAGGAATCACTTAAGGAGAATTTTATAGATGTACTCCCTAAACTTGTTATCCATTCTAACTCCCATATGAACACTTTAAGTACTGCTAGAATCAAAATTTCCTTCTAAATTTAGAGGAAAAAAAATGAAATGCTGAAGGGGAGTTTGAAAAAATGTGGTAATTATAAATTCAACCTAGGTCTTGTTTACAGTGGTAAAATCAAGAAGTATTCTCATTTCTGTAATGCACAACAGGGAAGGAGCTGGCAGTGGAGGGAGGAATATAACTGCCTTTCTCTCTGGGCTGCATTATATAATCCCAAGCAAGAACAAAGCTGTGAGCTACATTTATTCATCACAAATTTGAGGCAGTAATTTCTCACACCACTATAGAAGAGATCTGATGCAGGCATATTGCATCGATGTAAATCCACAGATTCAGATCTCACTTCATAATTTGAAACACTGCTCAATTTGGTCCAAAGATTTCTAGCCTGCTTTCAGCACAATAATTAAAGGAGGTTGAAGGATGCTGATGCTTGTTGCAGACTGACCTAGACAGCTGTGATTTGGAAATGAAAAACTGAAAGAACTGAGTGGCAAAGATTTAGCAAGAGTGCTGAGGGAAAAAAAAAAAGGAAAGAAAAGGAAAATAAAGTAACAGAAAACAGAGCATACACTCAATGAAGGATAGGCAGAAAAAAATCCCAATAAACTAGTGAGAGATGGGGTGAGCATCAAATAGAAGAAGATATGTGCAAGTGGAATAGAAAGGTAGTAGGAGTCCGAAGATTTCACCATTTTGCAAAGTGTTTTCTGAACCTATGGGATGAGTAAATATTTGAAGAAACATAGTATCATTACTATTATTGTCTGTCACCTTTAGGGTAGAGCAGAGGAATACACTCTTTAAAAAATAAAGAGGTTGCACATGTGTATTTGCCTGAGTATAATCCCAGGCCCATTATCTTCAGCAGAAAAATCACCCACAGCTTCAGGTATTTGTAGACTTTTAAACTGCAACAGCAAATGGCTGAAATCACTGTTTTCCTGTTTTTTTCTTTTTTTCTTTTTTAAAATGTACTCCAGTTGCTCAACCTCTCATATGTTTACGTGGTTTCAAAAGACAGTTCATTTATGGATTAATTACAGAAATTCTTAGTGAAATAAATCCAATTATGCTTACCTGTGAAGTCAGCATAGCTACATGCTATGTGTAAATGGAGTGAATTTAATTCAACAGAACTGGAAATGTTAGCTGTGTTCCAGGTATGGTCAGATCATGATAACAGTTTCAAAGCAAAATGTAGGAATTGTAATGAAATTTAAATGCGTACACATAACAGACAAGGCTTATTTTTAGAAAACGGAGCTGAGGGGATTCTTGGTCTCTGTTCACAAAAGCAATTTATTGTACTGATAGTTCAACAAAAAAAAGGCTAGCAAATTTATGATTATACTCTCATTATAAGATACACACAAAAATCCTGTTTAAAGTATATGGACTAATTTGTTTCATGTACCCAAAAATAAAGCTTCTCAATATTTCTGTATGACAGGGCGAAATCCCCTTTTTCCTAAGAGATACAGGTTACATTAAAGGCAATTGGACGTATTTTGTATTTTACTATCTTTTGAAACTTATATAATTGGAAGAACTCACCAATGTTTTAGTCATGAGCATCTAAAGGACATTTCAGACAATCTGCTTCACATGGAATGAAAACTACCACACACTACTTAAATGGACAGTGTTACAACACCAGCTCCCTGCCTGCTCATCACCTGTTATACATGCACAAGACTGGTGCCATTATAAGCAGAGACAAAATAGGCATTTGAATCTTGACTTTCCACTGCATCCAGGATTTCTCATTTCTGGGATTCTCTGGGACCAATGAACATTGCTTCCAGACATTTTTATTTTTTGAGAAGTTTCAGGTTGTGACAGTTCTAAACTGCAGGAATCATTTTTAGAAGCCCTTCATTATAAAACTTCAGCATCTGTGAACCTACTGGTTCATTATATTTTCAAACATTCAGAAACAAAGAGAAGAAAGGACTGTATGTGAAATTCAAAATGGTCTGGTTACCGTGGCAAATATATATATGCATTAGCATTTCCAAGGAAAAAAGTAATCCATTGGTCAGGGCACATGTTATTTTTTATTTCTTAACTTATCTGTAATGTTTTGGAACAGGTCTTACTTCCAGCAAAATAAATTGCACTCATAAACACTTAAAGCATTATAAAGTAACCACATTTTCTGGCAAAATATTTCTTAAAAATAACTTCTTTTTGAGATATGTGCAGTGCACTCCAGTATCTCTTCACTAAAAAAAGGAATGTATTCCCAATGAAATATCGAGAATCTGTGGAGTTCATTTAATTGTTCAGTAACACTATAAATTATGAAGGAAAGTACTGTGGCCTGTAAAAACAGAGTGCAATTGCAATTAAAAGCTGCAGAGAAAACTTAGATAAATAAAGAAGATATTAATGGAACTATGGCACAGAAAAGGTCAACTGGTTCCTATTTACTTGATAAAATTAAAAGCCAATGCATGTGGTTCATGCTAGCATAGTTCCACACTTTCCACGGAGTTGATGGTGGCATAATAAAGATCAGGAAGCGCTCCCTACTGCACACCATGTTTTGAAAAATGCTGAATGACAACAATTTGGCAGATTTTGGAAAATATCTCCTTTTTTGACTAAATTTAAAGGAAATGAAAGCTCACACAAACAGTCTTTCAGAAGTGTTACAGAGCTACTGGATGCCCATCGAATTATTGATTTATTGATATAAATTTCTTCATGGATTAAAATAGTACCTATTGTAAGAAAAATGCAGAGGAAAGGGACATCCTGAAGAAGACAGGAGTCCATTATTGTTTGTTGTACTATGTGCTGTTCAAAACAGGGCTGCTGAAACACTCCTTGATAGCTGTTATACAGTTTTTCAGAAATAATCCTTGCTCTCTCCTTAATAAGTACTTATGCAAAGGAAAAAGAGCTCTCAGGAACAGTCAGTCTGCTGCTTAGATGGCATGACAAATTGTGCCCTTGTCAGACTCATGCACTTCGCATTTGCTGAAGCTAACTTGGGTCACAGAGTTAAAAATGGGAGCAGAATATGGCTTCTCTGTAAGTGCTTTTTAAGGCTCTCTTCTTCTTAATTGCCCACCCTATTCTATATTTCATTAGTTCATAAGCGCACTTGCTTTTCATGCTGCTTAGCTTTGAAGCTTAAGAAACTCTAGAACTGAAAAGCATTTTTGTTATTGAACTCCAAGAGGTGCATCAAGACACTTCCCTTAGAATGCATTAGTATTTGGAATATTTTGGTAATGAAAAAGGGCGGGGTTTATTGTGCTTGAGTTACTTTCTTGGTTTATTTCCTTTTCAAGTGAATTTATAAATTGTTAAAGAATCTCTGAATGACAGCCTTGCTTTCTATTGCTATTTACAGAACAGGTAAGAGTGTGCACTTCTTTGCTGCAGTCTTATGTTAAATGTCTTACCCAAGGGTGGGATAAAGTGGGGTACTAACCAGAGACATGTGCGTCTTCTACATAACTTCTCTAACATTGTAAAACTGAGCAAGAATTGGTATTTATTAATACCTGCAGCCAACATTACAAGGAGACCATTACCTCTACCCAATACTGAACCAAAAGTATTGGATAATCGAATGTATTACAGGAAATAGCAATCACATTGCGTTGCTCCTTTAAAAATACTGATACCTATACAGCAGTAGTATTCATTTATTAAAAGGGTAATATTTAGGATAAATATTTACTATATTTATATGTTTGGGACAATTTAAGTAATTTTTTGTGCTCAGGTTCTCTATAACTCCCCAAGCCTATGAGACATGGTGCTTATGCTGAAGTAGTATTTAATTTAGTCTCTCAAAGCCCATGTATCTTACTACTTGTTTTTTTAAACCTATTCCGTTTGCAGATAAATTTTAATTTTTTTTTTCTTCATTCTCATCAGATATCTGAAAGGAATGGCATAGGACACATTTAAGATCTATTTGTCTTCTTTTGATTTTTGTGACCTGTTCAAATTTTATGAGCATCGTTATTTTCTTTCTTCCTTTCTTTCAGGGGTGGGAAGAGGGCCAGGCAGGGGGAAGTGCTGCCAGTGCAAAGTCAACCTCTAGCAGCTGCTACCTTAGTGAGTCATAGCAATAGAGAGGAGGTATCCTGAAAATCGTTACATTCCTTTATGCCCTTTTCAATTTGCTGAGACAAGAATGATGTTGGCACACAGCACAGTGTCATCCTGAGGTTCTTGCTAAATGGTAGGGTCTTCTGTTACTAGGACAGTTTTATCTACTGCCTCTGCTTATAGTGCTTCCCTTGTGAAAATTATCCTTTTTTCTCTGTTTCCAGACAAAGCAGCCTGAAACTATCTGGAAAAAAACCCCTACTTTGCTAAGTCTTTTATATTCAGCCTCTGAATTATAGAGGCTTTTTCATCAGAGAAGGAACTGTCACTGGCAAGCTGGAGGAGCACTGCCCAGGGGCCACTCTTATTTCAGATGAAGGTTGTGCTGAAGCTCTGGAAACCAAACTTTGACATGTTTGGTAGGCTCACTTTTGTATAGCCTTTGCTAGTAGATCTAAGGAATAGGAAGATGTTAAAGGATGAAAGGAGCTCAGCAGATACTTCAAATGATGCCAGTGTTAGAGACTGTCCTAGTGTGAGAATGCACCAGATCTGAGAACGCACTTCTCTGCTCACTTACTTGCTCCTGGCTTTAAATACCTTAGTCCCAGTGGAGGGATCCTTGAGCGCTCCTGGTGCTCCTGATAGGAAACATAAACTACACGTATATGTAACTTCCATGTTTGGCAAAGTTCTGAGATGGGGGAATAAGCGAAATAGTGATCATGAAACATCTGCAGTTATCCCAAAGGAAAATGGTCAAGAGGACCAGTTCTGGTCTTGCTCACCTCTGGCAATTATGTTTTTGAATGGCCTTATTTTGCTCACACAAATAGTTTTGCAGGAACACCTGTATGTTGTCTGCAAAAAATGGGTAGTAAAAGATCTTCCGTTGAACAGCTGTTGTGAAACCTTGAGCTGCTACAAAATATTTCTACAAGAAGGTGATCGTGCTTTACAGAGAAAAAACAGAGAAACGACTTTATGTGGAAGATAAAATTAAATGATGTGGTATTCATATCATATATTTTTAAAAAGACCATAATTTTATAGGTGATGAAATTGGCACTATATTTTCATTGATTTGCTGCATCGGTTCCAGTTCTAAGTGGCATGTAGAAAATACCTTTTATTAAAGATTATTAAATGTCTATGTGTTATCCCTGAAATTGATTTGCATCCACTCTGTGCACCTACATGAGCCAATAACAGCACCAAAATCATTAGAGGCATTTTTCTTAAGCATTACTAGGAACTTTATTTCTTGGTAATTTCTTGAAATTCTTGTCTAAATTTTCAAAGTGGTGAATTCTGTATTTTGTCTACTAACCCACTGAATCCAAAGTCTTTAGTTTGAAAAAATTCAGAACAATTCTGAACTAATTAATTTTGTTGCTTATGCTTCTTCTCAAAACAATAATCAATAATAGTATTATTAATGAATTTTCCTCTTCCAGGTTCCTTACTTAAAACACACTCCTATGCAATCTAAGAATTCTGGGGAAAAAACCCAGGTTATGGTTAAAATTTATTAGAAGTATTTTAGATTCCTGCCCTGTTTCAAATAATGAGAAACTGCAAATAATGAGAAATGCAGCATAATGCATTAGGGAAGAGACACAGGATGAAGGATAATTACAGAATGTGTTACTGTCATTCATGTGTGATATCTTCTAGGGTGGAAAAATGCATGCTCTGAGGTAGTAAAAGAGACACCAGTTAAATGGATAACCTTGGTGCACAGAAAAATTCTGAACACGTCTACTTCTTCAGGTATTCATCTGAGAACATCCCTGTGTACTGCACCATTTTTTATTCCGTTTGGGTTTTTGCTTTTTCAGCACAACGATACTCTCTTAAGAAGAAATGCTCTTAAAGGTCAAATTATTGTTGAAAATTAACTCTTAGTTAATACATTTTTCCATAGGTGAGGTTCAGGACATTTTTATTATACAAGTCCTGAATTCATTCCTAAACTGTGTATTTTACCTTGTTGAGGACACCTTTTATTTTCTTGACTAACACTCATGTATGAATACTTAGACGTTTTAAAATATGTATGTTTAAAATTTGTGCAGCTATGATATTTCACTTGAAATGGCACTTATTTCTCACAGTTCATTACACAACCCACAAAGAGATAACTTATGAAAGAATATTCACTTAAGATACACAAATCTTTTACGCAAAAATAGACCCACTATTATCCAGCAAAAAATAAAAGCAAAACCTCACTAACTCACTCAAAGAAACATCAATTTTCAGATAAACATGCTTGCAGAAGACACTGCTGGAAATCAAGATGTTTGTCAGATACTCCCATGGAAACATTTTGCAAGTAAAAAGCATTTTGAAAATTAAAAATTTAGAATTTCACCAAAACAAAAAGTATTACATTTACATAGAACTGATCTACAGTGAATCAAGACCTTTGAGCTATGTGCTCTCCATGTCATAAACCCCAGCAGGATAGAACACTCCTTTTCTTTTCTCATCTTTTTATTTCACTAACCTTTGCTTACTCATGGTTATAAGTTACTGCTTCTTGTATTTCAGTGGTGGTACCACCACTGATGGTAAGCTCCTCTCACAAGCCCTTCTCATGTTCTTCCATGCTCTACCATATCTGCACCTTCCTGGCCAGGTTCTAACTGAACTGTCTCAGCACTGTCTGTTTCTGGTATTCCACCCTCAAAGGATGATTAGGAGAGAAAGAGAGAAAAGAATGGGAGGAAACATCCACCTTTAATTTGAAATTATAACAAAGAAACTTTATATTTCATTTGATTTTAAAAAATATTTAGTATTTATTTTACTCAATTATCTGTGCAGAGCTAACTTGGATTCTTATTCCTGCAGAAAAGGTGCAGACCACTGTATGACTTAATATGACACATGTAGTACAACTGAAGTCACTAAGGACACTCAGTAGTTACAATTAATATGAGTTAGTTTTTGAGGGACCAAAGCACTTTCTGGTAACGTATTCTGAGCAGGGATGTTCTTTTCTGCTCAAATGACGCTTTCTAAATTCCTATCTAAATATTAAATAGACAAGTAACTCCTTATAGGATACTTCTCAGTGGAAGAGAGTATTATCCCTGTCTTTGTGAGAGTCAGAAGCCAAAGGATCCAGAATAGGATCTTGGGTAGTTGAGGTTAGTCCTTGGAAGGAGATTCTTTTTCCATCTTCTGCAGAGGGACCTTAGGGAGAACAGATTTTGTAAAAAACACATCTACCGTGCCAGACTCAACATCTGAATGTTTTCACAGGCTTCTTGGTTTATCTGGAGCAACTCACCAAATCACAAATATTGCTTAGTCCACCATGACCTCTTCTTGCATTTAAAGCAATTTTGTGGGGTCTCTGCAAATTTTGGGGGTGTGTTAATCCTACCAGGTTTCTGTCAACAGACTGTTTTTAAACTACAGAGCAGCATACAATTATAGCATATTCCATCTGCCTCCCTCTTTGCTTTGGATGAGTTTTGGAAAAATAAATCTTTTAAAGAACCCGTATGAAACAATCTGTTAGTCAACTAATATAAATAGGAACAGAAATTATATTACTGTAGTATTTTTTTGAATAGTAAAAGTGTTCCATAAAAATTCTGAATTCCCTCGGTTTTTAACTAATTTTATTTCATCTTTATTGGCAACAAAACTGCATGCATATGCAACACCTTATCCTCATGCCCTCAAGGAACAAAAGCTGTTAAAAACATTATGAAGAAAGCTTTATGACTTAAATCTGTTGTGTTTCTCCTAGTGCTGCACCAGAAAAATACTCTATAAGAATAAAATTACTTAATGAGGAGTTTCATCAATTTAGAATAGCAAAAATGTCTTGGTATATCATGTAAAGTAGAGTTGTGCATTGTTAGAGCAACCAAAGCAAAAAAATTCAAAGTACATATTTGATCAAATCTGTTTGAAAACACAAAGATGTGTGAAGTCATCACAGTCTGCATCTATCTACCAACTGCTTAACAATTGCTTTCTCAAGCTGTGATTTCCTATCATCACCCTTGGGATGTCCCAGCTCAGTCCCTCTCACTGATGAAGGTCTCAAGAGGCAATGCCCTGACATCACCTGATAGGTGAGCTCTTCTCCTTGCTTTGCTCATAGCAACTGGGATTTATCCTGGGATTTCCCTGTTTCTTTTTTCATTAGTCAGGACCTTAGTCATCACTTCCATTTTCTCTCACAAGATGGAAAGGAGTAGGAGGAAAGAATATGTATGCTCAGAATGTCTCTGCTTCTGTGTGAGTAAGAATTAGGGTGGTTTGAGCATTTTAACTCAGTAGTTTCTACTTTTAAATATTTAAATACAAAATACAAAAGTAACTCTTAAATGACTAGTATTTAGAAATCAAATTCGGCTGAACACACTAGAAAATACTGAGAAAAGCTCATTCTGTGGTACTGAATTTTTTTGGTCAACATAGGAATTCTAGTTTGCAGAAGTGCTACAAAGTGATTACAAACTGTTGTAAGCTCTTCTGAGAAAATTGAGAACAATAAGTGTTTATAGGCATATGTTCCATGAAAGTATAAAAATGACATAAATGATACGATTAGTATTTTTAAACAGGTAAGCAAACACTACTGTTCTGCTCTCCTCTTTGTGTATTCTGTAACTAATACTTAGAGTGGTTTTTAACTAAGACAGATACTTCTGATATAAATTTGTAAATGAGGAGCAAGCTTAATTTATGGAGGAATAATTTAATGTTCTGTATTTGTAATCTATTTCTTCTCTCTAAGTTAGTTTTGGAATGAAGCACACACCATAACTTTTATGTTATTGTTATTCAGCCTTGTTGCTGGACAGTTAATTTGCTATAAAATCCACACTATATCATTGTTATTAATTAGAGTAGTTGTGAACTTGCCTTTCAAAAGCTATTAAATGCAAGTGTTTAGTCACACAAAAATATATATGTGCAGTGAAGTTCGTCAGCAGAATAATGCCATGAAATAATTAATACAAAATAATTAAATCTTCATTGAAAGGAATACAGTTTATCAAGTGACAAACCTTACAGGAAAAAACCATAAAAAATAAAAATACTGTGTCAACTGATAATAAATTGGCAATAAAAAAATTTGTGTCTTATAAAATAAAAGGATCAGAACTATACCTTTAAAATTTTACTCATCAAGAAGCTGAATAGGTTAATGTAAGTGCATGGATCTATAGTCTGCATTGTGAATTATCAGGGATTTTCATAGCAATAAGCAACATGGCAGACATGATATCACTAACCCCTTACATTAATTTTTTTCAAATGCATGTACCTTTTACAGACACATGGAGCACTATAAAATAATAAAGGAATTATTCCAACTGTGCAAGAAAAAATAAGCTTTTATGTAAGGTTTATAATTTCAGAGATTTAATACAGAAATAATCCAGAAATAATTCCTTTATAAGAACCTCCTTTTACGTAGTGAAATTTTGTCTAAGTGCTTTTCTGAAGAGAGAAATGTTCCTAGACACTTAAATGCATTTCTGATTTATAGCCTTAGATCTTAAGAGGCAAGGTTTGTTGTTTGCTCCCATTTTGTATAACAGCTCATTGAATACTAGCCTGGCTTCAAGTGCTCCTATAATACCTTGAGGTAAATAATAATAAGTATGTATTAAAGTAATCACTTATTATAATAATGTTAATCATAAAACATGTGTTTGTGATTGACATACACTTGGAACCAGAAATGCCCGTGTCAGTGTGAGGAACTCATCTGAATTATGGTCTGCCATGAATCTAGTAGGAAATTAAAATTTTTTAAGTAGCTAGAAAACATTCCTGTAATAAGAGCTGGAATAGTAAAATTTCAATTTTATGTGGTTGAAAAAAACGATTGGAAAATGTGTTGCTGTTGAAGATGTCACATGTCATTTAAACAGGAATTACATTTGTTTGAGTTGTAACATATTGTAGCTAATATAAGATAAAATTTAGCATGTGCTATATATCAGAAAAAGATGCTTATAACAAGAGGTTTGAATATAATAGCAACAGAATGAAAAAGATGTACAAAAAACAAAGGGAAAAAAAAGGAAAAAAAATGCATACTCAAACAAGGCTCAGGGACGCAAGCTGTTTCTGAGAAAGTTGCATGCAATAGGCACAACCATTTATGGGATTAAAGTACAGCTAAGGTCATTTAACATTAGTCTTTTTCCAGGAACCCAATACAAACATGTGAGCTACACTGAGTACTCCTGGCACAGATATTATCCAGCTAATATATACTGAACTATAACAGATTAATATCTCCCCTTCTTCCCTTAGCATGACCTCTTCAATCTGGATTTCTGGTTAGAGTGCAACACATTTTCCATCAATCTTACGCTAAGAGAAAGGTCACCTCTCAGCATGGCCAGGGCTCTGCAGGGGAGGCGCTTCTGTGCATGTTCTGGTTCTCTAGTCGTACTCAGGGTACACTCAGGCACTTCTAGTCCAATTTTTCAAGCCAAGCTATCTTTTTTCAAGCCCTTACAGGGAAAGGAAACAACAGGCAGTTTATGTTGCTGGAAGCTCCACTCCAGCAGATTTTCAGACCACACACCTACCCCTGGGTATCTGCCAGTGGAAGCCAACAAATGTTTCGACTGAAGGCAGGCAGGAGATTGTAGAGATAAGAAACTCTTGAGAAGTTGTTTAGGAAAAATTTGACCTCCATTACCTTAAAGGGGAGGAAACAGTTTTTCTGAACTCTCTTTCCCTTTATGAATAGTGTGTGATGTTGTTCAGCTCACAGAAAATACTTCAGATGATTTGGAGGTTCACAATCAACATATCCTACTCATCTTGCTAAGCAAAATCAAACTACTGGATTAAATGTGGTTTCCAATAGGCTTCTCTGGTCACTGAAGTTAAGAAATTTACTAAAACCTGGAGCAGTTTGAATTATATTTGAATCGTTGTATTGGACACAAACATTTAACTAATCTCTGATAGATGCTGGTATGCTTTTTGAACAATGTACAGTGATGACACAGTAAACACAACACTGTGATTCTTTTCTTGCACAAAATTAAAATTCATTATATTGTGGTCAAATTTTAATAATAATCATAATTTAAAAAATTGGGACTCTACAACATTTCTCCTGTTACTTGCATCAATTTCTTTCAGGATATATAAAAATATGAAGTATTTCTCCATGAAGCATGTGGCTCTTTACAAAATACCTTAGTATCAGTACTGCTTCTACCACATTCTCAAGGAAGAAGTAATTGAGTTGGCATAATTATCTGTTTCTAAGGCATAGTTAGGAAAGCAATCCTGAATAAGGGCTGGTGTATAAATGACTAGTGTCTCATAGATCCAGTTGCTTGCACAGATTCTTTTTACAGAAATTTTCACTTTGGTTACGATGTCTCATTAATGTCATCAAAAGTAAAAATCATTCCTCTTGTATTTTTCTATTTTAAACAGCTGACAATGCATTTTGGAATAATGTAGTTGCAGTTCAATGACATGCTGCAGAAAAGAAACAGTATAGTGAATTCATAAAGTATTCTTACTGTACAACAAAAAACTACATAGTTTTATGGATTATAGTTATATAATATATATATAGTTTCCCCCATAAATATATAGAAATATCTCAGATAGAGATATTCATGGTCATTCATGCTTAAAATGAAAGAAAATATCTATTCAGGGACAGTTGTTAAAATTACAATTAGAAATAGGGGCAGATTTCTTTTCCTGCTAGATAAAAACTAGACTGGTTTTGATTGAAATGAAAAGTTGTATACGATGAAAAAGAAAATAATATGTAATTTGAAACTCTAAAAATTCTATAGAAGTATTTAATTAATTTTGTGTTTGTGTTATAAAAAGTTTTTTGAAACCTTTATTCTTTCAAATAATAGGTCAATTAGAATATTCATGCTGGTATACATTTATTTTTAAGAACTGGTGAAAAAAACCCTGATATTTTTGAAAATTCCACCCAACATTTTTGACCTGTATGTTTGGCTAGATTTAACTTAATTTAGAGAATATTCTAGGCTCTTCTTATTTTGGAGGAAATCTGCTGTTCATCAAAAAGCAATCATTTAGCTTAATTTAGAAAAAATATTGCTGATAAGTGTTCATAATTTCTCATGAAGAAAATGAATACTCATTTAAAGCAGTTGCAAAAATTGTAGCTTAGAAAACTTAAATCATGGCTGGTGAAGTAATTTTAGCTGAAAAACTATTTATTTTAATCTATTCTACAGTATGCATTTGATTTGACCAATAAAAGAGGCTCAAAAGAGAGTTAAACTAAATGAGAGTGTGAAACAGGTAAAACTCCAATTGTCTGCTTATCCTGGTTACAAACAATATAATTCAAAATGCACTTAAAGCCATGAAAAATCCAGAGGCATGCCTTTCCATTTGACATTTAACAATGGAACATACCTTTTGGCACAGTATGATGAGAGTTTGGAGCCAGGAAATGGACAGGTTTTCACCAAGCTGACCCACTCCACAGTTTAGAACTGAAGCCCGAAAGGCTCTTTTTTCCTACAGCAGTGTGGAAACAAACCTAACAGCAGAGCAGCTACCTGACTAACTAGCTAACCAACTACCCAGCCAACGATTTTTAGTCTCAGTGCAGAGCTGAGATGTCTTTCAGCCATTATTAAAACCCAGAAGATTTATAAGACCAAGAAGTGGTAATGTTTCTTATAGGTTAAAGCAAACAACCCCCCAAAATATTCAGTGTTTCAAAAAGATACAAACTTCCAGTGTGTAACCACATGATTCAACCCCTCTCTTTCCAGTTTCAGGTGAAGATGGATATTTTTTGTCCACTACTTTTCCTAAGGTAACAGGGTGGGTCTTTTTGGCTTTATATCCTATTTTTCTTTTTACTAGCAGAGGTGGGAAAGGGAATTGTCAGATGTAACTGCTAGCAGCAGCTGTTTGGCTTTTGACCATCATGTCTCAGACCAAATGACAAATAATAAAATGCTTGGAAGTCTGTATTAATAATGACTTTTATCGGAAAGGGTTTAGTCGTGAAGCTCTGTTTTAGCTTTAGCAGGGCCTGTTAAAACAAAGTCCAATGTGAGGCTGTAACCTGTAACTGCAGAGTGCTCTCAGAGAACACAGAGGTGCCTTACTCAGTTTGCACAGCACCTTGGTTGAAGAATCTGGACTTTCAGATGAATTCCCTTCTGTATTATTCCTCAGACTCAAAAATTGGATTCTTTCAGACCAGCGTGGACTGTTTTAACAAGAGAATAATCCATTTCCTCCATAGAGGAGGACTTTATGAAGATCTTTTGCTTAATAAATTCAGACTTTCGTCCTAGAGCAAAGGTTGAAATCCTTTTATTTTTCAGTCAGGAACAAAGGGAAAACTAATTCCCCATCCATCCATACTTAGTTAAGTACCCTAGACTGCAGAGAGGGAGCTGCTGCACATACCAAAGTCTATCTTGAAGTTTTAATTCTTGTTCTTTCGAAAACACCCCTGGTGCCCCTCCATCCATGGTTTCTCTTAGAGTAACTGACCATCAGTGTAGCTGGCTGAAGCATTACATGCCAGTGAGCCCAGTGAACAGCTCCAAGCTCCATTAGTTTGCTCTACAGTCTCTCTTAGAACTGCCCACCTGCTGTGGTAGTTCCTCAGGCAGACAATAGTAGGAAATCATGTCAACCAAATAATTTCCCTATATTAAACACTTAAGGATTTTTTTCACATGTAATTTTCTTTGAAAATCTACCACTCAGAAAATACAGGAGCAAGACTAATGAATGTGTCAGGCCATAGGCAGTCCTAGGCTACTGAAACAACTCTGGCAGTTGATGTTATTTCCCCCATGGCTCCCTGCTCCCTTTCTGCTGCCAGAGGTTGAGGTCTCCAAAGCCGAGGCTGGGATGCAGCACATAAGTGCTCCTCAGTGCACTCCCTGGCAGCTTACCCAGGCTTCTGCCAGCACAGTGTGGATTAGCCTGCCAGACCCTGCACAGAACTCGCTGAGTGCAGAACGCACATTCTGGCAGACATTTCACTGCCAGTCCCCGAGTTACACCTCGGGACAAGGGCATCATACGTAACTATAGAGCCTTTTGGCACGCATATGGCCTGTGTATGGTGACCACCGTCCTGGGCACAGCCCGGTTATATCCACCAGCACCTTCACCACGAGAATTCCCTCGAAAAAGCACTTTGCTTCACCATTTGCATTTAACCCAGCTTTAGCAATCATACTGAGGACTTCCTTTGCCTGTCTTACCTAACCTGAGATTACGCATCTATCCAACACCTGCTGAGAAACCATGAGGATGCTGTCCATTTCCCTCCTGGATTCAAACACTAACTGCTGAGGAGCAAATTCTGCTCATCTCCCACATGAAAGTCAATCGCCTGCATGGGAGAGAGACACTGTATGTTTTATAAAAAAGGCACTTGGCTCAGTATATTCCTCTCGGTCTTTGTTGAAGAAATTGGCTTCTTTAGTAGAATTTTACAGGAGGAAATGTGGTATAACCTTAGCAAGGAAAATTCCTGGGTTTTAACTTTAGAACACTATATGGAGTGTTACCACTTTTACATTCAAACTATCAATTCTGGTAGAATAAAAAATTCTATTAACATGAAAGGATAGATAAGGATGCATTTCTGGTAAAATGAACATAAAACAACATAAAAGGATACACCAACCAAAGTGTCTTGAACTATCAAGAGAGTAATATTTTACTGTTTTTTTCACTGCTTTTTTAATGAGCTTTGCCTCAAAAGACCAAACATGAATTCTATTAATGAGATCAAATGTTCTATGCTAATTATTCTGCCATTTGCTAATAAAAAAGAATGCTAATATGAATGTACTTCTGAAATCTAAAAATGTAAATTTAAATTAATGTATAATGAATATCACAAAGTACTGCAGCTAATAAAAGATCAAGCTTACTAGAAAGCCAGTAGGAGGCTCCAAGGCAATCTGCTAAATTAGAAAACTATTTAGTTTAAAGTTAATAGAAAGTAGTAGGCAAACAGTCTAAATTGGAAACAGTGACAGATTCTCGGAGAAAATAGGTTAGATGACTTCTGCTTATATTTTGTGCCTATGTAAACTGATCTTCTGATTCCATCTCATTTGTCAGTTTTCACTGTTTTTCACAGTAACCTTCATTTTGAAGTTCAATATCAGAATGGAATCAAACTTTGATACACATTACCGGAACAGAAAGTCTGAGAATGCTGGATAGGCAGCCATGATATTCTGACTTTTCCACTGGCTTTGTATGCTCATGACAAAGATTTATATGACAATTCAAAATCAATGGCAGAACTACTGCTAGCTTTGGGGAGTCTGGGATTTCACCCATGCCAGTCAAGCTAAGCTCAAAAAAATGGAAAAGTAGAGATACAGTTAGAGACTGAGACATCTGATTTTCAGAAAATGCTCAGAACTCAGCTTCTGACAGGCAGGCCCCAGTGCAGTGCTTCAAGTCAACCACTAGAATCATCAATCAATGACTGAAAAAGCTGTACTTTTTTGCTGATATTATGACATGCTACAGGAACCAAAACTTTAGCTTGGATACAGAAGGATAATGTGAGAGAAAATTGAGATTTTGCTGCAGGGAAGTCTGTAAACATTATAGACTAAAATCAGAAAGGAAATGTAAGATCCCACAACCTAATTTTGGCATGATAGTGTTGCATCCAATAAGACACTACACCCCAGGTTCCAGCACTGAAGAGTGTGCATAGGAATGATGCACCCCAACTTGGCACAAACCAGGCAGCCAACCAAGGCCAGTGATTGACTTCAGATAAATTCAGGGGGGGAAATCCTGACTCTTGAACAAGATTTTCAGTCTCTTGCAGGTAAGTAGCTCTGTCCAGGCAGGACTGATGGCCCAGAAGCTTGTCCTGAATATACATGCAGATTTTGTAGTTTGGATTTTTATATTTTTTTCACAATCATTCACAGTGAACAAAAAGTAGAAATGCACCATCATATATGAAGGAAATAAAATTATGTGATTCAGTCTTCCTGTTCATGTTGAGGAAGCTGTTTACAACATGCAGATTTACAGAGGAAGCTAAGGGAAGCAATTCAACTGGGCATTCACCTGGGAACTGGGATTTCTGCTCAGGACCCAAGAGTTGTTCATGTGCTTTGTGCTAATCACATCCCCCCCAGAGGTGAATGAATGAATGACTCTCTAGCACCAACTGAAAAGAATGGCCTCACAGTGTTGTGTTCCACCATTGCTTTCACATCCTTTCCCAGGAGATGGGAGAGAATTGCTGCAGCCAAAAGGTGAGAACCAATAAATGCTTCATCACTTACAAATCTGTGAGTGTGTTAACCTTTCATGACTGGAGTTAAGGAATGAAAGAGCACAACTTGGTCATGTTTTAAAAGAAAGTGATTATGAAACAGTGCTTGCTCTTCTCTTCTTCCAGGTAACAAGTGATACAAGGGGAAACGGTCTCAATTTCTGCCAGGGAAGGTTTAAATTTGATATTGGAAAAATTTCTTTACCAAAGGAGTGGTCAACCATTGGAACAGGCTGCCCAGGGAAGTGGCGGAATCCCTGTCCCCAGAAACGTGGATGTAGTGCTTAGGGACATGGCTTAGTGGTGGACTTGGCAGTGTTAGCTTAATGGTTGAACTTGTAGAACATGCAGAACTTAAGGTCTTTTCCAACCTTAATGATTTTATGATTCTACGATTCTATGAGATGTTCCTGGAAAGCCCTCCTGGAAAAAGGCAGCAGGATATATGGCTTCTCAAGTAACAGGGCTGAGAGAAGGACGCCAAGCTGTTCAGTCTCGTAAGGATCAAGGTGCTGGTGGAGAGCGGCAGAGGCAGCTCTGTAGCTCTGCTCTGAGCTCTGCAGGACTTGAGTCAGGCAGCTGGTTCAAAGTGTGGATGGTTTTCAGGGCTCAGGCAGTGGCAGCTTTCAGAATGACCACTGTGTGCACTTAAGGTTCACCTGAATTCTTCTTTGAGTGTTTAATTCTTTCTTTATATGTGGCCTGAAATTTCATATCTACTAAAATTTGTGGGGATCAAAGTCTAATTATTGCATTGTTGCTAATTCTGAATTTAAAATGCTCTCTCTTGCAGTTAAGAACAGCTAATCATGCCAATCTACTAATGAATAAACTCATGGAGGATAGAAGGACTGTTTTGAGGACTAGTCAGGTGTATCAGGAAGTGTAAGAGGCCTTTCTTAAAGCTTCACTTTGATTTGAGGGGTAAGATTTTTAACAGACCAGGGAAAACACCATGAATTTTTACTTACAAAAAAAGGACTGACAGGGAAACCTAAGGAGGTGTGAATTGGCTGGCCATGGTAACTGCAGTTTGCAGAGGTGCCCCTGATAAAGCTGAAGCAATTTAGTTGTTTGTGAAACAGGGAGCCATATTTGAGTGTTTCATAGTTTTGGCTTTGCTACAGGGAATGACTGTGCACAGACAACCTTTTCTATAGAAGGACAGAACACAGATTTATATATGACATTTAAAAAAAAAATTATACTTTCCCCTAATTTGGACCTCAGATAATTCCATTTGAGGTTTACGCTCCAGTTGTAAGGAGAAAATGGTCATACAATAGAAATAAGACAGTTTGGAGAAGGTGGGCCCTAGATTACCTGCACTAATTTTGCAGGTACTGGAAATAAATGAGTAATGCAAAGCAGAATGAAGGAAATGAGGATGAAGGAAACGGGGAAGAGGGCAATCTAGTGCTTCCAGAAGTTACTGACTGATCACAAAACAAAGCCCTACACCAGCTAATTTGAAGTGTGGAAGGGGAAACTGTACACACTGTTTCAAAGTTACAGCATCTGTACATCTGGTGTACATCACCGAGGGAACTGTTATCCAGCATGCTTGCCAAAGCAGCCCTCCAACTGCTTGTGCTTTCAAACCTTGGACTGGATTCACTGAAGCTGATGGGGCCCAGTGCGGCACTGAGGTGAGCAGCACTGGGGGGAGCAGGTGAATGTGAGTGAGCGTTGGTTCTTAGTGTATCTCTTACCTTTATTGCTGAGGGGACCCTTATGGTCACCAAGGACTTCACAGCAGGCAGTGAGAGTTACTTAGCTGTTACTATTTATAGCGCTTTCCAAAGTGTGAAATGAAACATTTCTCTGGCGGCTGTGAGCCCAGTACCCTTTAAGCCAGAGCCACCTGACAGTTGGAGGAGCTGGATCCTGTGAACAGGGTAACCGATTCCCTGCAGATGCTACCCTACCAAATGACTTGAATTAGAACCATGAAGGGAAGGAGCCATAAGGATGGAGTTCACAGCCCCAGGAATCATTTTCCTAGTGATCTGAATCTCACTTACAGAGGCTGATGGCATAATCCATGTTTGCTGCACCAGTCTCTCCTAGAAGAGAAAACTGAATCCTAGTCCTAGGAAGAGTTACTGCATGAGGGTTAGTTTTTTTTCATACACATGAGGTAGAGAAAAAGTTTCTTAATACATAGCTTATGTGTATTGTGCAGAAGTTTAATGTAGAGAAACCATGTCCTTTCATTAAGACAGCTCTTAGAATTTAATTGGAAAAATCAAAAACAAATAGAAAATGTTTCAATTATTGCATGCTTTGATTTAACAAAACAGAAAAAGTAAAATGTCTTTTCTTTTAGGATAGGTTTCTTAATTGTGCACACACTGCATGTACTATTTAAGGCTGTCAGAAGCAGATGACTGAAAGAGCTTTCAGCAGTAACGGTAATGTTAATACATTAACGATTTTTATTAATATATAGGAATAACTTCTGTCTTTAATATATTCTATATAGAGGATTATAAATATATTTGTAACTTGCAGAACTACATAATGGTGGCACAGAGGATTTACAGCACCTCTTACCTTTAAGAGATCTTTTTACATAACAAGCATTTAATAAAAGGGTTCAATGAAGCTTATTGACATTTACTTTTCCCTTTGCCATACATTTATTAAGTTTGAATATCACATTCACATTAACATCAAACACATAAAATATGGAAAAGCTTGAGAGAACAGAAGACATATTTTAGTGCTTTGATGTTAATGCCAAAGTTTTATTTAAGATATTTATACATAGCCTAAAAAAGGATAATAAATTTTATTGAAAGCTCACTGTACTACTAGAATTTTTGAAGTCCACAGGGTAGACTGAAAGTACCAAAAGGGAAAATTTGAAATACTGCTGAATACTCAATTTTCAAAAGCAAAGAATGTTATTAGGAAAACACATTTAAGGTATCTGTAATTTAAATTTGATTTCTGAAAAGTGGAATGACACACGCAGAACAGTTTCAGGTTAGACATAAGAATGGGTTCCATTTTCTGTTTTTCTTACACATGGATCGATTGCCTCAGAGGCAAAAAGAGGAAAAAAGACTACTGTGCACACAGTACTTAAATGAAGTACAGTATGATTTAGTAATGTAAAATATGGTCAAAGGTTGACAAAAACAAAGACAAGTCCCTTGACTGAAGTGTTTTCTAGTTTCTACCTACTGCTACCTAGTTGAAATTAAATCCATCTGTAGATTTGTAGCAAGAATATGAGTGACTGAGAAAGAGGGAACATGTACTTGTGTAGATTAAATGTCTCTCTACTGTAATTCTCTATTGACAGCTCTGCAAGGCTGAATGATATTACGTGAGTTTGTCTCAAAGAAAGATGCAACAAAAGATTTTTTAAAGAATAAAATTGTTTTGGTCACTTTCGGCATTAGGTAGTTACCATTTATTGTTAAAAATAACCAAATATGTGAATTGGAGGTTAACATTTCAGCAAAAAATTCCATTGCCAATCCATACACCTATACTTTACTGTGAAGTCAGGTTTCACTTGCTCTTGATGGCATTCAATTCAGGGAAAAGCAGAGATGGGAAATTCAGCCAGCACTTTCCAAATATTAAAAAAAATATGCAGACCTACTTTGGATTAAAGGTCTTGGGCTTAAGACTGGTCCAAAAAAGCCACATTGGAGGGTCCCTGAAGTGCCTTTACTAAGAGCCCTGGAGTGCAATGCCTGAGCTGGGCAATGCCAGCATGCAGAAGCATTAGATTAGCTATTGTTCCTTCTCACCATTTCTGCTTTTGGTGTGCAGTCCATGGGGACTTCTGACAAGGAGAATCCTTAAATGCTGTTTTAGACTGGCTCTGGAGATCCCTTAGTGTCAGGCACCATTAATCTGGTCCAACACCCTATAGCTTTTATACCCGAAGAATTATGACTTTTTGGAGATGTGTAGCCTCTCACTAGCAGATCAAGTCAAGAAGAATTTCCTGTTATCATTGTGAGAGGAGAACTAGTTATGAAACACAAGTTACTGGAAAATTGTAGCTGGTTTCAATTTATCTGATTAGGCTCTAGAGAGAAAAACATACTTTAAGGTGCTTCTCTAATATTGTGTATAAATATTCCTAAAGGTTATGTGCAGATATTAAAATCTTTCCTGTTTATGTCTCCATTACATCAGATTTTATATCCTACCTTCCAGGCAATAATTTTATCAGATAGAATCCAGTTTATTTTGCTTCAAACATTACTGAGCTCCCTACTCAATTTGTTCTTGCTATCTATTTAAAAGTTGGATGAGCCCTGCTGTTTAGAAACAAAGGTAATATTCTTAACTATGATGAGAAAGCATTATCAGCACACTAAGTAGCCTTGAATATGGAATGGCTTGGTAAACGAGGTTTGTGAAATCATTATTTAAGCTTGCATTAACCACATTTTCTGATCAACCACATTTGTTGTAACACTACCCAGGTGAAAACGGATCGAAAACATTACCTTGATCACATTTTGAGATAAACCTTTGGATATTAGATCATGCATTATCTTTCTGACAACAGCTTTAGAAACAGTTGTTGGCAATACACAGAATCTCTTTTCAATGGTAGCTCCTTAGGGCTGATGTGAACATCAAGCCAAAAGATTTTATAATTTACAGATTTAGTTGTCAGATGAAATTAGCAGCACTTTTATATCATTAAGAGTCATACACACCCAATTTCAAATTCTGCCACATGATATTATATTAAAAGTCTGCTTCTGGCAAGTATAATTAGCATATTAATATATTTTTTGAAAAGGAAAATGGATTTTTTTTTTAAATTGTCCAGAGCTACTGAGTTTATTTTGGAGAGACAACCTACACAATCAGCACAGTTCAGACGGTTCAGGTTAACTTGCAAAGTCCATCTATGCTTTAGGTAGCTCCTAATTTGCTGACTGTCTATGTCTTTACTGTCCAGTCTGTAATGGACAGTATTTACAGTCCAGATATAATAATCAAGATGAAATCTTCTTGAATATGTTTTGGGACAACAGATAGGACCAATGTGCCTCTGCTAGATAACACATCTAGGCATTCTTTGTGGATACAACACATTAAAATAATTGGCCTAAACATTTGAGGAGGAAATGACAGAGCATAGATAGTTGACTGGATTTATTATTGAGTCATTTGCATTGGCAAGTGGATTAACAACACTATTAAAGGTTAGTACCCAGTCACATAATGTGCAACCTTTGAACTGCAGCTTAATCAATGAGATTTTCCTATGACCATGAATTCTCTCACTCATGATCTTCTTCAGGTCTAAAACTTTTTTTTCATATAATTCCAGTGTGTTTGTCCTTAGAAAACTCTTATAAATGAACCATATGTATCTAAATGCATTAATATAGAAAGGTAAGCCAGCATTTATGTATGTGCCTGTGCACATATGTGCATGCACACAGGCACACATGGGCACGAGGCAGAAATGGTACTTTTAGGTGTTTTGCAGCTGAGTAAAAAGTTATTTACCCTGAAGATATAGACTGTGAGATTTATTTCTCCATAACTATTTGTGCTTATTCTCCAGATTTTTAAATCAGTTTAATGAATTAATGTTTTATCCATTTTTTGCCTGCCAGAAGGAGGTAAAGCTTAAAGTGAACAGAATTCAGCCTCTTCATAGTCAAAATGTGGTGTTTTCATCATTGTGAACATTGAAAACTGGATTAGCTAATATCCTGAGCAACCTGCTCTAGCTGGTTGACCCTGCTTTAAACAGGGAAGACTAAACTAGATAATGTCAATAAGTCCCTTCCAAATTCAAGTATTCTGTGATTCTGTGAAGTTCAGGTTCTTGTTTCTAATATAGCTACTATACAGCATGAGCTATTTTTGATTATGCAAGAAAGGAGATAGCCAGTCAGAAAGTTGATGTGGAGTAGTCATAACCTATTTCCAGAGAAGTGAAGAACAAAACAGATGAACTATTATAATAACTTGCAATAAACGGAAGACTTTATAGACTTAAAGAAATAGCTCGATGGAGTGAGCAATCCAGTTCCTGCATTCTAACTAACACTTCTGGAAGTCACACTGGTGAAATATCAAATCTTATTACAAAAATAACATGGAAGTGGACAGAGGCATTGTCCCATCAGAACACTTTCTGTGGAAGACATAATATATAGGTACACATATACTAGAGTGAATTCCAGTAATGATATTCAGATGCTGGCTTAGTGTAAAAGTCATCTTTGCCAAAAAAAGCTATGGATTCATATATAAAACAAAAAAAATGCCAGCCAACCAAATACCACCCACCCATCCCCCTCCACCTTTCTAGAAAACGTAAGGGAACAAAAAACAATTTTGACAGAGAGGGAACTATTTTCAAAGAAAATGTCAGATATTTCTTGAAATATATAGAAATTTTTGCTCTTTCAGTCCAAATATTAGATCCGATCTGCCAATTTTATTTGCTTTGTGCCAGTGATGGATTTATTGTTATGAAGTTACTCTTACATCATCAGAAGGGAGGAAAACAGCTGGTACTTTTCTAGTTCTCTCCAGAGAAAATATCACTATTAAAATGATACTACTGATAGGCACATGCGAGGGAGTGGGAGTGTTGTGTGGAACAGAATGTTACAGCAGTGTTTTCTGTCTTTAAAGCTTCAGCAGATTTATTCAGCTTCCAGTTAGAGAGCCTGCCAGAGGTTTTTTGTCACTGTAGAGTCTGCAAATCAATTTAAAGTTGTTGCTATGTTTTGCAGTTTTGCTAAATTAGAAGGTGTTTGGAAGCCCACTGAAATGATGATGGATAACCTCAGAACTGATAAAAAGAATGTCAGTATCAGCATGTAGGTAGGTAGGTAACCACAGTAGACTAATTAAGCACACTCCTCTGTATTCTTAACAGCACAGTACTCCTTACAATAATTTGTCAAAGTGTACACTTAAAAGTTTTAAGTCTAGATAGATCTAGAGTAGTGCAGCAATTAGAGCTTCAAGGACATTACCTATTCTTCTAAAGGAGAATGCTAGGGCTGTGGAAAACATTTTACAGGTGAATCTAAGAGCCTGAGTGAATCATGTGGCAGTCTTTTTTCAGCATTTCCTGAGACAACCTGAATCATAGGAAGCTTAATATTATTGGTTCTTAACACTTTATAGCTTTAATTATAGATATGATGGAGATAATCAAAATGTAAGACCCAGTTACCTAAAAACAAGCGTGCAGGCATGTAAAATTAATAAGGTTTTTCTGGATACTTTAACCTAAATATGCCAATGAGTACATAGATCAAAAGACTACAGCCTTCATCATGCTTCTATTAGTTTAGGTAGATGAAAGCTAGATTGTAAGGCAGTCAAGGAAGACACGTCTGTGGGAAACTGATAATTAAGAGACACAGCAGAAGGAAAGAAGGCTAAGATACAACAGCAAGAACTGTAATTCTGGGTTTTTCAGGGTACCTACATCCAACCACTTTAGCCTTTACCAAGGAGGGTTGGCCAGCTCAGTTTTATGATTGTGATTCCTATTACTCTATTACATTGTACTTTGTACATTGTACATTGTACTTTGCACATTGATTACCTATTACATTGTACTAAGATGAAGAGAGAATGTGGATAAAGTCAGAAGGTTTACATAGAAACTGTGTGTCAGATTGACTAATCTTTGCTGGGAATATTTAAAAAGATCATTACATTCTATTATCAATACCTACTGCTTTGCTTTGCTGTTTTTCTTGTGTTTCTTTAGTAGCTTGATTTATTTCATCAGGTCCAAATGATGAGTTAAATCATTTTGATGCTGTGTACCATGATAAGGTATTTATCACCTGCAGTTACATGTTATTGCTATATAAGATCACAGAAACAGTATAAATATTTTACTTTTTTCAACAATTAAGACCTAATGAGGTGACTCTTAAACATTCTGAGTAATCACTTCCCCTTTTGAATGAGATATTTAAATTCCCTATTTTTAATTGATTGCTGAAGTTTATTTAAAACTTCGTGTCCCTTCCCATTGCAGTAAGTCACTACTGACTGAGTTTATATTAAGAATAAAGAAGTGGAACTTAAATATGATTCTCAGCTTGACACTTCCTGCCCCTCCTTAAGGCTGGTATTTGATGACTCAAGGCTGCCTTCATGAAGATTTGAAAAAACAGAAGAAAAACAGATAACTATGTCTTTAAGAATTATATTCTTAAATGATGATGTTAGTTGGCTTTATTTAAAAGAAGGTATTAATATTTTACATCAGAACAGGCCCAGGACCTGGTCAGTGGACTGATTTTAAGGGATCAATTTACAAAGCTCATAATGGGAGTTTCACACATCATACCTAATTATTTTTCTGAATGGTATTTTATTGTATGGTCTTTATGTTTCTGCACCCACAGAAAGAACTAAAATAAAAACTGGAGAAATTCAGAGGTCAATTCTGTTCAACTATGCAAGAGATTCCACAATAATCAGTACTAAAAAAGTACTGATTAACAGTACTGATAACATAACAGTTTTGGGGTTTTTTTTGCTTAGACAACAGTTAGAAATTGACATTGTTTATTTATTTTACTGCTATAACTGAATTAAAACGAAACACAACATGAATAATTTCTTTTTCACAGGTTAGAAGTCTTACCACAGAGCAAGAGAAATCCGCATAAAAAGCTTGTTCAGATGGACACAACATTTTGAAAAGCAAAAGCAGAAAATTTTAATATTATTTGTATTTAAATCTTCAATTAATTTTTAAAATATTGATGAACTTTTCAGCACAAGAAGGTAAATGTGTGAATAACACCATTTGTGATAAAAATTAATAAATTATTATTTCAAAAGCACTAAGGGTAACATAAGAAGACACTTAAGAATTCTTTCTGTGACCATTACAATAAGAAATTAATATTTTTATTCTGAGAACTTAGGGTATTGCTAATTCTGTCTTTGTATTGTTCATATCTACAGATGCACGTCCTCATCATATTCCATCAGTGCTGAATTTTTCTTTTGCTGTCTCTTGCATGAGGGTAGCAAAGGCTGAAAACGACTGAGGTATTACCTGTGCTTTACAAAGGTTTTAGATGAGTGCCCACTATTTTACTTTGCAACATCTGCCTAGTTCCCATTCTTTTCTCTTTTGGAATCAATAGAAGACAAAGGTGATGCAATGAAAATAGTTTTCAGCACTTAAACAGCATCTTAATTAACATTCAGTAGTTTCAGCAGTGGCTGCCAAATAAATATTTTAAAAGATGTAAATGGCATCCTTTTATGTGAAGTCAGAAGATTACCTATTCAGAAAGAAAAATCAATCTTTTCAGTACAGTCAGCATAAGTTTTGTTAGTTCAAAGTCATTATGTTTGGTTTAAAAGATGTGAGGCTGCACTGAGTTAGATGCAGTTATCAAATGTCTCTTTTTTGGTGTTTGAATACGTAAATAGGAAGCAGCCCACCTGATTCAGTTTAAAAAATTAGCCTGATAAGTTCTGTTTCATTTCTAGGTTCTTTGGTTCAATGGACAGGAATCCAGCAGTGAATGGTGCTGAGCGCTGCCCTTCCACTGAAATGGAACATGAAGAGTCCCTATTGCTGAATTAATTTCCTCATGCTTTTAGAGTTTTGCTACCATGTTTCCTAGAGCAGCTTCATTTCTCAGCAGAGTTAAACACTTTGCATAGTGTAATTAGAAATTGTGTTCCATTTAGGATCTTACAATTTTGTTGCTATGAAATATCATAAATGCATACTTGGTAAGTCTTTTGTCTAGTGTCAAAAATCATAGTCAGAACATCAGGTAAAATTAACACCACAGCACTGCCACCACTGCAGGTGCAGCCCATTTCAGGCCATTCAGCTTGGAAAAGACCCCAGCAGCTCTCGGGGCCTTCTGCTTGCTGAAAACAGACTCCACTGTGTGGTAAGAGCAGGAAGCTGTTTCATTGCTGGACTGTCCCCATGGGACTTGACTGTTATTCATATCCAGCCTGAGCCCCTCTTCACTCCACTTGTCTGCTGTCTCTCATTCTCCCACCATACATCACTGGGAAGCTTTTGGTTCTGCCTGTTTTGGTACTTCTCTACACATATCGGGGAGGTTATATCATACAACTGCTATTCAGTCTTTTATTCATGAGGCTGAAGAAACTTTTCACTCAGAAGTTTCTCTTCACAGAGCAAATGCTCCTGTCCTTTGACCAGCTTGGTGGCTGGTCTGCTGAACTTGCACAAAGTTCAAGTTATCAGCGTCTTTCCCCAAACTGGATGCAATACTCAAAACTACCACCGTGCTGTACTTGCTGAGTACAGAG
Organism: Aleadryas rufinucha; assembly: GCA_013397815.1. NCBI lineage: Eukaryota > Metazoa > Chordata > Aves > Passeriformes > Aleadryas > Aleadryas rufinucha. The sequence continues at coordinate 247,957 of VZTH01000536.1, forward strand.
GGAAGGCCACTTCCCTGTCTCCTGGCTGTGCTGCTCACAATACAATCTAGGATAATGCTGGCTTTCTTAGCTGCCATGGCACCCTGCTGCCTCCTGTTTAGCTTGTCCTCTGCTGAGACCCCTACATCCTTGTCTGCAGAGCTGCTCTCCAGCCACGCAGTCCCCAGACCAAGCCTCAAACAAGGATACTTCTTTCCCAGCTGCTGGATTGATAACTAAGGAATTCTGCTAGCTAGCAAAACAAACAACCCCAACAAGCTTCTTTTCTATAACTGTCTTAAAATGGAAGTAGCTTTAGCACAAGTATTTTAAGGAGTGCTATTCAATGCAATGAGACGGATGCTCAAGATTTTTGTATTTCTTATGTTGTAGTCTCCATGCAGGAGTGTCTGAATCTTGCAAGGTATCCTGTTGGTGGGCTAGATGAACTCAAAAGAAGGCAATGCACAGCCAAGGAATATGCCATGCTTTCTTAATAGCTAGCAAGATCATTGAATTAGCTACAGATAAGGAAGATATAAAAGAAAGAGGACCAGCTTCCATCTGTTTTCGTTCTATAATTTATAAAGGAAGGAGGCAACATATCATCAACCCCCAAACATTCATCTTTTTTTCCCTTTTGTTTCCATTTAAAATAACCTAACTATATGCCTCCTTGCCAAACATTTCTACTACTTTCTTAGCTCAATATGTTCTCAGTACCACTTTCCTCTGTAAAAAATTAATCATCACCAGCTGTTCTACACATTATTTGTCTTGAGTATATTATGTAAAAGTAAAAATCTCTAAACTAGTATTCAGAGCACTTTTCATAAGTACATTTCCACTTAAAGGAGAGTATAATTAATAATTTTAAAACATATGACCCACCAAGGCAAGTTTTAAGAATTCCTAATTAAATTCTCTCCATTTGTCATGAACTAACAGGTTCATTTCAGTGTTAGTAACGTGAAAGGCTTTAGGGATCTAAAGTAAGAGATGTTGTAGATGACAATATTACCTGTCTTCTAATGTGCAGGCCTCTCCTGCTAGGGACCTGAAATACTTTGTTTCACATTCATTACCTCAAATCATCTAGCTCAGATCATTTTGCTAAAGGAATGCTATCATCAGATCTGCAGATTTTTTTACATATTGCTGCAGAGTGTTTGTCTAAATTAAACATTTATAAATAGGGTTTGATTTATTTTCCTCTGGGATATTCACAGACATGTGTAACTCATTTTTCTCTCTGCTTCTGCCAACTTACTCTTCCTGTAGTCCACCCCAAATTGTCCTTTGTAATTAGAAAACTTAATGATTCTTGGAATGCAAAAGTGAAGATGCATAGTGCAAATGTAGGTAGGAATAAGTGTGTATAGGTGAGGCATGATCAAGGAAAAGCATCCTATATGTTTGTGTATTTGTGTATGTGTGTGCCTGGTGTGTGGTGCCATGGCAATGTTATGGACCCAGAGCTGCCCTGGTCAAAGGGAAGGGAAAACCCTGTGGGACCTCAAGGCCAATGGATTCTGCCATTCCTTAACACTCACCACTGATTTATAGACCAAGCAAATCAGGACACATTGTTATGGCTTATCTACAAAAATATAAGGCCAGAAAAAATGGAATTCCTCAGGGCAGGTCCATATTGTTTTTATATAATGTCAACAGGAATTCTGTGGATGTGAAATGAAAATGGGATGAAATGCAGAACAAGAGAAAAAAAAAAAAGTGAGGAAACAGGGCTTCAACCCTGGGAAAAGGAGGAAAACTCCTCACTAGTGGCCAGTCTTATGGGTTGGCAACTCCCCTCCACAGGATCTGGGAAAGATGCAGTATTCCTTTGCATGCCATAACTTTTTGGCCAAATTTTACTAAGGGGGAATGTGTTATTGAGACAAGGACAGTCATACGTATCAATCATTTCACAGGCAATACTCAGCAGTCAAACTTCTTTTCTCCTCTTGCACCCAGTGTTTTTAGCTGAGTAGGACAAAAAGTGGCAGATTCTGCAGGGTTGGTGAAGCTGTTGTCCAATTTTTTTGCTTTGGTGATTCACTAAAAACAGCGACTTTGTCTCTTGAGAATTTTACCTTGCTAAGAGGTATGATCTCAGGGCACAAATTACTCTCTTATGCCGGTATGTTTCCATTCCTAGCACAACAGATAAGATCTAATGAATAGGAATTTATTGTTTGGTGTCTCAAAGAATTACAGGAATCACCACTGAAAGCTGACAGATATAATAACTATTCTTATGATTATACATTATTGTGCCTCTTACATTAGATACTGCCTAGTCTTCATCTGGCTTCAAGATCAACCCAGTATGAGCACAATGTAAAGTCACCTTATATTTTCTCTATTATCTCAGGCTGGATAGTTAAGTCAAACCAAGACATTTGAACCTAATTTACTTGTAAAAAAGTTTTCCAACTGTCAATCTGCAAAGAAGTATAACTACAGAGCAACTTCACTTTTTTCTTTCAGAACCTTTCAATTTAGGATATATAATTGTAGTTTTAAAATATATATAGCATTTCCAAGTCTGTCCCACCGCTAATTTGGTACTTTAATATCAGGCTATTTTGTGAGCAAGGTCTAACATTAAAGGAAATTTGCATTAAAAAATTAATCTTGCTTTGGGCAAGATACTACAGAAGAGGAATGTGTGGAAAATCAAAGAACAAGCTAGGCAAAACCTTCAAGTAAAAATTTGAATGTAGGTAATCTTCCTTTTTCTTTTATGATATAGGCAGATAGACTGGGTGCTCTGAGATCTCTCCTGGCCTTAAATTTCGTAAGACATTAAAAATTTTGGGGTAGTGGTCCATAGAAATCACAAAGACCATCAGCTGGGTAGTAATGGGAAGCCTGTGTTCGGAAGATGAGCTTGTGAAATAGAGTACAGCTTCAAAGTTCTGTAGCACAATCTCTAGGCTTGTTCCTGCAGGTTGCATGCTTCATTACGCCCACTGTAGAGCAAAGCTGAAGCTTGACAAATGAGTATCCTCTGCCTTCCTTTGTGCCAAGACTGTAATATTTTGCAGCATGCATTAAAGTTTTCTCAAAGACTTTCATATTGCTTTGGCAGATATTGGTGGATTTAAACAAAACATAAGTTATCCTGATGACAACTTTCTGTAAATCATGTCAGAGTAGTTGGGACTAATTTCTTAAATTCTTTTGAGGATTCTTTTGAAGCCGATGAAAAGCATTTTTTCCAGTCCCTCCAAGGCCTTACAGTACTCTTAGAGATTTATTTTCTCAAATTGGACCTAAAGTAATAATGATATTACAAAATAAATGTTCTTTACATTTAATTATATTTGACATGGGTCTGGTCTCTTTTTTTAACAGGAATACGTTTTCTGTGACCCAGCAATCCAGTCAAGAATGAATCAGTAGCACAGTGGGAGCACTGGCCTTTGGGCCTAAACAGAGCTCCTGCAGTTGCCACTGTAAAAATACACTAATAACAAATTAATGAAGTGAACTACAGAGACAACTGGGTTCAATGTTATCAGCAAGTATGTAGGATGGCTGAAGCTGAGATCTTTGACAGGGGCATTGGAGAAGAAAAAAGAAGGATGCTTTTAGACTCTCTTTCATAAAATACATTCTATTTATTTTTGCATGTCTGTTTTGTGGGCTGTTAGCAATTAACACCATTCTTTCCCCTACTTTAAGCAAAACAGCGCAGGTCTGTGAACTAATTACCATGACGTTAATTTGATTAATGGCTGTACTGTACATTACCTTCTAGTACACAGAAATTAGGAAAGTTCCGTATTTCAGAAAGTTACCTGAGAAACATTAAAATTAAACTTATCTAATGCCACACTGACAAAAATAAGAAACTGTATTTAGTTACACCTATTCATGTGTACAAAGTGCAGGCTTTTCCTCATCATGCACAGCTAGTCTGTGGTACACATATATATTTAATACTACTACTAAAAAAAAGGCTCCTTCATCTCATTTCTGGACTGAGCACACAGATGATAAACTTAATCCACAAATTATTGGCAAAATAATAAAAAAGAATTTCTGTCAACAGCATCATTGGTGTTAATGAAAGGATTTCTTTAAGCAGACCATGCAGAGAAGTAACACACTTCACATATATAACATATATAGTAACACATATATAAGAAATATGCAAATGAAAAGAAAACCTAGCTTTTCCTTTCTCCCCTTTTCCTTCAGTTTTTAATAAAATGATCTTCTTCATGATCTACTGCTTCTGTGTTGTAGGCTACTGCATATTAGTACCAGCTGCAACAAACCATATGGAATCTACTTCCTGTCAGTATTTACTGGATCACTTCTGCAAGCCAGGCTGCAACTCATTTCTAAGCAGGTACACAATATCCTTTCAACACCATGACTATACAAAGGCACTGGGTGAAGTTTGAGTTCTGTTCTGGAGTCTTGGCATGTTCAGGCAAGCTCAGTATTAACATGGAGTGAAGGGAGCAAGTCCCAAATCACTTACTGAAGTGGGTTGAATTGCCTTCTAGGGGTGTCTGCCTCAATCCACTGATTGTAAAGACAACCTAGTGCTACCTGCCTGCTAATTTAGGAGGTTCAGTGAAGTCAAGCATGATGAACCCAGACCTCTGTTTCCACTAGACCCTTTATTGACTCCTTTTGCCCCATTCCCTTGTTCTTCAGCTCTTTGCAAAATACATGGCAGTTAACACAGAGCAACAAAGTGAAAAGATGAAGTTATCACACTCCTGTCCTTCTACTCATTTTGTGCAGAAATGAGACACAGTGTAGCCCTTACTCTTAAGGAATGTATCTCTGACACAGATTGTGAGTCTTTGAAAGCTAGACTTCATTTTGCTTGCAAGGGAAATCACTATCTCTTCCAGAATTTAAAAGTGATCAAACAGTTCCCTGTTATTTGGCAATATCCTTGTTGTCATTACCATTCTTCATACTTCAAAAATATGTCTTTGTACAATTCATGTAAATGAAGTGATAATTCATAAATTGGAAAGTGTGACTTCCATTGATTTCTGATTTATTATAAGATGTATGAAACTGGACAGATTTACTTTTGGCAATTAATTTCTTTAAGGCAAGACACATTTTCAAGTTATCATATATTAACAATATAATCTTTAAAAAATAAGTTCAAATTAACCACGTGGGAGCCTGATATAAACAGAACACAGTACTTGATGGATTCAGCTGACATCAGATTGGCAGGAAAGGAGACTTCTTACAACATTAAAATCTATGAAGTGACAAAAACATCAATTAGTGGTTAAAATAACAGTCTTTTGTCTCTTTAAGAAATCAGCCTCCCTATACATAACACTGTTTACTCAGGACTGCATGTTTCATTTAAATTAAAGTGCATGCATCTGTAAGCAAATAGGATGCACGTGACTGTTTTAAGAAATACACCACAATGGAATTCAATGACTTGTGGTCCTGAGCCAAGTGAACACTTAAAACTGAACCCTATTATGAAGGTATTATTTCCCTGTCAGGAAATATCACTCACCTCAGAACTGGCTTACCACCTTCTTTGTGTGCTGTGCAAAACTCAACTGCTGAGAGACTTTGACATGTAAGAGCTTTACAAAATGCAGAATCCTTTTAAAATAACTTAATGAACATACGTGAATGGCATGCTAACCTCATGGAGAACAGAAATGCATCCTGCCCAAAAGGCACAATTTTGGGGTGAAGGAACTGAGGAGATTGGTAACAGATTACAGAGTTTTCTGTTCCTTGCCATAGTCACATATATTTACTCACAGCAATTCTGACACAAGAGAAAGGATCAGTATGTTTATGCACAAATGCATTGGTGGTGCAGGGTATCTCCATTTCCCTAAACTCCCCGCCAAACCTCTGAGTAAATGAACATTTTCTCCTGGCTTAGGACATTGCATTAGGAAAGATGCAGTTACTTCTGTAATGTAAGAGTGATGTATATCCATCTCATAAGGGTTACACTGTCATGCAGAATTCAATCTTCTGACTACCACAAGGTGTTGAGACAGCCTGGTAAAGCAGAATGACCTGTACTGGTTTTAAAAATACACTAGACTCTAGTATGTTTCCGGAGTTTATTAACCAATTAATATTGCTTAAAGTATCTTGACATCACCATGTGGGTTACATAAAATAGATTCAAAAGTCTTTTTAAAAAATAAGAAAAACGTAAGACAAATTAGTTTCTGTTATTTTGTTCCTTACATGAAAAGGATTTTCTTTGCATTTCCAGGATGGGAGGACTTAATGTAATGTAATGAAACACACAAGTTCTGCAACACAGCTTAGAAAGATGTTTATCATGACTGTAAAGCTTTTTAAATAAGAATTTCACACTCTAGCACGATCAGCATGGTTTTATTAAAAAAATTAGCACTACTGTTGAATGATTAATTCTATAGATATCATTTGCAGATATGCAAATATAGTGAGTTACACATTCCAGTTCTTGAAAGCAACTGTTCCTACTTTGCATGAGCAACTTCATGTTTCCTTGAGCTGTAAGCAAAATCAGTTTTTTGCTCTGTAAACAAAAAAAAGGAAAAATTTTTCACTTGACCAGAAAATAAATAGAGTTCTTTTATTATTAGCTGGCAAATAAACTGTAATAGAATTTCTTATTAACAATTTTGCAAATGATTTGCAAGCCAGAATAGAAGCAGATCACTGTCTCATAGTTGCATTGACTTTACACTGGCAGTGATTGTTGCCACTCAAAGAAGCAAATGTGAGTAAGCTCATATGACTGAATGCATAGAAAAAGTGCACCTGATGAATAAGACTCCGCACAAGCAAGCTTCTAACTGTAATAACCACCTTAAAGATATGACTGAAGAAATGTTAATTACTGCACACTTCAGTTATGACTCAATTAGAGCCCTCCTGCTGAATGAGAAATTTATGGAAAGAAGCAGAAAATTTGGATTGCCAAATGTCATGGAAGAATTCCTTATAAGGTACTTATAGGACAGACATTTCAAAATGAACCTACATGACCTACATGTGTAGGTCCCAGTGTTAGTGAATCTTAGGGTCACATTTCTTGTTTGAACTATAAGTGGCTTAGAACTTTCAATGGGATGCCTGAAGTGATGGCATTTTTATCAACTGTTTCTTCCTACATGACAATGAAATTTCCTGGATGCTGCTGCTCTGGTTTTAAATTCCTGTATACCTAAAAGCAACCGAATGGAGTTGTACCCTGCTACATAGGGATACACTAGAGAAATCCATTCACCTAAAGGGCACTCTGACAATGTCCACTAATGCTGTTTTAATGATTGCTGCATAGCAGGAAATGAGAAACTAAACTGTATGGCTACATAAGAATGAACAATTATTAATTCTTTGCAAACAGACTTGTGACAAGATAAAAAAAAAATCACTCAAAAATCCTAGAGATAAAATACTTTCTTAAGTTGATGCTCTACAATAAGGAGCTTTCTCCCTTCTCAGCTTAAGGTACTGAATAATGAGCAGAATATTCTGGGCCAGGATGCATTTTTACTACAATGCTTTTCCTTCATCTAAATTGAAATGCTTTCTTTTTGCGTATCTGCCCCTCATCACTTTTGATTTGATACTGTGATGCTGTATGATAAAAGATTAACTAATCCCATTCTGTCAGATATTTCTTATTGACACCCTCGATGTATATTTTAAGCTTTAATGTTTCATCTTTACACTGCTTTCTCCTCTTACAGATGCTGTGCTGTCCAATTGCCACAACACTTCTGAATCACATACATGTTTGGTAAGGTAAGTGTAATAGTTTAATCACAGCTAGCTGTACAACATAGACATGATGGAGTGACATCCCTCCACTTCCTGTTAGCTTTGATTAACTTTCTAGCTGCCATCACAGTCTCCTGCATGGAGCAGGTATGTCAACCTTGTTGGTTAGCTATGCTTGTTTCCAAGCTTGAGTCTAATTTAAAACTTGAATCTTAAACTCCTGTTATCGACTGTTTGACACCCTATAGCAAAATACTGGAAGGGGATCAGCTTTTCAAAGCTGAGCATGGATTTATCCTTGTTAGCAGCCCTGAAAATGGGCTGCATGGAAAATGCTGATATCTAACAACTGGTAGACAGAAAGAAACAGGTTTTTACACTTCTTGGAAAGAGCAGAGTCAAGTCTGTTAATTTCAATCACCATTTAAGGTGTTTCTTAATGGCTCTATGTAATGGGCATTTGTTAGGTACTACAGGACCATGTCTTAGCCAGGAAACAGCCATGCTGGTTCAGGACACTTCCCAGGCCAGACTCATAGAACCAAACCTGGACCAAGTATGAGAAATGAAAACCCTGTGACTTGTACATTGATGTTTTCACCTTTTTAAATTCATACTCACACTTTGAATGTATTTAAGGACTTCAAAAGAGAAAGAAAAATCTTGATGACACTAAATCAGGGTCTAAATGAACACATGGACTTATGTGTTTTACATCTAGTGGAACCCTGTCCCAGACAAGCTTTCCCCAGGGATTCTCAGAATAAGATGCACAGGAGACAGTAACATGAGCCGAAACATCCTGGCGTGACACAGAATTGCTTGGCAGGATGGGAAATTTGTGTTTCTCCCCTGTCAGAACTGTAAGCAGAGTTGAACAAATGTTCCTACTGATGAATTGTAGCATTTGGAAAGCCATATCCAATGCATTACAAGATATAGGTACTGTTTGCAAACCAAGTCCTAATGTGTCTCCAAATGATGGGCAGTGATTGTCACAGAATTTTTGAAAACACTATTACTCATTCGTCTTTGGCTATCTTTGGTACCTTTACAGAATGAACTAAGTAATTATCAGAAGAAAGATTTATATGTCAAATTCCCTATTGCTGGGTTTTCTTGGGTTTAGTTCTGGTTTTTTTTTGAACATGCTACACTGCTGCTGCTTGTGATAGAAAGTTGAGAAATGTAGGAAGTTGAGAAGTATTACCAAGGAAAGAACTAGGATAACATAGGGACACTGTGTCCAAACCTACATTGAGAGAGATCAAAATCAATAACGCTACTTGCCAAGACATACACTTATGGAAAAGAGACAGAAACCTCTGCCAAGATCTAGCACCTTACCAGCTGGAGGTGACTAGAGAGAAAAAAAGATCTAGTAGATATACTGTTATCAAAAGGCCATTGGGTAATGCTGTCACGTGTGTTGAAATACAGTCAATAGCTGGTTTAAATAAGAGAAGTAGAACATGGGATGTGCCACTGTCATAGGTGATTTGAGCATGGTCATGCGTGCAGTTTTGGCATGTGTCACATGCCAAAAAAGACGAATTCAGAGGCAAAACTAGAGCTGAGCTATTGGGCTGGTCAGTGGAGCCCAGAGCCTCCTACAGATCAGGAGGCAGTTCCTTTTATTTCTAGCCAGGAAAAGCGGATGAGGGAAACACAATACCACTAAAGGCATAATAGGGTAAACACTGGAAGGGGTAAATAATTATTAAAACAAAAGGATCATATAAGCAAAACAACAAATGGATATAAATGTCTGTGAGTCAACCTAGTCTTAAAGCCGTGTTTCTAACTATCTGAATAATCAGAATGAATAATCAGAAAAATACGAAACAAACCCAAAGCCTAAGCCCCTCACTGGAAAATGTAGGCTAATTTGTTATGATAATGACTGGATCTGACACTAAAGTACTGGGTCCTATAATCAATTCATCCCGGGTTTCTTAACGAGTGCTCTGGGATCTTCTGTGAAACCATCCGACTATCAAATAACCACAGTCAACATCACACCTGAGTGATCTTGAGCTTCATCAGCCCTTGGATTAAACATTAACCACAGCATCCTTTGGTAGGCTATAATAGGGCAGATACACTTAAAGAATTAAGTAAAACACCTGGATTCCCTACTGAAAGAGAACAGAAAATAAATTTAATCCTTTCAGTTAAATATTTTGAGGAAAACCAGTCAGATTTACCAGTGTTACAGCACTGCTCGTTAAAATGACACACATCATTGCAACAAATATCTGAAAACATACATAAAGTAAACGTGCATTTATGTTCTAATACATATGGCCAAAACAAACATTTATTAAATACTCAGTCTGGTTTACTTTTTCCATAACATTGCTAACATAAAAATAAGTTTTTAGAAATGTACCCATTTTCGATACTGAAATAGCATCATTGTATAATTAGACACAGCTACTGCTTACTTCGTATCTTTGTATCTTTGTATATGACCTTATATAATAATTATAAAATGACCTAACTATTAAGGATTAATGGTTACTTTAAGGGCCATATTTCTACATTGTTTGTAGAATTTCTCTTTTTTACAAGAATTCAAATATAAAATAATTGCATTCACACAAATCTGAATCAAACATTTACACAGCATTTTTACCTGTGGTTTCATATTTTTCTGACAGGAGAGTTAAATTGTGTGTATACGCATTGCATGTATTTTATCTGAAGTTTGTATATATTAATGTATTACAAGTTTACAGGCTATCAGATAGAAAACATTTGTCTGTTTTTTCTAACTGGATGCTGCAGTGGTTCCCAAGGTGGATTTTTAAATCTATTTATATACAAATAGAATTTTTAAAACAGTGATAAGAAAATGTACTGTATAGAAACAGGCATAAATAGCAGAGCTATACACTAGAAAATACCACTTTTTTTTTCCATTTCTAGTTGCCTCGGTCATTTTCATAGGCTTGATTAGTCCCAGATAACCTGTATTTGTTGTCCCATCTATTCTTCATAGGTTAAAAATAGAGAATCTATATAAAGTCTGGAAACATTGGGGGGGTGGGGGGGTGGTTCTGCTGTTGGATAAATTAGTTTACTAATTTTTAAGTTTTCTGACTGGGTTCTTATTTTGCATATCTATTTCCGATATTCTGTTCCATCTGTTATTCATCAGCCCTGCTTCTTTTTCCAAAATTGCAAAAAAGAAAATGGTAGTGCCCTATAAAAGGACACCATATAGGTTACTGCCTGAGCTTCACATAGCTAGATAAATTTGATGCAAGATTGTTTACCATCCTTCCACAGCAGGCAGGGCATTCACACTGTGGGGCTTATTAAACAACAATGCCATCATGCATGACATTATAGTGAGCTGACATAAGAAACACTAATGAGAATGAGCCATTGACACAATTCAGGCACGGGCATAAACATAGTCGATAAAATCACACCAGAAATAAGAGAATAACCAGTATGAAACAAGCAAAACTCTAAGATACCCACTCCTGGTTGTTACTGCCTTGAGCTCTCTATTAGTATTTCTGGAGTGCTCTGATGGCTGTGCAAATTCCCTCTCTGCATCTTAATCTGTGTCAACATCTCTCTGCAAACTGCCACATAAAACTTGCTTATTCCTACCTGTATGTGGTAGACAGTGAGCCCATAGCACCAGGGATTATAAGAACCCCTTAGAGCTAAGTGGAGAAATTCTCCCCAGGTTAAAGTGACTAAAAAGGTCTCTCTCAGAATGCCCTGTTCAGTTACAGAAATGTACCCCGGCCCATTGGCTTCCCCTGCCCCCTTCTATTCTATATAGCCTAAATCCAGAATGTTCTCCCTTCCCCGTTTCCCCACTCACCCTTGTCCCTTAGTCCCTCCCTCACTGTTTCCCTATTAGTCCCCATACCTTAGCCCCACCTGTGTACCGCCCCATGCCCTCAGCTCTCCCCACCCCCATATTTAAGCTGGAACTCGGTATTGTTCTGGGTCTTTGTCACTGCCCCCATTCACAAGCAGCAGGGCTGGAACAAAGGCTGCAGTGGATCTGTACACAAAGACCCTTCCTGCCTCTTTGCCATCGACCTGTCGAAGAAGCTATCCGGTGTGTGTGTGTGTGTGTGCCTGTGTGGGTGTGGGTGTGCAGTAGCTGCTGAGTGAATTTCTGCTAGAATCGGTTTCGGAGTCACAGCACCCCACTCAGAGCACCCCCGGAACCGACACCTGTACAGAAGAAGGTATCCTGAAAATGCATGGATAAAAGGTGTCTCTTACCCCTTACATAACCTTATTCTGGTATAATTAATATACCTACTTGCTTCCTGCTTTCTCTCTGAAGCTTGAATTAGGGAAAAACTTTAGTGATTCTCAGATAAGATGTTAAATGTCATCAAGGTAGTGATCCATCCATAGCTAGCATTGTGAAATCCTCATCTGCACTGTTAATTATTGTCCCGCTCTGGGGATGGACGGTCCAATGTCACGTGAAAGGACATTGATTGTCTATGATTCACAGCTCCCTGTTTTAGTCATGTTATCATAGTCAATTATAATGACACCAGCTGAGTCAAAAGCAGCGCTTGGATAGATGTGCCAGTCTTCAGGAAGTATTCTGCATATATCTATGTGTGCCCTCTGAGAATTCGCATATCCATCTCAGTAGAAGTCAGCCCATTCTCCTGAGTCTGCTGGAACACAGTTAAAAAATGCATGTTCCCCCAGGAACCTAAGATTTATCGGAGGTGGAGCAGTACCCCTCCTAATTACAAGCATATTTATATATGCATATGTATACACATGTATGGAATAAATTTGGAATAAATAAATAAACATGCATAAATATACATATATCAATACAACATTGAGATTCATTAGTTCTTTTCTTTTCCCTTGTAAAAATACTTGTTTTGGCTTGTAGGATTCTTTACATTTGCTAACAGAAATGTTAGCATTTCTAACAGAAAACACAGTAGTTTGTGTCTCTGTTATTATTTTTTTGCAGTGGTCTTTTTTCTGAGTAGAAAGACCAAGTAAGAGCTCTGCTAAACACCTCAATACAGTGCTGATGAAATAGTTTCTGACATGTTTATTTCTTCTGCAGCCTATTCAATACTTTTTACTCTTTCCTCATTCTATGTTTTGAGTGATAAGCAATAGCAAATGAGGCACCAGAGACTCATTACCCTGGGGGAGAACAGGTAGTTTTCTGCTTCCACGAATTCTTCACTAAAGTATACACATGAGCCTCATTCTGTAATACAGAGATTGATTCATAATGGGATTCCAGTATTTCTTTGAGAGACTACTGCAACTCTCTGCTCAGTTCTACAGGTGACAAATGAAGGCTAATGCAGTTATTAACTAGACATTAAAAAAGAAATGCTCGTCATGATATTTTTGTCATGCACAAAAGCTATAAAGTTATGGACATAGAGAACAAGAAAACAATTCCTGGAATAGCAAGATGTTTGTTTTGTGAGTAAATCAAGATACTGTGTACTAGATACTTAAAAAGACATCTGTAAGATCCTGCAAAAATGAAAAAACAGAACATGATTTCAGGTCACAGCACAAAATATGGAATAAAAGGTGATAAGCTCACACCAGTGTTTTATTGTTTGGTAATTGTGACCATTTAATCAATTTTGCTACGTGATTGCAACTCTATCTATGTATTTTTAAAATACAATTTTCCACCATAAAATGAGGATTTCCTTTTGAAAGGACATTTATGAGACTGTGTAAAATTAAAAGCTAATAAAATCTGCAGTCCATTTGGAAAGTCCCTAGATTCCTTAGGCAGTCTATGCTCTCATATCCACAGCTCTCTGGGACAGCCAGGCCGGCCTTGAACACCGGCCAGGAGGACCCCAGCTAAGGGTCTATACAGTCTAGAAATGTAAACAAAGGCTTCTGAAAGGAGATAGAAAGTCATTCAGCATTTAGTCATACTGCACTATTCAGGAAGGTGGAATCAATCACCAAGATTCCTATATTCTTCATGTCTACTCATTTGTCTATTTTGCTGTTTTCCTGAAGTGATTTGTTGTACTAGAATCTTATCCTGCAGTCAAATCAATGTTAATCCAGTATACTAAAGGTTAGCCTGTAAAATGGTAAACATGTATTATGCATGAGAGGTCACTTGTAAATTCCTGCAGCACCAACTATACAGCTACCATCCACACATTAAAATGGTGGAGCAAATGTAATGACAGATAGATACATGAATATGGAGCCAGTAGGTTTTCTTAAAGGAATTTTCAGGTGATATATATTAAAAAAAAAAAATCTGTAGGTACTTGAAGTTTTTCACAACACAATTATAAGCAAAACATATGCATTTATTCCAATCATCTTGTAGCAATGTAGATTTCCAGGAACATATCAGTAAGGAAATTGGATAGTTCCTTGTGCGTTTTTCAAATGGATGGACCCTGGACAGTCTTTGAGGTAATCTGAGGCAAAGGAAGATGGTGTATTATAAACAGGCAGTGTTTCTTTTTTCATGTTAAGATACTACCAGTCTTATTTCTCCATCACACAGATGGAGAAGGTATGGGATGCCTATATGCAAGTCAGATAGTTTCAGACATTTTACAGAGTTTAACTCAGTGGAAAGGCTCTTATTTGCACCAGAAAATCAGTGCAGTTGGGGGTGTTAATGAATTCCACAAAACAATCTAAAAGTTTTCAGCCTTACAAAGATCCGTACCAGTCTAAATGCTACAAGGGGCACTAAGGGAATTTCAAAGAAAAGTAGAGAGCTTCTCACTGAGAGCTAATAATTACTGATCTCGGTATTGTATAAACCAAATTACTCAACAGAGAAACTGAGTGTTAAAAATGAATGTCTCACTAGTTAGGGTGTTTTGGCATCCCTTCATATCTAGACGTGTTCCAAGTTATCTCCAGAAATGAAACAGAATAATTGGGTCAGATCCCAGAAACTCATTTGCCTAAACTAAATGGGAGAAATGAAATAGCATTCTTTATCATAATTCAGATCTGGATATTCAGGAGAGCAGTTAGACCTTTTCCATCAATTTCCTCTTAATTTAGTTACTAGTCAAAGGTTTTTCTAGTGTAGAACATTATTATGTTTAACACCTGCTGTGTTATTGCACAATTTTCTTTATGCTGACATTAAAACAGGGAGAGAAGAGTGAGTGATTATGTTCTAAGATACAAGCTGCACTTCTGAAGATTTACTTCTCAGCAATTAAAAAAATGAACATATCTGCATGTTTGCCTTTCTCCATACTTGAGGTGAGGAATACTCCATTCAGTGCCTTCCTATTTCTCACACTTATTATCTACCTTCCCAACCTGTGAAAGTTCTGCACTGTAAATTATTTTGGTGAAAGAAAAAAACCCCAGTCATGGCCATGATACAGTTGTAATGGCAAGACCTAAAATCAGTAGTTATGGGTAACTGCTTTAACTACCACATAGGCCTAAACTTGGCAGTATTTCCTAAAAAGGCAATGAAACCCTAGCAGTGGAATAATCACAGTCATAAAAATTATACAATTATAACCGGTGAATGTAGACCAATGTGAAGTGTGGATGAGGATGCAGACAGCAGGGAGATTTTCCCTATTTTATCACACCTGCAAAGATGTTTTATATAATACAGAGGTGAAAGCTGTAGAGTCAGAGCACAGCTTATTGGTTCGTCAATGTAAGGACTGTATATCTGATAGTTACCACTATTGGCCTCCATCAGCAGTTTGAAGGGCAAAAGATGTCTGATCCAATTAAAATGCTCTTTATCTTTAAAACACAACTTTTGGAAGGCTTTTCTAGGGAGACAGTTGATGGAGAGTCCTTGTTCAGATGCAATGTTCAGTGATTGCCACCTGGTTAATGTTACAAGTGTAGTCAACCCTTTTTCAGTATTTGAGATTGCAACCATGTATTATGGATACATATAAAAAGGGTTTGCTTACAAATCTGGATATAACCTGGGGAAAAAATGACTGGAAGACTTTTGTGTGGTGTTGGGGAGAAAAGAACAAAACAGAGAAACACTCAGGGAAGTTCTGTCAGCCTGTAAGACATATTTTTTTTTTTTCTAATTAGTCTGAAAAGCTGTTAAGCTTTTGCTTTTTTTTTTTTTTTTTTTTAAAGATTAGAGCTATCAAATGAGCTCATATTTAATCTTCTATGGTCTATATATAATCTATAATCTTTTACAGTGAACCTAGAAAGTTAATTCTTCGTATTAGTTAAAATTCATGTGAATGTTTTCAACCAGCTGCTGGATGTAGTAAAAGGATATATGAATTAAAGCATGATTGACGCTGTAAGAAGCTCTTGCTGACTTTACAAGACAATTCACTCATTTTTCAGTTAATTTTATACTTTAATATATCCAAGATAGGTTAATGGAATATTACATTCCCTTTTCTCCTTTCTTTGAGAAAAAAGGGTATTGGCATGACAGTGTAAATTTTTTAATGTTATGGAAACATTATTGCTTGATTAAATTGGATTAGTTAGATTACCAGCTTAGAAACATGGTATCATACATTTTATGTGCCTTCTGCTTTGGAATATTTTAGAATTTGCAGCATTAAGAATTTGGAAACCACATCCATATAAAGACATATTTGAAGGTTGCTATTGTAAAGTGAAACATAAAAAAAATCCTAGAAGTTTGGACAGAAGGAAATGGGAATAATTGTTTGGTACAGATACTATTTTTTCCCCTCTTTGATAGGAAGTACTTTTTGCAAATAAAACTTCATTCCAAAATGTAATTCACAGAAAAGAAGAGTATATTTTGGTACCATCTTTCCCCCAAAGTAGTTCAAGTTGTTTGCAACAGAGATCAATAACTTCTGCAGTCCCAACTCCACCACCTGAGGCAGACCTGCCAACAGTTCTTTTTCTGTACTGTCAGGTGGCGTTTGCTAAGTGATGAATACACACCTGTTCTCCACTCCTCTGCCTCTCCCTTCTTGCACCACAAAGAACGAGTACCGTTGCTAGGAATTCACCTCAAGTTTTTGTGCAAGGTGATAAGAGGCATCATGTCTCCCATTCATTAGTCCTGTCTGCACCAGTTCTAAGAAGGTGCTGAGAAAGATCAGCTGGGGATCTTCTCAGCACCCACTCATCCCTTTCAATGCACCTAGCTCTGGTCCAGGTCAGTTCCCTTTCAGTCACAGCTGACGCAGTCTTGGTTCATATTGAGCTGTTGGGTTGTAATTGAAAATGGGTCTCCCTTCAGTCTAAGCAGCTCAAGAAGGAAGAAGGAGATGGGATCTCATACTGCTTCACAAAGCTAATTGCACTCTTCCTGCGTATTAGACATGCCCAGCAAGGTGCTTTTTGATAGTGTAAAAGAGCAAATCAAAACAAAACAAAGCAGAAAGATTGCTTATGTTGCAAAAATTACTGTTTCTTACTCTACCTCAAATAGGTGGAAGAGCTTGCACAATTTTAACTTGGGCACATCAGTCTCAGAAGACTTAGTTGTGTTAAGCTTTGTCTGAATCATCAGCTTCAGAGCCCTGTTTCTCATCAAGTGCATTTTTGTGGGTGAAGTGTGGAGAACATGCTGTTAGTGGTTGTCATGGTTTAACCAGCAGGTAGCTGAACACTCCACAGCTGCTCACTCATTCCCCACTCCCTGCAGTGGGATGGGGGAAGGAATTGGGTGAAAAATGAGCAAAATTTATGGGTTGAGAAAAAGTCAAGTTTATTAGGACAGAGACAGAAGGAGTAATAGTAATGATAAAGGAATTAGAATAATCAAAACAAGCACAATGCAACTTCTCACTACTCTTTGACCAATGCCCAGCCAGTCCCTGAGCAGCTGCCTCTGGCCAGCTTTCCTCCTAATTACTATACTGAGCATGACGCCATATCCCTTTGGCCTGTTTGGGTCATGTCTTCGTCTTTGGGTCCTCATCACAGCTTCTTGTGCACCCCCAGCCTCCTCACTGGTAGGGTGGTGTGAGAAGCTGAAAACTCCTTGACTTAATGTTATAGCTGCTCAGCAATGACTCAAAGATCAGTGTGTAGGTCCCTTCCAAATGTACCCAATCTGCAATTCTGTAATCCTGTGTTACCAACATTATTTTCATCGTAAATCCAAAGCACAGTACTCTACGAGCTACTAGGAAGAAAATTACCCAGCCAAAACCTGCATGGTGGTGAAAATTCATTCCTTGCAATAACAATCTTCCCAGCATCTGTTGTGTACACTTCCTCCTACTTCTTTTTGCTCACATTAAGACATAGTGAATTTCTACTGCAAACCATAATCTCATTAGTAAAACAAAAATGCATGTTCTGTCATGTGACAGGTTTCTAAGTCTGGAAAGTGTTCTTGATTAAATTGGCTTTGGTTGTGTAACCCCTATTAACATTTATGGCAGCCACATGGCTGAAACTCTGAATATGAACTTGAGAATAAATCATTACACTGCAGTTGTTTAACTTTTCTTGCCCTGCATGTCAGTGATATCAGTTGGAGAGAGGATCAGAGTCTTCCATGCAACTGAACAGGTGATTTAACCCATTTCTTGATATTTGGCACTAAGATGAACATTCTTTCTCAGATTCTTTGTATCCTAAATAGTTTTGTCTTGTGAAATATATATTAAAGCTTTTACTTAGTAGATGTGAATAGATATAAATGGATATATGTGTTCAGATTTCCCACAGTCTTAAGACTAAGTTAGCACAACACTTTTTTTAAAAAATGAAAAGCTTAAAAATCTTAAAATTGTTTCCAGATCTCTAAATGGACTCACAATGAATAAATTAATAAATACATATAATTTTTTTTTGTGACAGCTTTTTTTCACTTGTTAAGAAACAGCCTTTTACTTCCAGAAAACAGTGTTGCAAAGACTAGAGGAGATTTGCTGAATACATTTTTGTACCACTGAGCAATCAAACTGTGATCATGTATCAGCAAATAACATTTATTTGAGCTCTGAATTTAAATTCTGTAAATAGTAAATTGACTTCAAGGGTACAAGACACTTAATATCAAAGAGCTGGTCAAATATTAGGTTTATGATTTCTTCCCATTCCTATTAAAATAAAAGAGTTTAAAAATCTGCTGAAAACATTGCTGAAGTCAGTGAAAAGGTGCCCACTGACATTAGTAGGAGCTGGATAGAGCCCGCCACAGGAAAAAAAAGAGTATTCAAGTCATAGGCTTTCAATGTGCCAAGTTCATACACAGGGCACATCCACATCTTGCAGAACGAGGCTTTGACTTCCTCCAGCAAATGCAAGAGATGTTGTTTGGATTTTAATTTAATCCCTTGTTGATTATTCATTGGTGTGAGGATGAAGGGTGGATAGAATAACAAAACAGATACTTTTATAGCCATACAAAATATGTTAGACTCTTTAAATTGTGTACTCAAACTTGAATAAAACACACTGTACATATAAACACACTGCCCACACATGAACACTTGCTCTCTGTGTTTGCATACTTCCATATACGTATATATTCATAAATTTATCTGAAAGAAAAGAGAGACTTTTTAAACCTTGAAAATTTTCTACTACAATTTTACTTCATAAATTACTCTTTTTGTGGGGTTATTTTTGGGGGTGTGTGTGTGAATGAGAACAGCATGTATCTATAGATCTGGGTAGAAAACCACAGCTGGCTGGGGAGAGGAAAAATGTACACTTAGAAGGTAGTGTGGGAAAGTTTCCCAAGAACTAATAACCTCTGTTGAGTCTACAAGAACTGATAAACTCACAGCACTGTGAGTTTGCCAAACCTGTTCAAAGCCACAAGTATACAGTGATGTCAACAACTTACAGGTGTGGTCTATATGTGCTTCAACTCTATCCCTAAGCAGGAAAAGGGAATTTATGAAGTTTGTATTGGGAGCTGCCAACACATGATCAGGATAAATCTATAAACTTTTTTTTTAAAGAATTGTACAATAAGGCATTCACTTTTCAGTGTTCCAGCAATCCTACTTTCATGTTATTATGATTGTGTTTTGCATCCTTCGGTTTTCATATAGAAATTTCATTCTTCTTTCATTCTTCTTTCTATTAAAGGCTTGCCAAGTAAATAATACTGAAACTGAAATAAACAGTTTTGGTGTTGATTGATGTTTGGCATTTATTTTATGTTTGGTTGGGAAATAAATATATGGTATCTCCTGGCCACAGAAAACATCAAGATGCATGTGGCATATTCATCACTGTTGTCCTTCACCTTCCTTCTACTATTTCCTGGGAAAAGTCATGAGGGTGAAAGAAAATAAGATATAATGGTTTCCCAAGGGTGATAAGCTTTGTGTGAGTAGGTTTAACTATAGACAGACTGTAGACAGCTTTGTGTGTTGTACAGCTAGGTTTAATTACAGACAAACTGTAGATAGCCTTTTGTGTTATATTTGATCTAAGCACAAATCTCTGTTAGTAAAGTACTCGACTTGCCCTGAAGTCTGAGGTCTCAAGCATCAATGAGGGTAAAGGCTTGAATACACATCAAGCATTGTGTAAAGAGGCAATGTTATAGATTCATGACACGGGTGTTGACTTTTGCACTACTTGGTTTTCAGAGGATTAAGTTTAGCTACTCATTCATAATGAGAGGGCTTGAGTACTCAGTGAGCAACCTAATGTTAATCTGTGCATTAGCAAAGATTTTTAATGAACTTCATAAATATGCAGGGCAAAAGGGAAGAGATTAAAATTACCACAGTAAAATTAATCTTGGCATTTCATACCTTCTGAGTATTTTATTTTTTATCATGAGTGTTTTCCCAGTATATGAAACACCAGGGAAGTGTTGCATGAAACTGAGAATAAATAAGAGGGAAGCAGGTTCAGACAAAGCAGTCTGTCGCCCTTGCCCCAGATGGTGCATGTTTTCTCTAAAATGTTAAAAGCAGTCTGAATCTTGTGTGCTTGAGAAAGTATAATACAATTACGACTTTATACGGTATGCAATTTACAGTGTTTGTAATGGCTCTGAGAGCAATGTGATCTCACAGGAAAACCATTTAAGGCAGGAGGATTACACCAATGAAAAATGCCATGTGAAAAACACAACACAAGTGCAAACTAGGAAAAAAACCCTAAATAAGGAGCACAAAAGAGAACTTGCTTGTTACACTTGCATTGAACAGCAGTTTGAACCCATTCATTAATAGAATCAGGAGGGAAAAATGGATCCATGTTGATGAAAATTATGTGGGGAGGAAACAGGTGCTGAGGCCTCCCTATTTTGGCGATCTCAGGCGCCTGAGCAGGTCACAAGTTCTTCAGGCAGAGGTGGATGTCAGCTAAAAATGATCAGGAAGGGAAAAGCTACTGAGTCAGCCCATCAGTTTTCACATCAAAGGCAGACCTCAAAAATCCTACATGGCAACTCAGAAAACGCCTGATTCCTAGTACATTCCAAGGCTGGAGTTCATTATTGGATTCCTTTCCCATTTCATGCAAGCAGGAATGTACACTTTTGGTGTTGGCTATAATCTGGGGTTTTTTACATCTTTAAGCTAGTACAATATTAAATATGAATTTAGATGAATTGGACAAGTGTGAGTGTGTGTGACCATTCATTCAGGGCAACAAGTACAGTTAAAAATTTGTGGTAAGGCAAATCCTGGGAAGGGTCTGCAGTTTAAGACCTCAAAGAAGCTGCTTCTCTCTCAAGGTCAGCTTGCAGACTGTTGTGGCCAGAGAAGCTGCTGACATGAAACACAAACTGGGGCCCTTCTTGCAAGAGGCATGCTGAGATCCTGTGCCCACCTTGATGCAGTGATGCTCCCTGCCTGTCTGCAGGGATGGAGGGCTGGAATAAATGGTGCTTTGGGAGTGGGGAGAAAGTAGGAGTGAAAAACACTGCAGGGTGCAAAGTGTGTCATTGACTGGATGGAGAAGTTACATGTTCAGTGTAGGGGAATGCTTTTTTCCTGCTCATTCTGATCTTCTGTACTCACAAAAAAAAAAAAAAAGCTGCAACCCACCAGACTACACGGAGTGGGATAACAGAGCTGTGGGGTGTAACTGCAGGTGCTGCCATCCTCTGCTGGAACTCCCCCTTGAACTTCTGCTCTGGACACTCCAATTATGTTGATTGTTCTCATTTTTCACTTTGATATACACCTATCTCTTCCTGCAGACTTTATTCACCTGTTTCCCTCTTACTGATTACTGTTTTCCCTGCCTCTACTCCTTCACTTTCCCATCCACCCCAAACTGCTGTCTGCTCATGAACTTTCCTTCCTCGTTTGTTTTCTTCCATGGTTCCTACTCTCTTTTCCTTTCTTGACCTGACTCCTCTTGCCTTCTGTAGCAGAGTGCATCCCACCTCCACAGAGAGAAGTTTTCCTGCTGCCTGATCCCATGGTCCTCACCATGGTAGCCTCCAGTGCCACCATGGAGTCATTCACAGAGGACTCTGAGCTGCTGGATAGAGCTGCTCATGCTTTGGTGGGGTAAGATATAGGAACTATTGTCAGAGAAGAGGAGCTCTGACTTGGATCAAGTTTGTTCAAAACAAACAGTCCGGGGAGAATTCACCTGAAAAACTAAAGCCTCCAACCAGCTTATGTAAACAGAGGTGTTTTTTAGAATCACTGATAATATTTGGGCAGCTTGTCACAAGGGCAGTAAAAGACATTGCTGCTTGAGGGAGTCCCCAGCCTTTCTCAATTTCAGTTACCTTTTCTCCACATAGAAGTGCTGGTTTGACTCCTAAGATTTGCCTGCCTGCTCCTCATTTATCATCTCAAGCTTCATTTTTTGAAGAAGACTAATTTTCTATTACTTACATGGTATACTTAACACTAAAAATATAATCTGAATGCAAAGACAGAAATCTCAGGATTTAACCAAGATCTATTATTGCTTCATTTGAGCTCTGAGCCAAGGGTGAATACGGCTAGATTTTGCAATTACGTGCCGAAATAGTGTTTTAAAACTCTCATTATATATACCATTGATCAGAAAAAGATCTTCACCTTTTATCCGAGGGTTGAAGGGTGGGTCACAGAGGAGCACAGATACTCATGTAGTCATTGCAAAATGCCCCTGATCACGAAACAAACTACTTTTAAAAGGCAAAAATCTCTTGAAAATTAAAATATTCTGACAGCATTTTGTGTGATCCTGTCTTTTATATGAGTGTTAAGTTAACATGAAATATAAAATTTCAACCTGAAAGTCAACCCCGGCTGTGTGATTGCTGTTTGCTCATGTGCCAGGTACCACTGACAAGCCATCTCTTCCTTATGGTGCCATGTGGCCAAAGGAGATTATTTGAGCTGTTGGACCTCCCCGATGCCAGGAGAGTGTGCTGTGGGCCCGGGAGCTGCCAGCTCGCAACCATGCAGGGGAACTTTTTACTGGACAGCCCTCTCCGAGGAGGAGGAGGCAGGACATGGTGGTTAACTGGATACATGGGAGAGCTGGGGCAGCTCAATATTGCCCACAGATGTAGGCAAAACTGGCTGTTACTGCCCAAAAGAGCAGGTGTCCTTATCTTTGAAGGCAGTTTGGGCAGCTCTGCCCTGGGCAAAGGAAAGAAGAGAGGTGTCAGGGGTGATCTGGAGGTGTCACCATGGTTTTCTAACAGTGAAAAAGGGTGTGAGGGGCCTGGCCTGGGGAGGGAGAAGGCATGTAATGAATATAGTTACTGGAAGTTTTTTTGTCAAATTTTGGAGATATTGTGGATATCTGAATCAGGTAGAGGACAGAAAGGAGGAGTGTGTATGGTAGGAAGAAATCAAGGGCCGGGAAGGATCTGTAAAACTTTGTGGATACCAAGGATAGCTTTGTGTTTGGACAGTGATCTTTTTCTTTCTTCTGCCAGAATTGTCTTTTCTGCCTCCACACCCCTTCAGTAGATGTCTTTGGTGCCCATAGATCTCCTTTCTCCATCTTCACATCATTTTCACACAACCACATACTGCTTTCCAAAAAGCCCTGTTCCCCTCCTGCCAAATCTCTCTCCGTACTCATGACATTCTTGCACTGGTCAGTGCTGCTCAATGGGTGAGGAGGTGAAATGGCACCAAACCAGGCAGCCCTGGAGACCCTGGCCAGGAGTTGGGCAGGCCTGCTTCCTTTCTTCTTGGTGAAGGAGTGGCAGGCATTTCCTCACGTGTCGGTCAACAGCAACTAGGCACTAGTAAGTGCATCAGTCATCACGAGTGTGCTGTGGGCAGTGGTTTTTCCAGAGGGCTTTCCATGAGGAACAGAGATCAGCTGTAGAAATGGGGTACCTAAGACTCCCTTGCTGAGAGGTCCCTGCACAGATAATTGTGAATCATGAGTCTTTTCATACACATCAACCAGCACAATGGATACTGGGACATCTGCATTAAGTAGTAGAAAATGCTAAACTTGCCCACTTCAACACAGCTAAACCAGGACAAGGAACCAGGAACCTGTTTAACTGACCACTTCTCCTACAGGAGCTTGGAATCTAGGAAACAGAAAACCCTCTTGAAACTCCTCTTAAGCCAGAAGATAGCAGTAG
Organism: Aleadryas rufinucha; assembly: GCA_013397815.1. Classification (NCBI taxonomy): domain Eukaryota; kingdom Metazoa; phylum Chordata; class Aves; order Passeriformes; genus Aleadryas; species Aleadryas rufinucha. Next base: position 272,168 of record VZTH01000536.1, read on the forward strand.
GACATTGGTCTACAATGGGGGACCCATGAGATCGAGTTCCCTCATGATGAATGTCTAGAACCCAAATGGGCCAGATGATTAGAAACAGAATTTTTGCTCTGGGAATTTATGCAAAAGGTGTCCACCAGTGCCTGATGTCACCATTACCAACAGACAGACTGGCAGAAGTCCCAGATAAGGCTTCTTGCATATTTGCAGCAACATACGTGACATCATCATTTCGGACAAAAGAAATCTAATTTTTTAAAGTCCAAAAAGCTTTAGACTGCAGAGTGTCCTGCCCAGAAAAAAGATGATCTTGATTTTGTACTTGTTGTGCTAAGTCTTTAAGAGATTTGGGGAAATTAGTGTTTTAAATATTTTATACCTGTGTTTAAGCTGTGTTTTCAATTGTTCTCAACCTGAGAAAACGTCAGATCATTAAACAACAGTTTTTTCCTCTGCATGCACATATGGTGCCCCATCCCAAAAAAAGGCTAAAAATGAATCAAAATGAATGCCAAAAGCCATCCTGTTTAAGATGTGGCCAATAACTAGTGGCTATCTGAACCTACATTAAAATGGTATTTATGCTTCTCAGGAAGCCTTGTGGAATGTCTTGTAAGCCATGAACCCAGCCCCTTAAGCTGTAAGAATGTGTGTTTCTGCCCAACTAAGCTGGACAGCAAATCCACCAGCTCAGGGCAGTATGTAATCCGTAAATAAGTCTCCATAAACGCTTCAGTCACCAGAGAGAAATAAAGAGGCATATTGTCTCAGCAACATTTAGAAAAACCCAAACAGACAAAACAAAGAAAAGTATGATATTTAGGGTCAGTTTTCAAAAAAATAGTCTCTTCCAGAAATTAATATTTAAAAAAAATATTTTATTTTGAAAGATGCAAACATAACCTGTCACTAGATGGAATTACTGTTTCAAATACTGAAGTGTAGTTACGTAATTACATGGAGTGAAGCAGTCTTATCATGCAAGGGCAATTTACAGTTTTTGAGTGTGCTATCTAATCCTAGAAAAGATGTTAAAATATAATTGTTCTGTGACAGATTTCCTTTAAGCTGGAATGGTGGGTTACTTTTGCCTTCTAAATAGCATTTTTTTCTACCTCCATGTATGCCAGGAACCTGCAGTAAAATTTAGATTTTTAGATGTTAATCTGACAATTATTTCAGTTGCACTTATTTTCTATACTGTATTTAAACAAAAACTGGAGTCTCAGGACTTAATAGCCAAGCTGCTACAGAATTCTCCAATGTTTCCCAGAAGAACACAGTTCTAAGGCTTCTTGCCTTGGGCTCTTTTTCAAAATACAGTCTTTATTGGTAGTCGAAGTAAATAATTTTCATATTATAATTCTTCCAATATCAGGTAACAGCAATCAAATTCCTAATGAATAAATATCATGCAAGTATAGACAATATTAGCACCACTGCTGAGACCCAGAATGCCTTCGTTTCTGATATCCACACAAAATATTTGATTTTCCACAGTTTTTTGCACATCCTAAGTCACAAGAAAGAAGTCTACTTTGATCCTTATCCTATACCTATGTTGTTTTAACATCCACATAAATAGATTATAGCAAAAATATCTACGAGTTAGGTAGTTATTTTTCTGTCTGCTGAGATACATAATCAGGAGAACAAACACTAAGGATTCTGGGCAAAGAGCTTCAGAAGTGTAACAGTACACAAAGCATAATATAGTACAAAACAATGGCATTGACACTATTATAAAAAGACAGTGACTAATGCTATGAAGTCATTAAGTATTATAAAACTATTTTTTGGGTCCTGCCTAGACTAAAACTCCTAGATAAACAAAAACACCTGTGAGGAATAATAAAATTTGCAATATTCAGTGAAATACTAGGAAGCTATGATATAGAAGTAAACCAGAAACAAACAAAATTGAAAATTTAAAACTGACATTTCAAAAGAAAGCTAGAAGACAGCTGTTGGTCTGGGAACATGCCAAAAAGCAGGTTGGAATTATCGGCAAGAGCACTTGGAAGTAATAGAATGACTTGCTTGTCACAGTCTGGAGTGTCATGTGATAAAGCACATGAAGAATTACCAATAATCTGTCTAAATGTTGAGAAAGCAAGAAGATACTGCAGATGAACAGCTGAAGAGATGAATGTCCAATAATTAACTCAGTCTGACATTAAAGACTGAAGAGCTTAAAAGCCTTTAGATAGTCTGCAACTTTAATGTTCTTTTCATTTCAGTAAAATATCCTAGAGAAAAGGTCCATCACACCTCCTCCCACATATCTCAAGGAATTATCAGAACAAATGATAGCAACAGGAAAAACCGAAGGCCTCATGCAGTTACTGTGGCATGCAATTGTCTTCTTGCAGGAGGAATAACACAAAGGAAAAAGAAATCCTCACCACACTTAAATTCAGAAAAAATTATTGTAGCAACCTTGAAGAGGAGGTAAACCATTATCATGTTTGTACAACAATATCAACAGTTCTGTGAATGGGCTACGGTGATCATCCTGTACAAGTAGAATGATCAAACTCCTCAAGTTGTGCTTCTTTCTTCAACAAAAACAACACTCATTGGAACATTTAATCATAAAAAAGTTAAGGAAATGCATTTCCAGCACTTTTGGAGATAAGAAGAAACTTTCTGTTCTTGGAACAGAGCAACCACCAAGAGTGTTGACATTTTGCTTTAGAAAAATCACTTCAGCCAGTGCAGTCACTTCTTTTTCTTTTTTACAAGATCCTTCAACATCAAAATAAGAAAATAATATACACACAATCCTTCCTAGTTCAAATTTTCTGCCAGAAATAAGACCTTTCCATGATGTTATTTGCCGTTCTAAAACAGATTAAGAACTTTCCTACTAGTGATAATATTAATAAGAAAGAAATTCACATTTTAGTTTACACACAACAATATGGGCTCCGAGGCAATGCAAAGTCATATGCTAAGGTTGGGTAACTAACCACTGAATTCTTTTCAGCAGCTTCTACAGCAAGATTTAACATCAACAGGAGAGCTGAAAAACTAAGAAAAAAGAAATACAATCTGACACTGAAACCTTGTCAGAGAAAGGAAAACCCTATTTTTACTCAGAAGAAGGGATTCCACATCCTGTGGCTGAGTAAGTATACTTAGGCCTTAATAAGATACATTCATTTGGAAATATGAATTGAGTTTACATAAATACAGGGTCAGTGTTTTGCTAACTCTCCTAGCTGTGATTGTTGCATTATTGTCTACAGGGTGGGCTTCTCTGGAAAGAAGGAGAGACATATTCATCCCTCAGAAATATCAGTATATTTCACTTCAAAATTACTTCAGTGATAACACTGCACACTAATTCAGGTTTACCCACTCTCTGTCCTCCAGGCTCCATCTTTGCCTTGAGAATAACTCACCCAAGGCACTTTCTAAACTAGTTTAGGAATATTCTTTATCACACTTGAACTGGATGGATTGTTTTAGTACTCTACACTTTATCTTTTTTTCTTTCTCTTCCATCACACAAAAACTATGGAAAAAGAAATTTAATTACATAACCTTGTGCTGTCACATGTCCAGAAGACCTCCTAGCATGTGGCAGGAATGCCTGCAGTTTTGTATTATGCCAGTCACACCACCAGAAATATAATAAGAAAGAGGATATAGACTAATGATTTGTATCTAGATGAATTTACATGTAGTCAAACATAAGATCTTCAGGCTCCAGATATGTTAAGATTTAAACACTATATGTTCAAGCAAGAATTCAATTGCTTGATGCCTTTGAACGTAGCTTTCATAATAATAAGGAGATACTGGGGTTTTTTCAGGTTTTAGGGTGGACTTAATGAGACTTAGCGTTGAAAGTGATGACTTATGTAAAGATAGAAAAATATAAGCAGAAAGATAGCTAATGCTTCTCAGTTTAGGAAGGAAAGCTGTATTGCTCAAATGTTCATTCCACTGGAAAGCATAACCTAAACAGAATATCAGAAATTATGTAGGTCCCAATATCCAAAGGACGTTCTATAACAGCACATTTCATTTAAACAAATGTTCTTCAATATGCAGAGATCTCATGATGACCTTTACAAGTATCACTATTCCTAGAGTCTTCTTTACCCTTTACCACATCCATTGATACAGACTATCTGGAATAGCCTGAATGAGAAACTATAAACCACCAAATGTCAAGTGAAATGTCATCATTAACTTTAATGTGTTACTGTTCATCATAATAAGTCTGATCTTGAAACAACTTGCAAACTTGTGTAGCTTCAGTGGCAGTGAAATTTCTCCTAATTTACACAGATCACAGGAAGACCAGGACTGCATTGTGTCTCCTAAGTGCAGCAAAATTTGCCTTTTGTTTGAGCAGCTTCCTTTCAGCTGTGAGTAGATAAGTTAATTTTTACTGCATTATTCCTTAAAATGAAATACTTTGGTAAGGGCTTTTCTTCTTTTGAATTCAACAATCAGTATGAAATATTCCAATTGAAATGAGCACAGTGCCCTGCCAGCACACAGAGCAGACAGGAAGGATAAAAAGTACAAAGTACGATTTGTTTTAGGGCCTTCAAAACAAGAATAAATCACATCAGAGCCTCACAATAGGAAGACTTTTTTGTATTATAGCTTTGCACAAAGTTCTTATAATCTAAACTCTCTTCACTGTATATTGAAAAGAATCAGCTCATGTATTTACATTTTTAAAATGTAAATGTATTTATAGTAAATGTACAGGTATTAAACCCAAATTACTTTGTAGTTTGAGATGCATTTCACTTTTTTCTGATAAAACTTAAAATCACAAAATAATATGTAGGTGTCTTCAACATTAGAATAAGAAAAAAGAAAAAAAACAAAGATGATTTCTAGTTGCTTTTTCAGAATCCATTTGAACTTTCACATTGTATGTTTAAACATTTTGCTATAATCTGTTCTGAGTTGTTAGCCTTCGCAGGATGGACATTGCATAGATAATGTGCAAGCAACATTTAATTATGAAGCTGTGTTCTCAACACCCAAATAACATGGCTTCAGCACTTGATTCTTTTTGATAATAATTTCTTAATTGCGTTGTAGAAACTTGAGCATGATAAAGATTGTGAGGCACAGCAAAGAGCTGGATTAGAATACCTTGCTGAAAGCAACAGATTTTATTTCATTTCTCCTCTGTCTTCTTCACATGGTTAGAAATCACACTCCTATTTTCTCTATTAAGATATTTTAGACCAATGCAATTTACATAGAAGAATTCAGCTTTAGTTTGGAAACTGATAATGCATGAAGAACCCAGAATAACTTGAAGAAAATGGTGAAGTTGGGTCCACCGCCATTATATTTTCTTTTTTCCCTATCTCTTCAGATATCATTATAGTTGATGAAAGGATGTCCTAGAGCCACTGCTTGCCTTGCATCTATGTAACCTTGATTCCAAAGCTGCTTAAACTCACAATAAGATGGTGTGGATAAATGTCTCAAGTCTTTTTTAGTTTTCCTGACATTCCTGGTTTTAGTGACCAAAATAAAATCTGACAAAGAATACTCCTCCTATAAAGCTTTTCCACAAATGTTTAAATACTTTTTCCTTATCACCTCCTCTGTCTAAAATAGCCTAAAGCCAAAAGAAACAGGGCTGTAATACACTTAGAGGACAGCAAAAGTACTTATTCCCCTTCAAATGCTCTGTTTGGTCCTAAAAGAATACACCTGTCTCTCTAAAGCAGTTTCATCCACTCCCCAAAGAAGAACCTGAAGAATGTGTCTGCAGTTATACTTAAACCTCACATGTAGGTTCTCCTGATCCCCAGAGAGCATCATGAACTGAAACAGGCTTCAGGGAAAACAGCATATTTGATAATTAGTCCCTTTGAAACAGCCTCCATTTCTCTAAATGCAGCATACTTCAGAATATTTTGATGACTCTAAAAGGAATCTGAAGTCCATGAAGTGCCAAAAATTGTCTCATGGAGCCATTCAGCCTTTCTGAAGAACTTCAGAGTATATAATCTGTCTTCAGGTGACACACCAGCCTCCCTGCACTCATCCCTCAGACTTGTCATGCTCAAGCTATTAAAAAAATTGCCATGTTCAATTTCATGTTGAAAATTGCAGTGGCTTATTCTGCCAGTGGTGCTTATCCTCACAGGGTGTCTTCCTCATATCTTATCCCTCAATGCAGGAGACTTCTCTACACATTTTTAAAGACTAACCCCCATAACTTCCTTGCAAAGTTAGTTGACAGCTATATATAAACCATACATTAAAGCCTTGAGCTCAGAGTGTGGCTCAACAAGCTGCAGACTGCCATGTCCCCCGCAATCAGCACAAATCTCAGCACGGATGTTGCAGCTATTCACATCCTGGAGCGGGTGAGCTCTGAGCCTGGCAGCCTTCTATTCCTCTACATCTATCCTGGGAAGATAGATCTGGGATTGACTGTTTCGAAATGCTCTTAGTTGCCTCCATTCAATTCCCCCTTGGAAACTGCCTTCCAGAAATAGATGGCAGAATAGGTTCTGAAACTGATGACTCTGGAGCTCACTGGGATTCTTCTTCCATTCCTGAGGACTAGGATCTTATCTCAGCTGATCTGCAATCCTCCTTAGAATGACTTTTCTACCTGCTTGCCAATCATATCCTGAGCTAGCCAACTCTTTCTTGGGCTGTATCAATGAAGCAGGACCAGCAGTTCAGGGTAGGTGAGTCTCCTCCTCTACTCTGCTCTCATGAGACCCCACCTGAAGAACTGCACCCAGCTCTGTGGACCCCAGCATAAGAAGGATGTGGATTTGTCAGATTGAGGCCAAAGGAGGATCATGAAGATGCTCAGAGGGCTGGAGAACCTCTACTATGAAGACATGCTGAGACAGCTGAGGTTGTTCAGACTGGAGAAGGAAAGGCTTCAGGGAGATAGCCTTTCAGTTCCTAAATGGGGCCTAAAAGAAAGCTGGAGAGGTACTTTATACAAGGACAAGTAGTGACAGGACAAGGGGGAATGGTTTCAAACTGACAGAGTATAGTTTTATATTAGATACTAGGGAGCAATTCTTTGCTGTGAGGGTGGTGAGGCCCTGGCACAGGTTGCCCAGAGACGCTGTGGCTGGTCCATCCCTGGCAGTGTTCAAGGCTGGGCTGGAGGGGGCTCTGAGCAGCCTGGTCTAGTGGAAGGTGTCCCTGCTCATGACAGGGGTGTTGGAACTAGATGATCTTTAAGGTCTCTTCTAACCCAAACAATTTGTCTGTCCCTGGGAGGGTCGTATGCCCACCCTGCACACAGACTGAAAGAGCACCAGAGTGCACAGCACCATGTTAAAAGGGCTGCAGGCTTTTGGCTGGAGGAAAGAGAGAGTGGCTCGTATTTTCATATTTGCTGGGGAAAACAAGCATGCTTTTGAAGAATTGTGTTTTCATGTTTTCAAAAGCTTTCTCATTTTTTGCTTTAAAAATAAGCAGCTTTAGCAGCAGTTTCTGTTGGAAGAGAAATATATAACTTCAAAAAATGCAAAAATATCCTTAGATCTTAAGTGGATTTGCATTTTTCTTACAAATATTTTGCTTGGTGCTATTAATTTGGATGTGAATGTGTTCTATTTAGGGATACTGAAAATCTGAAAGGTTCCTTTTTAGCACTAGTTCAATTATCATCATGGAACAACCTAGTACTTTGAGACTAGGGAAGAAAAATTTACTGGCATTCTGCCATCCCTGGCATCTTCCAGTTATATTTATAGCCTAGGGAAGTCCCAATGCTACTTTTACCACATATGTGCAGTACAAGTGAGAATCTTTTGTTGCTGGGTTTCTCTTCAAAGCTGTTAACTTGGGACACTACAGCAGGCACTGTCTGGGAAGTCACCTACCAGAAAAACCTCCCAGTCATAGCAGAGATCTAATGAAAATTCCACTGAATGTGTTGCACCAGTTTTCTTTTTAAATTATGTTACAATTTGACTATAACAGAAAGTGCGAGTTAGACTAGATATTTCATTATAGGTTTTAGTTTATATTTTGCAGTTTGCCACAAATTGTTCAGCATTTCAATGCAAAATATGTCTTTGCTGTTCTTTAATCATTTATAATACATGCAACTCTCTAAGGTGCACAGACAAGGTGTGTGTGTCTGTAATACAAAGCTTTTGCCTAGTAAGCTGCAAAATACATATTCCAGGTATTCACTATATGACATCCTGTGCTTAACTATACAAAGGTACAAGGTAATTCAGTCTATTCTTAGAAGCATCATAACAAATTGAATTAATTTATGTAAACAGATTTCTGAAACCAATTAAAGCATTTTAACAGTGTGCAAACAAAATAAAAAAAAACATTCCTAGGAATGCTATTTTAATTTACTTCATAATGTTCTTAAAACTAATCTGGACCATGACAGATTAGAAACCACAGGACAATACACATTATTAAGCTCTTGCTTACCGACTGGCTGCTGTGATTTTGCTGTCATGCAAGGCTGTTATTTGAGCAAGGACAGAGCAACAACTGTCCTTTAAAAACCTAATAGCAGCATGCAGCTTGGGTTTTGTTATGTTTTGTTGGGAGAACAGTCATAAGCATAAACTGTAATTCTTTATTTATTGTATTTAATTTTTTATTTTTAATTTTTACAGAGATAATGTAGACAAGACACTTGTCTCATATACAAATATTTTCTTAGCAGCTAAAATACTGAAGAATGGGTTCTTACATAATGTTGAGAAGCATGTTAAATTGTCCTTATCACAAAGGGCCCAATACAGAATTCTGCAAAATGATCCTTTGCTGTCCTCATGATAAATGGAAAAAAAGGAAGCAATAGAAGGTAACTGTGACAGCAGCAGTGATGCAGCTGTAATGTAACTGAATTTAAGTGAAAAATTAATTACTGCAATTTAGAAAGTGCTGTACTAGACACTACATTCATGACTACATGACAAGCTGTGTGTGCTGGTTCATCATACAGCAAGAATGCAACAAACATTTCTTATATGCTTCAGTGCTAAAAAAGTATTTTAAGGATCCACAACCAGAAAAACAAAACTGCCATTGAAACTGGAACTGAATAATGCTGTCAGTCAGTCTTCCTAGCAGCCTTAATGACACATAAAGAACGAAAGTGAGAGGGATTTCCATACCTATGATATTCATTAGGAAAACCCTTATCCATTGTTTTTGTGCCTGAGTTCTGAAGCATGGAACTGTACACAGTACATAAAATCCTTCAGAAACACACTATTACACAGAGCATGGAAAGAAGAGATGCTGTACAGGGCTGTATTTTGCTGAACAGTTTAAGCCCTTAAATAAAAGTCAATTTTCTTTGAGGCTAATTTTCAAGATAATAAATTAAGTAAATCATAAAAAGATGCAGGAAAGTTGTTCAGAATTTATTAGCATGGGAAATATTTAACAAGATTCAACTTCCATATTTCTGTACAGGAAGCTGAAGGAAAATGAAAATGGTTCTCTTTATAGGGCCATTCAAATTCAAGAGGGTTCATATACAGGATTCTGAGCTCTATTCCCATGTTGAGTCAAATAAAATATTTAGAATTTAGTAGATTTCTGCTTTTCTGTTCAGAAATTTCAGTTTTGTGCTATCAAGATGTGACATTAATTAATCTGTTGAATACTTAAGATTATTGAATGGAAGATTCTGTACTACTGTACACCTTATTACTGAACATATGATATAACATAAACAGAAAAAAATCAGCACAAAACTATACAGCTTTAGAATTTCCATAAATAAAAAATTGTTTACTAAACCATCTCTATCCACAACCTGATTTTTAAATGTAGCTCCTCTCTCATTCACTAATCAGATATTTGTTACTAAGCCAAGTATCTACAATTTCAAACATTTATGCTGGTCCTTTGTAAATGCAGCCTTTGTCAAACTTAAGGGTAGTACATTTCACAAAGCAGAATCCTAAATCAGTTGCAAGCAATGGTGTCCGCCCAACTGACTTTAAAAGCAGACCTCTTCTGTTATCAAGCAAGTGGAACTGCCCTTGAGAAAGGCTCAACTTCCAAATTCATTGCATTTTTTTGGTTCACTGTTAGAGTCAAGGTGTAATACAAGGCCTATATTTTTATACCAGTTTATTGGATACATAGGGTAAAGAAAGGGAAAAATATGTTTAATTATAATTTTTCATGATAACATCTATTGTATTTCAGAGATTGTCTTTTATTGCTGTCTTCCAGATCAGCTGAAGCCAAGAACAGGTAGTTCTCTTTTGAAGCTCAAGAAATGCATGTCATAACATCTTTATGTAAAAAAATATTTTAATATATTTTGCTATTAAAATTGACTGCAACATCTTTCAGTGGAGCAATACTATGTAAAATTGAGTTCTCAGAATTCCTACAAACCCCAAATATACAAGACATGAAACTATAAAATTCTTTTTCTGATATGCAAAAACCAAAATTAAAGTCTTAAAAAGTAAGTTTCCAGTCACTCTTCTGGCAAGTAACTGGGCTGATTTTAAGCAGCTCAGTGTCAAGATTTTAATTCTCCAGACTTTCACTAAAGAGATTGCATCAAATCATCAAAATCTGATTAAAACAGAAAACATCTGGATAGTAAAGTTATAATGCAAGTAACTGGCTTTGAACTTAAAGACAGGTGAGGGTTCCCCTCTTTTTAAATTGTAATATTTGCAGTATTTTTTCAGAAAATATCACACAGTGTTTTGCTATCTTGTGCTTCTGTTCACTCATACAAGGCGTCTTTTGCTATTTGTTGCTTCTGAGGAAAAACTGCTAGGACACCACTCTTTTTAATGCCAAATGACTACAATGGGAATTTAATGTGAGTGCGGCAAGGAAACTCGATATTTTAGTTAAAATAAAAAAGTGCTATAAAATTTCTCTTCAGCTGAATTATTTCTTTCTCTAAAGAGACAAGGACTTGAGTTCTTGTAGCACAGTGTTTTATAACTGGATGCATTGTCTCGATCTTGTGAAAACTGTTCCTGTCCTTCCATCTCTGACTTTTACCATCCCAGCCTCTTTCTCACCATCACCCAACTACATCCACACCAGCTAGGGAAAAAAACCTCCACGTTACCATTTGCAACTTCCTTCTTCTGCAATTTTGGGTCCCCTTTACTGCCTCGTGATTTAGCCTTTCAGAAGGGTGAGACAACAACATTCCAGAGAGACAACCATACTCTGAAGAAGTCTCTTAGTCAAATGCTCTGCTTCCTTTTAGCAAGCATTGCATACCAACAAATTACTGGGGAAAGAGGAGGAAGAGGGGAGAAGATATCAAAGATTCACTTGGTTTTGAAATGCTAATGAATATAAAAAAAGTGTACCTCTTACAGAGCAAACTGCTAGTGTTTTGTACATGCTACACATAGAATTAATTTCAAAATAATTAACTGGTTACTTCTGGAATGTTTTAAAAAGGATTATGCAGACCTGCAGTTGAAAATTTGAAGAATATTATTAACACATTACATCAGGAAATGGTGTGGTCTGTAAAATTAAGCTATTTGCAAAAAAGGGAATACTGTTAGTGGTTGGATGTGGTTTATAAATAGGATGCACTCATGAGAAAATTAGATATATAGAAAGATTTTAGAGAGAAATTAAAGATCATTTATGACATAATTGCAGAATAAAATTACAGACCTGAAAGTACTCCTTCTGTTATTCACTTAATATCAACTATTACCATACTGAATTGTTTGCAAATGCTATTTATATTTTAAAATAACTATTTTTGTTTTTGAATGCAGATAAATAATTTATTTAAATGAAAGTAATTTCAATTTAAATTAAATGCCAAGTAAAGATTCTCTAAATTTTGGTAAGATTTGTTAGCTGAAATGTGGGGCAACAAAATCCTCTTTAGCTATAAAAAAGTATCAGGAACAATTTCTCTGTCTCCAGATGATGTTTTACCACATTGGTTCTCAACCACATTTGCAAAATGAATGCATGGTTTATTGTAGGAATCAGTCAAGCACTTAGAAATTCATTAGATGTAGTAGGAAAAAATACCTTAGGAAAAAAAGATAGGAATAATAGATTTATGATTAAGCACTGGATAAGGCTGGGGAAAGAGTTTCAGTCACTGGGTCTTTTGATGATTCCTTCTGGGCATTTGCTAAATTTCATTGCTTTAATCAGTGCCCTAACACATAAGAACTGCAGCCAGGGAGCCACACTGCACTAAATGCTATGCAGCTCATAAACGAAAGTGAACTGAGAAGAGTTTAGTTACTCTGTGTTCCCATTATCTACCAGTAAAATAAGAACTACTTTTCTTCGAAATGTGTATGCAGATACAATGACTGCAGAAATTAAAAAAGAGTAATAATATGAGGACCAGAGAAGAACAGGGAAATCTAAGAGATGGCAAATAACAGAAAACAGAAGTGAACAACAAAACCAGATCAGGAAAATGCATCTTGTCAACAAATTTTTTTTCTCTTCTTTCTTGCCATTCTCTCTTTCTTCCAGAAGGTGTTTCTCTGTTTCTCTGTTATTCAACTCCCCTCATTCTTCATGAACTTATTAGCAAGTTAAGAGTTTTTTTTTAAAATCCCTCTGAAAATCACTTTGAAATTGGTGATATTGTATTGACTGTATAAGAAAATGGAGTTCAGTCTGCAGTGTTTCTTCCTGATCCTAGAATACAATTCCTCTTGATCTCAATAGTGAATATTGTGGTAGAACTGGGTAATTCAGATTATTTTCCTGGAACTCCATAGATAAGTTGCTAAGAGCTTTTTAACGATCACTGTACAAAACCCTGTGGACAGTGTTCACTAGATCTCCATCCAAACTAACTATCTAGGGAGAGAGCTATTAATACTAACATGTAAGGAGTTAGGAAACTCTGGAAAAGGAATAGACAAATAAAATTCCAGGACTTCTTTCCTATAAAAGGACTCAAAACTATTTAAATCATTTAAAACACCACAATCACAATAATAAGAAATATTTCCCTCAAGTTTTTACGATTTTTTTTACACTATGGTTCTCGCAGTGTGTCCAGATATTATGTTATAGCTGTGATTTTCAGCAAAGTATTTCCCATTCACTCTTTGAAGTTTAATTGGTAAATTGATGAAGCTTTGTGATAAACATACAATACTTTGAAACTTGCGAATAGATAATAATTTCCACTGTCTGTGTAAAGTTAGCAAAAGTCAGTTAGTTATTTCAGTGTTCCTTTTAGAAGGAAGATCTAAATTTTTCAGATTGATTAATCTGTAACAAGTTTTATTTAATAAAACATTCTACAGTGTCATTCCAGGGCCTCAGAAACCAGCCAGGGCCTCTGTGGAAACCAGCCATTTTTACATCAACTTTGAATGATTTATGAATATGCTTTGGGGCAGAAGATAATTCTGAGAACCCAGAAAAGTATCTTGCCAAGATCTGGGGGGTTTATATTAAAATGTTCACTTTCCATCAATCACATCTCAATTTTCCTAATAGAAGAGGATCAGATATTCAAGTCTAATCATGTGCTATGAAAAATTAATTTAAACCTAAGCCATAGTAGTATTTTTCACCTTAATTTTCCCCTTTATTGTAGCAGTGTTTCTTTCTTTAGATCTGGATTACATAGTACAGTGCCCATTTTCACAGCAGTCTCAGTATCTACAGTGGCTTATTAGGGCTTTTTTTAGGGAACTGTTTCTCTTGTGGAGTCTGCAAAATTTTCTTGTGATCAAATCACTGCTAAACTCCAAATTACTATGTCAGATAGAAACAGATGATTTTCAAATGCACCTCACTTTAACTTTGAGAAATACAGACTGTAGATAATGTCTGATTTTTGTTAGGATTGTAGGAGTGGGCTTGTGTAATCTTTACCTTACTGAAATAATACTAAATGAATCTGAATGTGCTAAAAACTGGAGAGTGCTCTGTGAGCAAACCTGCAAGTTCCTGTTTCTCTTTAAAGAAATCCTAAGTTCACTAACTGTGATACTACAGCTGCTATTGTTACCATACTACACTAGTGATGTTAGAGGCAAAGGTGTTAAGCGAAGCAAAGTCCCGCTTATAGCACCAGCAGGGGGACAAAGTAGAGTTACAGACAGCAGGTCACAGGTGTCCCACAGCTGTCCTCAGAGGGAGGGAGTCAGTCAGCAGCAGGAAAACAGCAGGAGTCTTGAGCAACAAAAGGCCTTTCAGATGGTCTGGTGCTTCCAGAAGCTCTCTCCATTCTTGCTGCTGAGAGAATATGGAGACCTCACCTCAGCTTTAAGATGCAGGGATCCCTAAATTTTTAAGGGAATGAGAACTTCCAGCTTGCAGCTTCTTTCTTCTTTGTTATTTGAGTTGCCAAAGACTTTTGTTTCCAACAAAACATCTTTGCCTAGTGATCAGTCTTTAAATTCAGACTTTATAGCACTTAGTAACTAAACTCTGCTTGAGGTCTAAACAAGAAGGGTTTCATACTGTTCCCTTTTAACTACATTAAAATGGTACTAAAAAAGCATAACAATAGTACAGAAAGGTTTAAACTAGTTTAGATTTTTTTTTTTTTGGCTTTTATGTTTTTTGTCTAAGTGCTGTTTTGGATTTTCTTCCTGCATTATGGCATTACTTAAACCTCTATTCATTTTTCTTCATACAAAACAATGTGTTTAAAACCCCTTATCTAACCTGTTCTAGAGATTTTTTCCTCCTTCTTATTTTTACTTTGCATGCTTTATGTTTGTTATCTTTTTCTTTTTCTTTAAATCACTCTTCTTCTTTCTTTATTAGAAAGCAAAACCATTATATTTTTTGAAGTGAAACTTGCATTATAGAAATTGCAACTCAAAGAATCCTTAAAGATAAATATTGATTTAAGGCATCCTCATACAAATAAAGCAAAACAGGCTCTTACAGCTTCATAAAATCCATAGCTTTAAGTGACCCAAGAACAAAAAAATTGATTATTTTCTTTAGTCTGTTCACTAAAGAAACTCAAAATGTACTTTTACAAATATGCTTCTTCTGAGGACTGGATGACAACTTCCATCTCCGTTTGTCATGTAGAACAAGTGGCTAAATGTTAAACTTCACAGTGAATTTAACATCTTGCTAAGAAAGCCTTGAGGAAATAGAAACGTGCTTTTGACAATGTAATGTGATTTTAAAATTTCAGTGTATTAGATTAACTCTTTCCCCTAAGGGATTAAAAGGACAAAAATATTGCAACAGCTGTACTTTACAAAGTTTTCTGAACAGCATTACCTCTGAAGTTAAAACCTGGTATGGGCTATTGGGAGTGTTGCCAATTCGTAATTTCATTGTAGGAGCTAAAGTTCCTATAGTGAAGTGGCGATTTGAGGGAAAAAACTTCAAAATTCAAATATGTGAAGAACAAGCCATAAGTAATTCTATTTTAGGTGCTTCATTTAAGAAGACAGACTCTGTAGGTTTTCTCAATAGTCTATAAAATATACTTCTCTCGAGCAAGATGGAGAACACTTTTACTAGCTTTCTCTTTATCTGCACTGTAGAGCCAGTCTTTCTCCTTTGGCCACAGTGGGACTGTAAACAAGCAGCCCCTACTTTTGGGGCACCAGGATGTCATGGCTGTAAGAAAATATTCAAAGTTAAATCCAAATACTATTGAAAAACCAAAAAAAAAAAGGACTTGGGTAAAAGCTTCTGTCTTCATTATTAAAAAATAATGCTCCTTTCACAAAAATTAAAGGAATAATATTCAAGAAGAAAAGTGAATTAGTATATGTATATTTTGCCTTTCTGAATAACCTCAGTTTCTGGCTTGTACCATATTGGTAAGCTCTAGAGCACTTTGCAACATTTGTTGACTGTATAATTTCATAATGTCAAGTTGTGGAAGTTAATTGTTGGTCTAAACCAACAATTCATCTAAGATAATCTGTTTCTCTAATAACCATATTGATATTTTTGACTGTTCCATTGATACAAAGAAAATTGATACATTCAGTGCAATTGTGGAAGTTAGATGTAAATTATGTATTGCACATAAAATGAACCCTAAAACTTAAAATACTTCTTTTATAATGCAGCAATAAGACCAAATGTCTTTATAATAGGAAAGAGATGACCAACATTGTCATCTCATATTCCACAATCATTTTTCTTTCACTTAACATTATGATTAAGAGTCCCATTTACAAATATTCTGACTTACTTGAAAATTTAATCTAGCACCTGATTGGATAAATAAGGTCAATTTAGGATGAAGCAAATGAATACTATTAGACTGAACATCTGTCACTCTCTTGCAGCACAATTCATCTGATAAAATGGTTACCTCTTCATCAACTTCTTGACATAATAGAAATGAAGTCATCATAATAGAGCACTGTCATAAGATCAATGTTTTCAACTTTGAAAATAAATGTCTTGGCTCTGCTTCAGCATTGATATGGCAGCCAGAGACTATTAACCTAAGCCAACTTTTGTTTCTATTGACACTATTTCCTGCTTAAGAACATAGTTCTGAGCACTTTTTTTGATGGTATAAAGTATTTCAAATTAATTTTAGGAGTATAAACTCATATGTGGTATAGTAATTACATTACTTGAAGGAAGAAATTGCAAGTGGAAGGAAGATTTTCAGTAAGAGTAGCCATATCTACAAACTCAAATGACAAGAAACCACAATATATAAATAGGAAATATTTATAATTAAATATGTTGAATGAGAACTAGTGCCAGTAACAGTAATGTTTTACAACCATAATAAACTAGACACGACATCGTGTTGTTCAAATTTTGTATGTAGAATGGATATTAATATGCTCATTTAAGATACTTACCTTATTGAGATTAATGATTTAACACATATATATCACTGAAGTTAATGCAGTTTTTATATTCTGAATTTTATTCCTTCTTTACTTCTGGTTAAGCTTAATTTCTGAGGTAATCACAAATTATGACAACAAGCCTGTTTATAGTTGTGCAGTCCTGTTTTATGTTCCCTTACTCCAAGAAAGCTATATGACTTAGCATAAACAGTGCCACATGACTTATGTAACTAGCCAAAACACAGCAGATTGCCAATAGCACAAGATGAATTAAGTTTTGGGAGAAATTCCAGTGTTTTGTTTAAAATTTGCATATAGAAAAATCTGAGCACTGAAAACCAGGGCAAAAGGAATAAGAACCTACCACAAAGACAGTTGATTTCCTTTTTTTCATATACTTATGCCACCTCTTCAAAGTAGGAAGCAAAAATTAATAAACCCAGCAACAATTATCTGCTTCAGGAGAAAAAAAATACTATCAGAATGACTGGAAAATTGATGATCTTCACGGGGGGTAAAATTCTTTAAACATTTAGGTAAAAGACCAATATGCCTCTGAGCGTAAGTGACCCAAGAGACTACTCAATTCTAAAAGATTAGGAATCTCCAAGATGTGAGAAAGTGTTGCTTTGTGTCATAAGGAAGGTAGTTCACAAGTTTTAACACACCAAGGTATTCACATCAACTTGATGTAAACAAAACTTATCCTGACAGAACATGTGTACAGTTACATACTGCTCTTAGAGGCAACCCTTTCTCTGTATGGTCTGTGCATGACAGCCCAGCCACCTAATCAGGGGTATTAATTCATACGCTTTATTTAACCTCTCACATTACTGGAATGAGCACGTCTCTAACCTTTGACCAGATGGACCAGCTGTCAGAGACTTCTCCCTTCCTCTGCACATCTTCCAAAAAATGCCAGGACAATTACCCTCTCCACGTATTCCAACAATTTCAAAAGACACACTCAAAAGTGACTGCACAGGACATGAATGAAAAAGTCACTATTTTTGCAGCTTTTAGTCCTCTCATGACACTTCTACTTTAAATAACTTGGAGGGGACTTGTGTGAACATGTATCTGTCACTGGTCAAGGCTGTGTCAAATGTAATTATATATGGTAGAAAAATAATTAGAATTTACCTTAATACAAAACAGCACTCAGCTATATGTCGCAGGTTGGATGCTTGGACTATTTCATAATACTCACAAGATCCATCATAACAATGTGAGGAGCTGTATTTGGAAAAACTCAAAATGTGGATCAACGTATAGACCTAAATATGAACCGTCATCTTTCTTGTTATTTCTGCTAGAGGAATATATTGAACCTATGTGTCACTGAAGTCCTTGTGCTTATTTATTATCACTAAAGAAAGGGTTGCATAGAACTCCCATCTTCAGAAAATTGTCTTTGATTACTAGAGATCAAATTCCTGTTTTCTTGTGATAAAACACTTTGCAAAAACAAAAAAAAAAATCCATGTGAAGAAAGAGAGTAGTCTGAGATCACAATCTAATGGGCTAGTTTAGAAAAGACAATAAGTGTGCAAGAATCTGAAATGATCTCTTATATATTTGTAAAACTTAAACCAGATTTGTTTCACTATAGACCTAACTTAGCCAATCTAAGTCATGCCAGCTCTCTGTTGAGCTCTGTGAGATTTGTAAGGCTTAAGAGTATTTATTTTAACTGAGTGACAACTGGCAAAGTCAATTTCTGTCTAAAATTAAAAACTAGAAAGATGTACTGCTCATAGTTATGCCTAATTCTTCACTGAGACCTCAATGCAGGAGAGTCTTAGAGTTCATTACTCCATTTTGCAAACAATTTCACTGAAAAATAATTTATGTAGATGAATGGTGCAAGGCCTGGTGATGCAGTCCTGAATCTGTAAGGTTTTAGGACTGCATGGCTATGACAATTTTTTTTATGATGGTGTTTTGACTGTAAAATGAAAGAATATGAGCACCATATGCATTCTTGCCTTCTCATTTATTAGACATTAATGTTACTAGAATACTCTAGTGCTATGTCTGTGTCGGGTTTGAGAAATACAGGTTTTAAATACATTGCATCAAGCTTTCAAAATGAAAAGGGAATTACTGTTGCATAGCTTGAGGACAAAATTTGCCTCAGAGTGGCATGTCTACTACTGAGTAAAAGAAGGCTGTGGGGTGGCCCTGGTGAAGCTGACCCAGACCGTAGGTGTTGTCCAACTATTACCATTGTTCTTGGCTCAGCTGTGGGCTGTGACAGAGCAAGGAGTCCCACAGAGTGCCAGCTGACAGTGCAGGGAATGGTGTGTTCCACATATTCTTCCCACCACTCTACAAGGGAAGAAAAATCCAATTGTGTGAATGTGAGCTGTGCTATGCCTTTAAACTTTAGGGCCACAGAATGGTTACAGGTATGTAAGTTTTAATATCACAGACACAGACACAATCCTACAAAATGATGTTTGCATAAAGCTTCTTCTAGAGATATGGCACCATATGCTTGTGGCATAAATGGCTGTACACTTCCAGTGAAAAGTATCATTTTCATAATGATATGAAAATGATAACATAGAGCAAAAGTTTTTCTCAGATGCAAACTTCTTCACAGAATTTTAAAAAACATTAGGAAGTCACTGGTTATTCAAACTTTTTCTTAATATTAACTTGTTTCCACTACAAGGTTGATATAACCCTCTTCCCATAATTCAAATTAGATTTTTCCCCCCTAAAACATGTCAATATTCTAACAGATAGTTTGTATTTCATAGCAGTTGAATTCAGGTGGAACTGTTGATACATCTTTTACTTTCAGAATCATTTTAAGTCACTTAACAAGGCTGATGAAGACTGAGAAGAATTTTCAGAAATTGATTCCAGGAATGCTTCAGGAACTTTAGTTGTGGATGCTTCTTATTCAAGAGCAATAAGAAATACTATGGAAGTGCTTTATTTCTGAGATGACAACCGCAAGGAATCTTGTCTTATGCCAGGGAGAAATGAATTTTACAAAGCACTACAAAGGAGTTTGTTAAACAGAGCAATTTCCTTTGTGTATTTCTGTTGCAAACACCTAAATCCAGAAGGAGCAGGCATGGTGGTTTACAAGAGAAAAAAAAATAGTACTAATTGAGACTGACAATTCCTTTTGTCATAGGGAGATTTTTAACAGTATAATGGGCCTTAAAGAGAACAAACAAGGCTTTAATATATTGACACTTAGTTTCTTCCTTTATTAGCTCTTTGTAAACCTTAAGAACTTACAGTGACCTGGAAAAACGGATTCAGGTTAAGATTAACACTATAAGGTGAGGATTTGCACGGCATCTTAGAACCCAAATGTCATTTTGACAACAAAGTGCAAAGTGTATGCATTAAAAACACTGTTCCAGCTCCGGCACTTAAACACCTAATAGGAAAACTCCCAAGCAGCCATGTTTCTGTGACTACAAGCCCTACATATGGCTTGTTTCAATGGCTTTGGTGCCAAATTGTCTGGCAATAGCGGAATAGCAGTGGAAATACAGTGTAGATGATATCTCACAAGTGTTGCTGGGTTGGGTCATCCTTAAAACATGGCAAAAATCTATTTAATTATAAAATGTATAGCATCATGAAAGAAAACTGGAAGTCTGCCAGCTGCTAATGCCTTTTAGCCCAGTGGGGAGAGACTGACTTAGATGTCAGGTGGTTTGGTTTGGGTCTTCTCCTTGCCTGGGCGAGGAAGACAGCATGACAATCCTTCTGATGGCACCATTCTAAAGAAGAGACGAGGGGATTTTTCAGTGTATAAATATCACTGGGATTAGGAACAAAGTGTTCAGTAATTTTACAACCTGTCCAGCACCAGAACTGAAGGTTCCACAGAACTTTCTTTCACAGGAGAGTAAGGATTAGAGGATCCAAATTTTGAATTTTTGTGCCTGTCATTTTTGTGTCCTAACTTCAAATGTACAGAAACATAATGATATGACAAGAATTAGGAAAAGACTGAGATGAAGTCACTTCCTGCTTGTAACCATAATGTAGTTTTGTTTTTTCTGATTTTTTAAGTTTCTCATATTATTTAATTAATACAGGCCTTAAGGTTCATTTATACTTCATGTAAATCAAATATAAATGAGCTGGAGATATTACCATGGGAAATGGAATAAAATTAATTAATATATTATTTGATTAGTTCTTACCATTAGTTATTAATAATTAGGGGTTTTTTCCTTCCTGTACAATTATGAGATGCCTGTACTATAGGAAAATGCCATAAAAAGTTAGTGTGTTTTGCTAAACATCATTCTTGGTCCCCAGACACCCCAAATTATCAGCTATTATAGAAGGATTCACAGTCTGCAACAGCCATGAATCGGTGCGATTAGTCATGTTCCCTTGCTAGGCTGTTATTTTGCAATGGTATATTGATTACCAGGGAGAATCAGTATGCTTATCAGAAAGTGTGGAGATTTTTGGGACATTAAACAGATGCAGCTTTTGCACAAACACAGTGTGGTAGTTAAACCACTGGTTTTGAGGACAATATGTTATCTGCTGGAAGTATTCCTGTGGAATTTTCTTCTCTCGTCATTCATGCTTATTTGTCTCGTTTATCTTCCTCCTCTCAGATAAAATCTGACAACAAAAGTGGCAATACATAGTATGACAGCCAGACACACAAAATCAATCTTCCAAAGGCTGTATACCCTGAATACTATTATGTTACACAGAACCAATACAAAACATCATGAAGTCACCTGAGTATTCTCTCCCTCCCTGCTTGGTGTAATTTCTGAAATGACAAAATTCTTAATGATTATGCAGCAAGCTTTCATTACATTGGTGCATTTTCCCTACTAATAATGTCTTACTGTGAATACTCCAGTATTAAAGGAAAAAAACTGATCAGTGAAAATATTTTGCAATTCACAAATTGGACCTGGCACAACATATGCATAGCCTATAAAAATATTATTAATATTCACTTTAATTATACACAATATGTGGTAGACATATGTACTTTGACAGAGGCAAAGCAAAATACTGTAGATGTAGCCTATGTAAACAAGTCCTTTTTAGTCTTTTATTTTTTTCAAAGAAGGTGAAATACTAAATGATTTAGAGAGTATACTTAGACAATTTAGAAACCTAATGCAGGAAGATTAAAGCTATGTATGTTAAATAGAGTCCTAATGAAAGATTTTTTGAATCAGCATCTTAAAGACTTTTAAAATTATATTGCTAACAATACTGAATCAGTTAATTTCCCCTCATTAAAAGTTCGGTTTTATGGGGAGTGACATTTGCATTATTCTCCAATCATTATAAGCACTGTAGAAAAATGGGAAATATATTTTAAAATAGCCCAACACGGCTATCACTTCATCAAGAAAAATTCACCATGAAATATGCTGTTCCCAATGGAGATCTAGTACAAGAAAAAGCCTACTCTGTCCTTGCAAGTGTCATGTTTAATGAATGCATTTGACAAATTCTGAGATCTTTAGTAATACATAATGACACAGAATGATTAAAGCAGACTATTAAATATATTCTTACTGTTCAGGTTCAACTTAAACCCCATGAACATACAGAACAGGTACACATTTCATTTTAGCTAGTAATATGAAAATCCCAGAGCAACATGTTTATCAATTTATGAACATTGCAGTCAGATGTGTCACTCTGTCCAATCAAAGACGGAGCTTTAAGAGAAAATTAAAGAAACTCCTTTTCTTGCTGTGCAAATTAAAATGAACACTATGCATACATGATGCGAACACACAAACATTGTCTTAACTGTGTCATACAGTTTGTGAACAACAAAGAAGCAACAGCCATCTTTAGGAAGGACTTAGCATTTTCCACTTTTGGCCATTGACTGAGAAGAACAAGAATATTCCATTATGTATTTACATAAATGATTTTCACTCAGACTTCTATATGAACTTAATGGTTTCATCTTTTTTCTGCATTAACTGCTGACAACATGGATACTCAAGCTGTAAATTTAGATTGACTTAATGTAAGTTTAGTGTAGGTTAATAATTTAACAAATGGAAAATACACTTTTTGATTAGCATAAAAATTTGAGCTGATGGCTTTTTAGGAGATACAAATACCAAAATAGCCAATAAAACTCTGTTGAGCTTTGACTTTGTAATTTTTCCTCTTCACTTGCATCTTCAAAAAGGTTATGAGCTGAGCTGATATCACTGAAAATAAAGTTAGGCCAAAGAGGACTGGTTTTGAAATACTACCTAATATTGCTGGGGTACAAAAGAACAGAATGAACCCTCGTTAATTGAATAATTTTCTTTCTTACTTCATTTATGTTTACTACATTTAGGATTTAAAGTAATTTCTGTGTATTTTTCATATATAATAGATATGAAGAAAAGCCTGTTGACACCTCACACAACTGTGACAATAATAATGTAAAAAAAAAAAACTTCACAAGAGAAATTTGTTGCCAGCTTGAAGAATTTTGTTTAAGTAAATCCTGAATAAAAAGGCATGTCCTTTACCTTTTGATTCTATTCTGAACCTTTGCTGTAAAATCCTTGACTATAATGAGCTTCAATATTTGCATTTTTGCAGACCAAAGCATTATTTTTATTATTATAGCCAAATGTATTAAAATGCATAGTTAAAATAAGTCAGAAAAAGTCCTACTGCATGCAATCTACTTTCCATATGGATTATTAATAATAAAAGAATGATGCTTGTCAGTGATTAAATGTTTCAGTGTACTATTTTTCAGAGTAGCAAGCAGAACATTTAATATACTGCACATTATTTTTCCTTTTCCTTATTTAAATCTTCTAGTAAGCACACACCATGACAGCAGGAGACACAACAATGACTGAATGTGCACAGCTACCACTAGATCATTCTCCCTCTATTAAAACCGAATTGAATGTAGCAATGATGTTCTGGCAGCTCAGTGTTATTTCTGGGTCAACATCATATCTCTCCAGGAAAGGTGTTTTTGTTGTTGGCCTGACTCTCCCTCTTTCTGATTTAACTGACATAGTTGAAACCATGCCAAGGTGCAAGAGCATTTCGAGTTCAGCAATGAGGAAAGCAGCTTGGGTAAGTGCCATCAACAAGCAGCTTTCTGAGAGACATGTGGAGCGGAGATTCAGTGCATGATATTTCTGAAACGAGGAAGACACGCACACCTCCACAGTGAATACTGCTCTACCTCTTTCCTCCTTTTTTTCTCCCAGAGAAAACAGAGATCAAAGACAATATATTATGTTACATTTCATTCCCCCCAAAGCACTACACTAAATTTTGAATTAAAATCAGAAGATGGAAGTATTTAAGTAAAACAATTTTCGTGGTAAATCCTATCTATAGACAAACTTCTGAAGAAAAATAATTCATTTGCTTCAAGGTAAAATGAGATTTTCTTCAAACAAACCCAGAAAAGAAAGAACTATCATAGCATTTAAGAAGAAAATGGTGTTGTTACAATAATATCTCCTTCTGTTTCCCTTATTAGCAAGATAATCCAAGTATTAGGCACTTTACTATTGTTTTTCATTGTAGGTATAAAACCTCAAAGCAGCACAGGCAGGATTCCTGTGTGCACTGCACTAGGGACTGTGCAAACAGAGGAACAGCAGCAGGCAATTCAGATTTAAGACAGCTCATCAGCAAGTGCAGGCAGGCAGAGACTGCAAAGGCACACCAAGGTAGCTTTAGTCAGTGTGAGTGACAACAGTTTTGTCAGGGGTTGTGTAAGCATTGCAGCAAAGGAAAGGTAGAATTTGTGATTTGAAGGAAAATGGCAAGGCAGGTTGGCAGGTACTTATGGGATGTACCTCTAGGTTATGGATGAAATCATGAAAGTGCACATTGGAAAATCTGCTGAAAGCATGAGGGAACCAGCTGGGGGCTAAATGAGTCTGGGTGACTGCACATGTGAGCAGTACTAAAGCCACAGAGATATTTTTAATGTTTATGGAGGTTAAAAAAGTAGCCCAGCAACAAAATACAGTATGATAGGGTGACTGTCCTTGTCAAGGCCATAGAAAAAGTGTGTTTTAGCCAGTGAGGCATAAATTGAACCATTTAACTAGGGAGAATGTAGAAAAAAACCACCTGTATGGTTTATGTTTTCATTTGAAAAGAAGTTCCCCCAAACAATTTCTCCAGGAAAAGCCAGTTAGTTTATGGTAATAGACCTTAGCAGAGTTCTACACATCTTAGTGTATGCTTAGTAATTTAGTCAAAAGAAAGAAATAATACCTAAAACTCTCAAAGCTTCCAGTGTGACATTAAAATCCTACAGTGATGTGATAGACAGCAGCAGCCTGTGATGCATTATTTCCCTAACAAAAAATTAATATTTTTTTGGAAGAGATTTTCAGCTAAAAGGGAAGGAGACAATGTCCAGTTGGCATGCCCTAGGACAGTGGCTGGCCAGCAAGAGCTGCAAAACATCTGGAAAAGGCAGTAAAAAATAAAAGGAAGTGGGGAGGAGGAGGGAAAAGGAAAGCAGGAAGACAGAATGTTTGGAGAAAAATAGGTTGCAGATTGGTTACAGGAATTTCCTTGAAAGCTTTTTGGCTGGCACTCCATATTTTTTTTTTTTTTTTAAACACCAGAACACCAGTCATCCTTGTGTAGCTGAGATTATTTCTGTGGTCTTCACCAGTTACAAAGGGCATGATCTCTTCAGTACAACTTGTTCAATGTTCACCGGCACAATTCCCAAAATAGCCTCCCAGTCAAGATCAAATATAGTTGTGATTTGCAGTCGGTATTGACTGACAAGCCAGCTGACTGAGACAGCTGGTACACGATAGTCAGGCTTTAAGGCAGTCCATAATTTCAATTTAATTTCAAAGGTTACACTATAAGTAGGCACAAAGTAAATAATTTGCATGAGGACAAAAATAATCTCTGGAAATAACTATGGTATTCATAAATTATACAGTTACAGAACAGTCTCTTAATATTTCTTTTGTCTGAGCACAGTAGAATTGTTGTCAGTATAACACTGTAATATACATAGGTAGCATTACAAATGCATGTGCAGAAGGTTTGCTGGTAGTATTATTGGTACAAATGATGAGAAAACAGTATGTTATCTACATAGTTATATATATATATGTATAAACCCTATCAACCATCTCCAGAGAATTTAAGAATTTCATTTCACCCTTACCATTATCAAGTATCTTTAAATATGCCAACATTATGGGTCCACCTCATCGAAACCCAGCTGTTAAGAATTCATTATCTAAACATGAATTACAAAGTCTGTTTCAATGGCCACTACTTTTGAAGCATGCCACTTAGTTTAGTCACAAAGCCACCTCAGTTCTACACAAATCCTGATTTAAAATATTCACAGCTAATCATTTCTGTCTGTGACGTGGACTCACTAGCAGAGATCCTCTTTGCGCTGAATGGTTAAGCCCACATCAACGGAGGCAAATATTTTTTTCTTTGATATTTGGTGAGGTTTTGAGAGACCTCAGATCTAAATAATTCTAGTACTGGTGGAGGATGTTTGGGATGTTTAAGAAGTAGACTTTTGGGACAAATCCAAAAGGCAATTAGAACAGCTATAGCATAATTAATAGAAATAATGAGGACAATTTAAAATGTTCTTCTATCACCACTAATTGAGAATGGATAAACAGTCTCTGAGCTTCCTACAAAGGAACACAAACTCTTATTTTTCTGATTTCTAAATCTCACATGCCAGTTTGGAATACAAAATATTTGCAAAGTTTTCATTCAGTGAGATTTCACATTTGTGGCTTCTTCCCAGCTTGTATTTCAAAACCAAGTGAAGCCTGATCATATTTCCTTGGCATGTGAGCGCAAGAGAAGAGAATGATGTGAAAAATTCCTCCCCTTTTCTGCAGGTGTGACAAGCTGGGCACAATGACATCTCTTCCCTGCTTGCTATGTGTCAGGGGACCTTCATGCTTGGCCCTGATGGGAGGAGCTCAGCCCTCCCTGATGGCTGCTGTCTCAGGAGCTGAGCAAGAGCCTACCCAGAGCGCAGGGAGAGGAAGACCCACCACAGACCTTGGCTCTGGGGAAGTTGCATACAGCTCCCTCAGGCTTTTTGGCTCTATTTTTTTCACTCAGAAAAGGCAACTTCATAAAATGCATCAATATAAAATATAAATCTAAAAGACAAGAGGACATTTAAGAAGCCTGTTTTGATCCTGTTCAGTTTAATGACCCGGGTGGATTTGACCCAAGATTTGAGTAGAAACCACTGAAGACAGAATTGTCTACTTAAATAAATAAACCCACACCCTTTTTACTGCTGCTATTTCAAAAATTCAGTCAAAAAAGTCAAATCATAAGCTGACATACGGAAGCTTTCTCATAAAATAAATAATATATGGAATCCTCTTAGAGATAAAGAGACAAATCATTACTATTGAAAAAATATTTTTTCTCTATGCAAATATTATGATCTTTAATAATTATGTTAATTTTTCATCTATATTCACAGCTCATCTTGTAAAATCATTATATGTCTTAACATTAACTTTGATTGCATAAATATTACATTAACTTTGATCATGTTAGTATTGCACAATCACCATTTAAATAGTTATGAAGGTGACTGAATAGGTTCCAATTGAGTTTAATTTAACTGGACAAGGAAATATTTTTCCTTTGAGTTTTAAACAGTGCTTTTGATTTAGTTATTTTATGTACAGATCACTGAAGTTTTCATTCTTTTATTAACTCACATATAAATGCTCATAAGGGCATTTCTACAAGCAAGTGAGATTTGAGGCTGACTACTACAAAATTATCAAAACAAAACTGTATTTTCCCTTCTATGGGATAACCCAGAAACTAACTCAGGTCCTAATACAGAAGCCCTTTTAACACATATATCTAAAGCTTATGATTAATTGCCATGATTACATTCACTGGATTACTTTGCTGTTAGGTGTTTCTTCCATGCTCAAGGCAGTTTATTTTACTGGGTAGGTTTAAGTATGTCTTTCGTAATTGCTGGACCCCAGCTGCAGCAAGCTCTTGGTAGCATTTCCAGCCAATTGCTCTACGGCATAGAGGGTTTTGATGCCTCTGAACAAATGCTAAGATATTGATTCACAGAAGCTGAGGCCTTTTACCCTACGTGACTATCAAAGAAAGCTGTCAACAGCTGCCTTCAATGTGCATTAGCAGAGTCACAGGGTACATAGGAACTTCCTGTAAAGTAATGCTGAGGTTACAAATGGCACTTTGTTCCCTCCCTACTTAGAAGAGAGAGAATATGGCTATCAGGGTGGGATTTATTCATTTACAATACTTGTCTGGCTCACTTACCTGACGTTTTAGAACTATTTGGGTCACTGTGTTCTTTGCTAAGGTAATTTTCACCCTTCAGGAGTGGTCTCTCAAGGTTATCCATGGTGGGACACTGCCCTTCGGAAGAAAAAACAGAACCTCATCCAGTTTCTTATTTTTGAAGGGGCTATCCCTCACTTTAGTGGAAAAGGGACAAATAACTCTTGGTGTCTGTCAGCTGTATTTAAAAACACAACCCTTTTTTACATAGTTATAGATCATCCTGGCAAACCTCTCCTAGGACAGCAAACATCCAAAGCTAAAGCACTCTTCTGCTGTATCTGTGAATTCTTTTCATAGATATACATTATATTTTACCCTTTTCAAGAAGGGTACCATTAACACTTCCTCCTTTGTAGGACAGATTCTTATTAGCAAGTCGCAAACAGCTCTTATGAGGCTCAAATCTCTCAAGATACCACCATTCTTATCTGAGCACAGTGAAGATTGAATGAAAAGCAGTAGTCCTAGAGTTATTAAACATTGTTCTTGGTTTCTCCGTAATTGATATTCCTGCTCAGAGGTGTTCCATACCACTTCTGTACCGGCATCTTTTACTCCTGTCAGGCTTCTGGATACTTTCCCAATTTGCAAAGCTGCTTCCACAACTTTTTTTTCCTTCTTCCAGAATGAGAACTGGAATCCCCTCAGATTTCTGCCTCCTTCCCCTCCTTCCAACCCTTCTTTCCTCTATGTGGCAGCCTGAGTGTGGAAGTCACTCAATTACAAGAGGCTGGATATATCAAACAGGGTGTTTCATTGCAACTAGCTAAAAGGACTGGGATTTTGGCTGAAGCCATAGCAACTATTCTAGAGATGCAAAATGTTGTCCTTAGAGATGATCTAATCCAGTAGAGATACAGGATTTCTGTGTGTGTATATTGGGATAAAATCTACTGCAGGCTTTTTAAAGTAAAGAAGAGTTGGTGTGGTTTTTACATTTTACGTATGTTCACTTTAGAGAGAAATGTATGCTTTAAATTTTTTAATCGTAAATTCTGTTTCTGAGGCAAAAATAAAGAAGGAACAATTAAAAATTACTTCAGTGACTCTAATTGGCAAACACTGACAGTATTTCTGCTACCGTTTTTTTTTCCTCTCCTCTTTCTTTGGGGTAATTAAACCTCTTTTAAATTCAAACAGCATTTTCAAACATTTCAACATTTTCAAAACAGTCAATAACTTTGACTTCATATTGTATTTTTGAAGCCTTTAGAACATTAACATATAAAACTGGAATAATGCTTCTTAACTGCATTCATGCATTAAAGTCTGTTTACAACATGTATTATACTTTAGTTCTTATATTGCAGAGTTCCTTCAGGAAGCATGAATAACTCAAGTAGGCAGAACAGCAATTGAAAAATAAAACTAAAGAGCAAATGGGAACAGATTTCAATGTAGCAAGACAAATGATACCTTTCTCTGGAGGATATAGTATTGAAAGAGATAGTGTATTAACAGCTTCTTTTACAACATTTAACTGTACAGATGTTTTAAATAAGTCTTTGCCTTCCTGCATTTCAACTAAAAATCATATTCACAGAGATGTAAGTCATAACTGATCATAACAAGCACGCATTATCTATAAATAACCTAATCAACATTCAGCAAGGAGTTGCATAAGTGAGCCCTTCTACATATTGCACCTTATAATGAGCCACTACACAACTAATGACTTATTAGTGCCACAGGCAATGAATGATTAATTAGTCAATTCAAAAGTGACTTTTTAAGGGTATAATTGCTACCTTTTCTAATTTCTGAAGGTTAGACAGAATTATGCCTTGTTGGCATACTAGACCTGATAAAGTAACAACTTTGTTTGTCAACAATGCACTAAGAGCAGGGGTGGCTCCTGAGGGCGGATTTCACTAAGCTGAGAATGCACTCCTGTTGTGGGCTCCTCAGAATACATTTGAGTACTTTATGGTGAATCTTGGGGAAATCTAGGACAGCAGCAAGTGAGAGCTGGGAATGCCAGAGAAGATAAAGCACTCAGATCCCACACAACTGCTGCTGTGCCCAGGGTGTGCTGCTAGCTTTGATTTTGGGACATAACTCATTCCTTCTTTCAGCTGCTGCTGTCCTCTGCCTCTTCTAGCTTCTCATCTTCCCTTTAGCATTTATAAGTCAGCTTGGGAGTGGTATGGAATGGACATTGCTCAGACCCCTGAGTGGACAGAACCACACTGCACAGATGTTTGTAGGAATGGGGGATAAGCATGCATAAGACTAAAAGCAATTAACAAGAGAAGCATTTTCCTTAGAAAAGCTGTGTTTGGTGTACATGCAATTCTAGGAAGGCTTTCAAGGTGTCAATAGACAGTATTATCATTCCTGGTAACACACTGACTTCTGTTTGTGTGATCCAAAATCCACATGAGACAATGGAAAGTGTTCTGCCAAATCCAGTGGCATTATGTAAGGTAATAAGTAACAGAGACAGAGAAAATCTTAACTTCATTACAGTGAGCACTGTATGGGAACAGAAAGATGTAATGATCAAAGGATCAGATTGTTCTGCAACATTTCTGTTTTCATATAGGGGAGTCAATTGAGGGACCAAAAGAGGCAACATAAAATCTCTAACTGTATGATCACTTGGCCCTAATTCAAAGTTGTGAGGCAGGAGCTTGACTTGCAGATGATCTGTTCTGCAATTCAGCAATCTCATAGGGTTAATGAGCAGAGTGCCACTTGCAATGACCTCTTTCAAAAACCTGCAGGTACAATTGCTGACATGACATCAATTTATGATGTCTTCAGTAAAGCAAAGCTACTTCTTACATGAAAAGGAAAAAAAGGATACTTGGTAAAGTAACAATAGTAATTACTAGAACTTTATTAGAAGTTTTGTTTGACCAAAACTGAGTTGGAACATTATTCCTACTACGACATTATTCCTACTATTAGTGCAGAGAAGAAAACAATTGCTTCTCAGAGTAACACATCTAAACAAAATCTGTGCCCTCAGCTAATTCAGGTCACTTGCCAGTGAAAGTACTGAAGTTATCAGTGGATAAGCATGAAACAGAAACATATCAGTAAGCAACACAAAGAGATCACATCTCTATATCATGCATATGCTTTGTTTAGGTTATTGAAATCCCTTGTTTGGGCACAGCCACTCAACTGACAGCACTTGGCTTCCTCACATCCCTGCATCTGCTACACTGTTGGCTGCAGGAAGCTGGGAAGTAGCCACTGCACTGCTTGCTTCAGTCAAAAGTCTAAGTGGAAAATTAATCCTAATTTCCCACCTCTTTTCTATTTCTAAGATTAAGTATCACTCTCAATTTTTCCCTCCAGTTGTCAACCAGCTTCCTCTAAGTAACCAAAGATTAGTTACCAGACACTTCTAATTTTGAATACATATAAAAAATCCCATTCCGCTATGAATGTCTTAAAGGAAGAAGAACACTTCTCTTAAAAGGGAAACTTCAGATTTTGTTTTAAAATATATAGAAATACACATTTATTTATAATTGAAGCCCAATATAAGCTTTAAAGTAAGCTTTGTTCATAATCTAAAAATTATGTCCTCTTTTCCATGCTTTGTTCTTGCTAAAGCTTGGGTGATATTTAGGTTGCCTCCATAGTTTTTTCTAATCTATGAAGCCAATTCATATGGCCTTTCTTCTTATTTCTTGAAGTTTCCAAATAGGTTTCCAAAGAGGTGAGGTACTTCTGGGAAAAACTTCCCTGCCTAGGAAGCTATTTCACATATGTTTATCTTGTATATGTGTTTTTTAACTATGACTCTGTCTCTTCATTTTTTTGACTGAAGATAAATTTTCAGTTATTTTCCCCACCTCCTGAATATCTGGTTGTGTCAGACACCTTTGTGATATTATTTTGATATTTTTCACATACCGAACTTCACTAGGAAGAGTTTGGCTAATAAGAATACCATCTCCTTCCCTACACTCTCTCTTTAATAATTTCTGGAAATAAAGGATCTGCACTGGGAACAGAATTACAATGAGAAAATTTTATCTCATGCATATTACAATTTTAGATCCCAGGAATATACAGAATAAAAGTGGTAAAGGATTATCTAAATATGATCCATCTAAGTGTAACATCATTCAATAGCTTCGGTTCTCACTTGTAGCCACTGGCGATTCAATGCTTGAGAGATTTATCACAATGCTGTTACATTTGCTGATGGAAACGTAAACGTAAATTTTGCAACAAAGACCAGGAAGAACATAAAAAATTCATGTCGTTCTCACAGTGTTTTCCCCTTTCTGTTGCTGCCCATGGGCTGGCAGAAGTTGTGACAATGGCTGTGGTCTAACTTGCCTTTTTGACAAAACTTAAGTCCTTATAAACATAAAAACAATCAGGAGCAAAAGCTCTGCAATAAGGCATATGCATTTTTAAAAGTAATTAAAAAAGATTTGTTTTGCTGTTTGAAAATTATTAGAAACAATACTGTTCAAAATCTTAATTATGACATAGATTGCTTTTATGTTATTTTTTCTTGAATAAAACTCTAATTAGTAGCTAATACACAGTTGCACTACACTTTGCATAAAAGTGAATAGACAATAAAAACACTGAGGTTCATTAAAGTGATCAAAGAGAACTGCATACTCTCCACTCCTTTCAATAACTGTTCTACAGAGAGCTGGAAGGTTTTTAAAAAGCCTGAGCAGTCCTTGCCATTAACGTACTAAGTGAGTATAATTACCCAAATCAAGAGAACACAACTTATTTGCAATGAACTTTCCAAATTAAAATCATTTGACTACTAACACAAATGAGATTCTGTTCATGAAATGATCATTATAATTAAGCAAAAACTATTACTTTAAACTACCATGAACCCTTAGGACAATGACCTGAGTTTGTAGGAGCTGTTCTTGTAATATTGAAACCACTAAACTACTAACTCTGATTAGATGGTTTTCAGTTTAGAAAAATGCTACTCAATAGCATGGATCTAAATCCACATTATATTCACTGTGAAATTTATTGGGTGCAAAGAGATCTTTTTGGGTTGCCACTGAACTAAGTGAAAAAATGTGAATAACTTATTAACTACAGCTAAAAATTGCTTGGAAAACTGTCCTGAAAATTATGCATGAAGATTCAAAAAGAGAAGCAGGAAATAGTATAGTCAAAAAGGAACAAATAAAGCAAAACCATGAGGTGTTGTCACAATCAAAAGAGAGAGAAACCTATGAGATCCATGCCTAGATCACTAAAAAACAAAGGACAGAATAACAGTAACTGAGAAACTATCCCTGAGCTGTTTTTCTCGTGGGCTTGTTATTGTAAAATGCTGGTTTGGATTTTTTAAAAGAGAAAAGCAAACAGAGACACTCCATATGTATTTAGTACAGCAAGAATGGTTTAACACCATGTTTAACTGCTTTGTTAAATCCATATAAACTTCTAACAGGTGAAATCCCTGAGAATAGAGCCAGCTCTTAAATCTGAGAATTTTTCTAAAATCATTTTGAAAAAGTAGAGCACTGAGGGAAGATTCTGTGAAAGAATACAGAAGCTCTAAAGGGACAAGCCAAGCAGTTTTAACTTTTAAAATAATAACTGTGTACTAAATAAAATCACAAATTTGTTAAAAAGCTATCAGAAGTAGCAAAATGCCAAATCACAATGAACATTGCTGGCTAAATTCAGGCTCAAGATTACTATATTAAAGGCCTATTACTAAGATAATTTTTGCTTTTGTTTTTGAAGGAAAAAATAGCATATATTTTGTTAAGATTGTTTTCTGAACATAAAAGAGCAATGCTAGACATTTTTAAACCTTGGCTAAGGTTAGTGAGAAAGAAGAAGAAAAAGACTGTTAAAGTATGCAAGTCACAGACACGCAGAGAGAACCAGAAGTGCTTGGTTTAGGTTAATAACTTTATAGTTTGGTGGACTGTGACTTTATTAATTAGAAACAAGATCTTTGGTGCTCATATTAAAATACGTTTCCATGATACAAATAGGTCAAATAGTCTTATTCTAATATATTGATTATGATGTGGTATAGTGGAGTACTGCACAAGCAAAAGAATAGTTTTGTTTCAACTAATGGTTATGTTGAATGCATTTTAACATGAGCAAAAACAACATTAAAAGTATTAAATCATTTCCCATTACAGCACAAATTTGCACAAAGCTAGCAATAGGACAACTCAGGAAACTAAAATGATTCATTCAGCAAGTCTTTGTGGGATCAGTCTCTGAGTCAGTTTTTCTCGTTCTCTACATGATTGATTTTTCAAGTAATAAAATTTAAAAATACTTACAAAAACATAGTTGTAAAATTATAAAAGGTTCCCAAAAGGCTTAAATTAACTTATAGTTATGTTATATCTGGGTGTATCTACACAGACATTTATTGCCTTTGTACAAATTTGATAGCACCTGCAAGCTGCCTCCAACAGCAAATGTCAGAATGTAGTCATGGTAGCTGTGCACAAGTAACCGTGGCTATCCAAGCATTTCAGCACAGTCCAGCAGCTCAGGAATTTGTCTGGCTTTACCACTAGTCCCTCACTGATGTCACTGGCCTGTGTGAGACCCTGTGCCAGTTTTACTTCACCTCGACTGTTTTAATCACTCAGCTGAGAAGTAATGCTGTCCTGAGGACAAATCCTGCCTATCAGCTGCTTCCAAAGCAGAGGGGTGAGATTTTTTTTTTTACACCTACATATGAACTTAAAATAGATTGAGAAAGATAAGAAACCATTGTGCTTTCTGTCAGCAAATGGAGCAACAGAACTGACACACTGCTGTTCTCAATGCTCTTAATTTTGAAGTGGTTAGAAATTACAGTGAAATCCAAACCAAAGTAACAGCACTCCATGGAATAATGTCAACCATTTCTCCTGCATTATTTATAATCTAAATATGCACACTAATATTTTTCTAATTTTAATAACAATTGTTTCACATGGTCTTGAGGATGGCATAATGCCTGGAAACTGTTTCACCAAATTGCATACCATAATGATCTACTCTTTGGATAGTCCCCAGGACAAAGGCCATGAAGTATAATTAAAAGGAACTAATAATTAACACCCATAAAATGTAAGATCAAGGAAAGGAGTGATAAATTTAATTAAATACTAAAAGTAGCTTTAGCACTTTTCCTCTGATGGGCTAAAATACCTGTTCTGGTGACTACTGGTGTATGCAAGTACGCTAAGACAAAACCTGGAAAACGTGGCTCACTCTTTACTTCATTACATCAAAACCATGAAATCAATACATCTGAATGAGCACTTAACTGTTCCATATTTTTTGCTACATGCAACCTATTATCAGAACTGTAACAGTGCATTTTACATGGATAGATTTCAGTGCTTTTTACATGGATATGTTTCAGAGACTGGTGTCACAGAAGCACATAACCACAGAATAGCTGGGCTTGGATGGTTCAACGCTTCTGCTCACACAGGGCCACCTGCAGTCAGCTGCCCAGGATTACGGCCAGACAGTTTTTGGATGGAAACTACACAATCTTGCTGAACAACCTGCTTCATTGCTCAAAAAAATTCAAAAATTTACTTTAGTGTAAGCAAAATTTTTCATAATGCAACAGAAAGAGAAGAAAAGGAAACTTAAATCAACTAAACATGCTCCCATTTAATTGTTCATAAACTAAATATACCAAATGTACTCTGTCAAGCTGTTATCATTCTACTCATACTATGTATGAACTTTCACTTAAATATATATGTAGGGAGGGTTTGAGTGTGCATGTATGTTTTCAGTTACTACATGCACCAGCAGGCTGGCCAAGTGATTTTGCTTTCACTTGCACCTAAGTAAATTAAGAGCAATACTACTGAATTGCTCTCTTTAATAGAGATATATGATGTGGTAAAACTGAGAATAATGTCAGGTCTCCTTGTATTAAAATTACCACCTTAATGACCATTTACTTTTAATGGCTATAAATAGTTGAAATACTGGCACATCATTTACTAAAGGTTACTTAGTCATTAATGTATCAACACAGCATGGTAAATAATGCAGTAGAAAACTCCTATGTCTAAAAGTATGCCAGGGTCACAGATGACAAAATATATATATTCTTTTAAAGTCTGTTTGTGATATAAACCTTGAGAAAACAATGAGCAATAATATATTTATCTTTCTAGTACATATTTATGAATATGCTCCCTACCTAAAAACATAGTTATAAGAAGGGATTTATAATTGCAAATATTAAACTTAACTGCTTTCAAAATATGTAAATAACATCATCTGCACTACAAATTTTGTGGGGCCTACAAGCCATTTTGGAGGCATTTATAGTACATTTGTGTTTGTGAAATGAGACAAACATGAAGAAAATAATTAAAGGTGCTGCAAAGAACTATAAGCCCTGATTCCATAGACATAGAAACTGTTGTCTTCTTGATATGTATTTAATCTTTCCTTCATATCTTCCACTACCTTAAAGGATCTGCCATATAAATATTTCTAATGATCAGTCAATACTGACAGTGTTGTCATCAATCACTACAGAACAAGTACTCTTTTACACAGTAATCACATAAATCCATCTTCCAAGATAATGTAATTCTTCCAGACACACCTCTTGGTCTTTGGCAAGGTCATCTCATTTCTTGAAGTCTTCATGGAAAGACAGCAGATGTCAAAACTCAGAGATGGATGAATGGAAAAAAAAAGTAGATTCAGTTTAAAAAATTGTCTAAGTAAGTAAGCATATCTCTTAACAAGCAATGTATAAAAAGCATTTGTAATGAATAGTCTGATGTTTGCTGATAATATCTAGTATTACTAATGCTTCCTCTACACAGAAATAAATCACAAATGCTCATTTGGAATATTGCCAGGAATTACTCAAAATTTGCCACAATGCCCTGGAACGATATTTTAACTTTTAAAAATAATTCTTGGGAGAAATGTGTGTACCTGGTTAACAAAACTATCTGTGCATCTTTTCTGACTACATGAAGGAGGGAAATATGTTCAAATGACCTTAAATTTACAGCTGCTGCTTCAGAGTCTAGGACATAATTAGAAGCGTTACAGAATCACAGAATGGGCAAGGTTGGAAGGGACCACAGTGGATCTTCTGGTCCACCCTCCTTGCTCAAGCAGGGTCATCCCAGAGCACATGGCACAGGATTGTGTCCAGACAGTTCTGGAATATCTCCAGTGAGGGAGACTCCGCAGCTTCTCTGTGCAACCTGCTCCTGTGCACTGTCACCTGCACAGTAAAAAAGCTCTATCTCATATTCACGTGTAACTTCCCATGCCTCCCATGTTTCTGTCCTTTGCCTTGTTGTATTGCTTGGCACCACCAAGTAGAGCCCAGCCTCTTGACTCCAGCCAAGTAACTCCAGCCTCTTGACACCCTCCCTTCAGGTGCTTACAGACATTGATTAGGTTCCCTCTCATTGTCTCTTCCCAAGGCTGAACAGGCCCAGCTCCCATTGTCTAATATTAATAATAGACAAAACTTTAGGACATTTAGGGCAAATTCTCGTGTGCCTTTTCTTTTAAGATTTTCCTTATCTTCTTTTGAGCACAAGATACAGTCTTTAGACAGCATTTTGCCTTTATGTTTCTATATCAGGACTGTGAGTTTTTAGATGAAAAAATACTGAAAGCAAAACAGAACAAAAATCTTTCATTGATTGATGTTGTTTTTCTTCCTTAAAAACCAAGAGAAAAAAGCCAATAAAACATATGGAGAAATTATTTCTGCAGTAACATCATTATAGACCAATTGCTAAGAAATGGCTTTATGTAAAACTGCTTTACAAGAGAAATTGTCCACCAATGAGAATTATTTCAGCTGATGAAAAACAAGGAATAATAAAAGGACACTGATTTATGAAATGATGCAATGTATAGAAGAACAATTTTCCCTCTAACAAGTTTTTCAATCAAGAACACATCTACAGTGACATAAAGAGACATAAGTAGGAATAGTCATCTTGGAAAAAACAGTTGTTACTTGAATGGAGTTTAATGGCCAACATCCTGTACTGGGGAAGAGCTGTTGGCTCCTTGAAATTATGCTAAAGTTGAAGATAAGAGACACTTGGAGCAGAAGATGCCAGAAAACAGAAAAGGAGTGAACTTGCAAATTATATCTAAGGGGGAAAGTGTCTGACTGAAGAGAAAAACTATTTTTTACCTTTAGCCATTTACATGAGAGGGTTAAAAATCATCACAAGTTCTAAAAAACAAACCTAAAGAAGAACTGTTTCCTTCACTTAGGGAAACTAAGGTAGATTTAGATGAATGTTGGTACAAAACACAGGAACGTAATAATCCTCATATTTCCCTATGACAACCAAACATTTGCCAGTATTTCACAAGAGATTTTTGCAGCATAGCTGAATGATGTTACTGGTAATCAATATGACCTGGTTATTGTCTGGAGAAATAGCAAGCAGTTAATAGTCTGGAAATAAAGCCCACATACTTAAAGCATTTACTTTGAGATAGAACAAAATAAAAACAAATGCATAAAGCATATATACAAGCTGAACAGGAACACCTGTGATCCTGGTACATGAGAGGTGTTCTGGAACATTTAAGTGCCTTCACTGCAATAATTCCTTCATAAGATTGTATCTTATCTATACGGCAGTAGCAAGGAAGTATTCACTGCCAGCCAGCTTGATTCAAATTAGGAATGCAGTAAGGCAAACTCATCTGAATTCCAAATAGTTTAAATTGATATACACAAGTGAAGGCAGGTTCTGTGTCTGTGTCACAAGACAAAAATCAAGAAAATAGATTCAGACCTTTCTCTATCACAGTTTTCCTCTGTGACCTTGAGGAAAGAGTTACAACCAAACTGTTAAAGGTAAAGAGCTGAAAAATCTCAAATACAGTTTCTAGACAGGTAAAAATAAACAAAATCAGATTTTTTTTTTCAGACAGAATGCCATTAAATCCATTGCTGCATGACAATGTGCATGCAGAAGGTGATGCTGGATCAAAACCTGACCAGGTGAATTCCAGTAAGGAATATGTTACAAAGACTATGAAAATCTGGAACTAAAAGACTGTGACACTCAGACTGCTGCTATTTTGAAAGGCATCCCATGGAAGATACTCCAGCATACTGACCCTACTCTGACACTCTGCTCCAAGTCATGGATGAATGTAAGATGTCAGACTACATGGGTCTTTGGTGTGGCCATTTTTGGGATTTGTACATGAATTTTTAACTTTCTGTCTTGGGAAGTGTTTTTACTGTACATACTACAAAATGAAATTCATCTGTTTGAGAAGCTGGGTAAATATTGACATAGTTGCCTCACAGTGAATATTATGTTGCCACAGTTTCATTGTTGCTACTGCAGTAAATGTAAAGCTGGTTTATACATACATTAGCTGCTATTTGGTACAGAAATAGCTTTAGATATCTGTGATGTTCTTGCACAAATTAATTATGGACTTTAATGTTATAACACAAAATACCTTTTGGGATGAGTTACAGAAGCTGCAACTCTTGGTGCAAACACAGCTGCCTCATATGAGCATAAGTGACAACATAGTGAAGGGGATACCCTGCCACCTTGTGCCAAAGGGTTGGAGCAAAGACAGGGACTGTTGATGTCAAAAAGCTGATGCAGCATAAAATATATTGGCATAGAAACTCACTATTCTATCAAAGTTCCATAACCCACTGATTTTCAAAAAGAAAATTTATCCAGGAACGTTGTCATATTACCATGACTTAACAAGATATACTGAATTAGCTGAGCAATTTTAAATTTTTGTGCACTCAGTCTTAGCCAGTAGCAAATATCAGTTAATGTTGTTTAGCCTAGCCTGAAATGATTGAAGTTCAAGCTAAGCTGATGAATGGTTACATGTTGAATGGTAGTAACCTAATTGTGTGTCTGAGTTCCCAGGTTCCTAAGTCTGCTTAAGTCACTTTGGAAAATTGGATTTTGCCAGTCATTTATAAAAAGATTTTTCAAGGTATTTAGACATTTTGCTCTCATCAAAATCAGTGGTAGATAGATGTCACAGCGCCTTTAAAAATCTTGTTTGTAAAGCCCTGTATTGCTGAGCAGAGAAAATAGAAAACTAGACCTGCACCTGTAAGTTGTTTTTGGACAATGACTCATTCCTGGGCGCAGGAACACAGTGATGAATAATTGAGGACAGACAGACACAAAAGGACTCCCTGTGTACTCGTATAGAACCTCAGAGCAGGATCAGGCCTCATGTACACGTGTTAAGGGAAAGGTTGAGAAGGAGAGGCTGAATTGGAATAGTAAGATAATACTTAGCTTAGGCTGATTCTAAATAAAACTTTAATGGTTCTGAAGCACTTGAAAGTTAAAACATACCAATAATTATGTATGCCACCATTTTTTTCAAGGCAATAGTAGCCAGTTGGTTTCTTGGCATCGTAGCAGACATTAAAAAAAAAAATTTCCTGTATTTTGCATTTCAGTATTTAAGGAAAGTCCAAAATCATGACAGAGGTGGGCTATGGTCCCCTTTTGCCCTGTTCAGATAGTGACTGGAGAATCTGACAGTGTTTGGAAGACTGAAGGAGTCTCTGCATCATTCC
This sequence comes from Aleadryas rufinucha, assembly GCA_013397815.1. Lineage (NCBI taxonomy): Eukaryota > Metazoa > Chordata > Aves > Passeriformes > Aleadryas > Aleadryas rufinucha. Next base: position 312,809 of record VZTH01000536.1, read on the forward strand.
TGGACCTTAGAGGTCAAAGAGGAAAGCCACAGACCAGGGAAGGGATGGGTGGCAAGGCTAGCTGGTGTCTGCAGCAAATCAAAGCTAAAATGAACAAATCCAAGAAATAAAACAGTGATGAAGATATTTCACTCTGAGCTATATGAAGAAAAAAGACACGGATTTTTAATGTACTGACCTCTGCCACTGAAAATTATCCTTTGCTTTTCTGGGTAGCTTAATTTAGAAGTGAGTGGGAGTTATACACCTGTTGTACATGAGAAAAGAGGGTGACCATAAATCACCTCTCTTTAGAGGTACTTTAAAAATAGTCTGAGACGTAAAGTGCAACCCTACTTGTTCAAATGAGTAGTGTGAGTGCAGATGTCTACAGTGTATTCCCTCTATCAGCTACTTAATAGCAATTGCATTGAAACAACCCAATAAAGCTAAATAGAAAACAACTGGACTATTTAAGTCATAAGCAAAGATGAATGTGCCAGAATTAGTCTCTTCCTAAATTTGCTACCCTTCCTAGCCTTTCTGAAGAACTGAGAGATGAGCAGGGAGCGCTGGTTGAGCCTCACTGCAAAAGTGACAAACCTAGCTAGGGTTACACAGCATCCCAACATAAACTTTGAATTAACAACAATATTTTTGAAATGTAAAGCAGACATAAAAGGGTAAAAGACGTTGTCATTTTTTTATCTCCAGTGTTGTCTGCGTATGTGTTGCAGGTTTGAGGAACTTCACATAATAAAAATATAATCCCTCCATGGTGGAATAAATTCCTATATACAATAAACTGAAAAGTTGCACATCTCAAAATAGTCAAGAAATGACATTAGCAAAACTATGAAAACGTAAATATTACAGTGTTCAGAAATTAAACTATGATCTACAGGAGGTATGCTATTCTTTTTCTCCCCACAGTATCTAAATAATCTTGCAAGCTGTAACGCAAGCTTACCCTTAATTATGCTATTCTTGAAAAGTGACTGATACAGGAATCATATTCAGTCAGAAGAAAGACAATCTCAGAAACATTTAAAAGGAAACAAAAATATAAATGGTAAAGGACTTCCACTTTTACTCATCTATTTAACACTTGAAGTAGTAAATGAGGAGACAAACTCGCACAGATTTATAGATCTTTTATCTGTTAAAATGTTCCAAGGTTTAGAATAGCAATTCAGACATAGCAATAAAATAAATGTTTTTCTTCCTTTGATATATCCTTACAGATGAGAATTCTTAGGTAAAGTGAACATTGTAATGCGTATATGCATGCTAAGTATCAATTTCCTTGATGTGTGAATGGAATTCCTCGTGTGTATTAGTATGATGCAGGGTATGTCATTGGATGCTTCTTATATAGAAATCACCATCTAACAGATACAGAGCAACATCTCGTTAAGTCAGATATTAATGTTCAGCAGTCACAATTTGGAAAAGATTTTCAGATTTCTGTTCCCCCTAAGATGCCTGGATGCACAACTCCTTGGAAAAATCTGATTGTTCCTAACAGACTGCCAAATATTAGACTTATAATAATCATAAAATGGAAGGAAACTCCTCAAAGTATCCACAGCTTTTCACAACTGTATCATTTCCTCGTGGTCCACTAATAATGACCCTAAGTGTTGCTATCACTTCAGTCTTTATCACACAGCAAAGCTGACTAGTGAGATGGCAAAAAAAGGTCTTGAACCCTTTTATGGATTTGTAGCTTTTTTTACTCTAAGGTCCTCAGTCTAGTTCTTGAATTTATCATGAAAACATTATTCTTAGAGACGTCTGCAAATTAGTAAAATGCTGCTTGTCTCTGGGGTTCTGCAGATGTCCTTAGCACAGCAGCTTATGAAACTCTGCTTCCAGGCAGAATTCCTTGGAATTCAGGATGTTCTGACAGCCTTAATTTTTCCAGCTCTCCTGTTGTAGCACAGAATAACTGTGTCTTTCTACTTTTCATGCAACCAGCAATATTAAAATTTGTTTAACATAAAGGAACTATACTTGTAGGGTTTCCATTAGGCAAATGAAGACATTTAGTCCTACTTTCCAATGTCCTGTGCTTTTACACATCCATCTATCTACCCATCCATCCATCCATCCATCCATCCATCCATCCATCCATCCATCCATCCTTCAATTCTTCTATTTCATTAAGAGGCAGATTGTAATGTAATACTACGTAGGGAGTTGTGAAAAACTAAACAGGTGTGGAAGTGAATGTGAATTTTAATGTCTCTGCATATTTCTGTGTAAGAAATTCCGTGCAGCTATTTTTGCCTATTTTAGAGGCAGTTGGGAGAAGTCTTCTCATTTCATGCTTCTAGAAATTGATGGACATTATGTGGCAAGAAGTGCACTTAGCTTGCTCTCATGCTGCAACCTGCAATACAGGCACAGTTTTGAGCTGTGATATAAAAGAAATAAAATGTAATTTTAAGAAAAAATGTTTGAAACGATCACGTTGCAGTATTTTAGCTATCACTGAGTGTATGTTACATGATTTCTGCAAAGTTTCATGGAATCCAAAACATTCTAATGATGATTGCATCTATTTACACTAATTATGTAATTATATCAACTGCAAAAATAGAAGGCAATACATATTGACTGAAGCCAACAACTAATTACCAAAATAAAAACATGAACCCAAGCTGGGAGAAAAACTCAAAAGAAGTTAGGTGTTTATTCTTCAAGTCTGTGCAACAAATAAATACAATCTCTCTAGCCCTTTTCCCTCTCTGTCTTCTACCCAAAAAAGAACTCCCCCACTTAGATACAATCTCAGGAAAATTTCCTTGTAAGTCTCCCTAAGGCTTGCTCCATATAACAAAGCTGAACTTGAAACGATGCCTAAGTGTTAACCAAAATAAGAGTTGAATTACATTCAGTAATCACACTCAGTTGAATTACATGACTGCAATATTGTTTTGCAAATATCTTAGTGCAAAAATCCTTCCAGAGAAGCATGGATATCTCTTACTGGGGTATGCATCAGTGTAAAGCTGGACCCCATGATTGTGAAGATTTATCAGTTCAGCAGGACCTGGAAGCTACTCCTTCCAGGTCTTTTTTTAGGTGTCATCTGTACCATGAATACATCAGAGTGTTGTCACTTTCCATCAGTGAAGTCTTATCCAATTTGGTTTTTTTCTTACATCTCGTTAGTGTATGTGGGATGTTGAGTTTCAAGAATTCCATGTAAAAATACAAGTAAACATTTAAATAAGAAAAATTACTTATCAAATACTTCAATTATACCTTAATTCACCATTCAACTAAGCATCGTATGTCCTACACAAAATCAGCCTCAGAAATATTTCACTGTACATAGGTAATGTAAGCCAATTTATGATCCTTTCCAACGTGTTTTCCTCCTGGTAGAACCCCTACCCATTTTTTTAATGCCTGATAGACTTAGAACTTCTGTTTCTGTAAGGAAAAAAACCCAATTTGCATTAAGAAAGTATGTCAGTGCTTTCATGATGTATATATTTCAGTGTGATTACAACTAAGATTTTGGCTTAATGTGCCCTATTTGAGGAATTACTTGTAGTGAGTTAAACATTTGTTTTCTTCCCTTTCTCCAGAACAAAGACTACTACTGAATTGGGTTGATGTAGGGAAATGAAAATTACTCTCTTCACTAAGTCATCTCTCTGCCTTGACATCTTACAGATTGTTCCAATAAAAATTGGTGATACTTGTTCAGGAACATGTTAGACAGGATCCCTGAAGTCTGTGGATCCCTCATGCAAAACACTGTTTCCCATGCCAGCCTACGACACTGACTTTTTTCCACGTCTTTTGGATGTACATGCAACACAGGGCACAAACAGACCACTTGTAAGCTATATTGTCCATAACAGTTTAAAGGAAGAAACTACGATTCATGGTGAAATATGATTTATCTATTCCAAATTACTTACAATTTCAATTTTTTTTCTCTTAAGGAATTTCATGCATACATGTGTCTCGACAGTGAGTCCTTAAACTACAGATTCATACTTTTTTTTTTTCTTTACTAAGAAATACTAGCATACTCTTAAGGACACATATTGTTAACTTTTAAAAGAGCTGTGGTAGTTTTAATTAGGGCACTTAATGGCATTGGCTAGCAACATTTAACTGTAATTGAAAGCTTGTCAACATGATCTACCATTTCCTATTTTCAAATGACTATGGGAGAAAGAAGTGAAAATACCACCAAATGAAGCTGCTAAAGGACTTGCCATTAGTTCATGCAGGTAAAGAAACAACTCTAATGAACAATCAGATTTTCAAGTTTCCCTTGAGTTCATTTTTGAAAATTGTATTTTTAAGTAGGGAGAATGGATTTCTAAACTTCAGGGTTTGCATGAGGGTCTTCTGTCTTTTCTGCGAAACATTGAAACATTTAAATTAAATCTTGAAAGCAGTGCAATTTTGGTTAAAGATTTGCATTTGACTAATGATTTGATTTGATTTTTGCAGTAGAAACAACAATTGCAATGTACATGAACAACTTTTAAAAATTATTATCATCATGATTCCATTATTACCGGAACACTTGAAGATTTTAACTAACCCAAGTGATCAAATTTTTGTGTCATTTCTTTTTTTGACATCTATTGCTTGCATTCATTTAAGAAATGTTCTCTCCTTCTCTGCTTTCTGTAAAGTTCACTGAGGGAAAACAGATTATCAAAAGTAGGAAATTCAAAAGAGAGGGAGTGGAACTCTAAACTGAGCAATTAAGGTAAGATCATTATCAAGTGTTTACTACAACAGCTGAAGATGAATTAAGCTGTCTAGAAATTTTAAAGAGTTATAAACCAGTGGTGACATCTTTATACTGCAGAAAACTATCAAAGTAAAGACAGAAGAGTATACTAGGGTAGATAATATAAAAATGGGGAATAGCGGCATTCAAACCATCAGAGACAGACAAATTGGACAATGTCTTAGGTAACTCCTTCTGCAGAATAAAAAAATAAAGTTTGATGGTCATTATAAAAAATAATTAAATGGACTACTTTGAAGCATATAGTTTTGGAATAAACAAAACACTTTATCTATGCATGAAGAGATGAGCTACATTTGAAAGTATCAAGAACTTTTATTGGGATTTTAAGTGTTTCCTAAAGGTCAAGGAATGTATTTTCAATTACAAAAATAATGGATACCAAAATATAGTCCCTAACCAAGGAACCTTCTTAATTCATGTTATAATACTAAGGTGCAGATTCACCTTATTTGCACTTAAAAAAACCCTTATCTTCTATGTATTTTCTGTTTCTAGCCAAAGGAAAGAAATAGGAACCCATAGATGACTATGCAATCTAGGCTCCACTGTGTCTCAATGGAGCTAAATAGGAAAAAATCTAGATCCATGGACTTTTCTGCTTTGAAATATAATTTCACATAGCTGTGCTTCAGTTGTCTGTCTACTTATAAAACCATGAGATGCTCTTATCCCTCATTTAAAAGGAATAACCATACACTTTAGAAGTGGATTAAGGTAAAGCACGTTAAGTGCTTGATGTCACGTTTTTAAGCAATAGTTGCCCTAAAGAGCCTCAAGAGACAAACTTACACTAATGCAAAGATTTTATCAAGACCACAAATGATCTGACTGTGCAAATTACCATGCATCAGCTGATTTTGGATAGCTGTTAGTTCACATGGTCTTACCTCAGTTTGGCAAACTTCTTGACGTAAGTAATCACAAGAAGAATTTTAAGCACATGCTTGAATCCTGAGACTCAATACAATCTGAAGTTCAAAGTTAAGCATATTCTTAAATATTTTCTTGAATATGCATAAGCTGCTCAGCTGGGCCGTTCAGTGAACATGCCTCCTCTTAAAATTGTTTGCTAGAATATTTTCAGAAAGTGAATCCACTGGGGCCACAGACAGCCAAGTTTTTTTGGGTTGGTTTTTTTTTTTTAGTTCAAATAAATGCTCATGAATACGTTTTGCAGTATTTGCTTAGCATTTCTTAAGGGAATAATATCTGCCAACTGGCCTTGCCTTCAATAAGGAAGTAACTAGATGCTAAATGTCAATATATATCGCTCTCTCCAGACTACACGTCAATGAAATTAAAAGGTAAATTACTGAACATCTGGCTAGAAATGTATTTTTAAAAAGTCTGTGCCAGTTCAAGTCAGAAAACCAGAGAATGTCTCATCTCTACTCATATATCTGCTGTATTTAACAGCTGCCTATTCCCAAAAACTTTGATTGAGCTGGGAACTTGTGAGGGCATTTGTAGATTCAGCTCGTGTGAAGAGTGCTTGCAGGACTACAAGTCACAGCCAAGAATGAGGGTTTCCATGGTTCAGCAGCTGCACACGCTGATTGCAGTGACCTGTGCCTATGCCACAGAGATCAAGTGACGTACGGAGGAGAAAGAAACCACAGTGCAACTTCAAACCTGCAGCAAACATAGGGCTGACGCAAATCCCAAAAGGATATTGTTATGAATTTAAAAGTCAAAATATCATTTAGTCCTTTGTTAACTATTTCTTTCTTGTTCATATACTGTAAGGTAAGAGTGTACATAATACAAGACTTAGTATGTCAATGTCATGTCTTTTACATCAGAAATTAGCTTGGGCTGGTGTTCGTGAAGTCTTTACCAGGAAGTACCTACACAGTGACAGGATGGAAAAATGTCAGATACTTAACACGTACCATAACATTTAGGAAAATAAGATTTGAATTATTTATATAACTTAATAAACATAGTTTTTTAAAAGTAGTATTTCCATTAAAAGAGTGATCTCTTAATTTCGGGTACATTTAAACTCCTGGATTTCCCAGAACACCAAATCCCATAACGGACAAATCTATACTGGGAGAAAACAGCATCAATTTGTACTGAAGTGTTGTGCAATTCATTGCACATTCACTATTACTGATTGGTATGCATGAATCTGGTTATTCTTGATCTTATTATTCTGCCTAGAATATACCGATTAATTAACCAAAACCCATTAAAGAACACTGATACTTAAAATAAAATTATATGAAGGATATTATAAGGTTCAAGCTTCTTACTCTTATGGTAGGTCTTGAATGTTAGTGTAGTGAATCAAAAAACGGGGAGCAGGGAAACAGGAACTCTAGCCTGAGTTTGCTCTTAAACTTTAGTATATAATGCTGTAATCAGCATTAAGACGAAGTAGAAGAGAGTGATTTGTTCTCAAGTATTAGTGAACTATTCTGACATTGAGTATAAAGGTAAAAGATTTATGAGACTTGCTGATATGCACTGCCAGTCATGTGAGTTATGATCTACCTGGGAAGTATATTTATGAGTAAACAGATCTGCTAATTAAAGCTAATTGGGTCAGATGACTGGCCAACAAGCACACTTAATCTAAGCTCTCTGATTCCATTGGGGAAGGTATTGCTGAGCACATGAGGTGAAAATTTTAAATAAACCTCAGAGTGGAAGGGCAAGAAATGGTAAAGCGTGAAGACGCATTCGATTTCTACATGGTTGAAAGCACTGAACATATTAGAGATTTGACAGAAATTTAGGTGATAGAGAAAAACAGAGACAGATGAATGCAGTGCTGGAAAAAGTCTGCTGGTTGATCCGTGGTGCATATAGGTAAAAATGAGTGATTTATAGTTTTTACATCCAAAACAATTGTTACATGGTTACTAATATTCCATTTGCAACCCTCTGACTTTAGAACCTAAGAACAGATTCTCAAAATGTCTACATTTAGATATAAATAAGTAAACTGGGTACATATATAACTCTTTTTCTGGATGAAGAAATATAAACTGTTCTGAAAATCCTGCTGTCTGCTACCACTGCAGGTAGGGAAAGATCACTGTCATAAAGCAGTGTGGTTGCCATCAGTGATCAAACACCCATCCAATTAATGTAAGGGGCTTCCAAACCATGCTTGCTTATTGATGTTCAGGCTCTGAATTGCAATGAAAAGCCTAGAAGGCTGTTGAAAAATTGAAAGGAATGTTTACAGCCCTATGATGCAGACTCCTTTTCCTGAGAATAAACAGGCCGTTCTGTGGAGAGCAAAGCCATCAGCAAACACTTGAAATTTATTAAATACTTTTCTACAGCTTATTCCTCCACCTCACTAATTGCTGCAGATGTTGCTACAAAAGCATTTCAATTACAGCTGAAAGAAGAGGTGGCCTATGCAAATCTTACAGGGAAAAAAGACCCCTGTGATACTCATCTCTGCTGTGGTCCCACACATGAATGTTTGTGTGACTTCTTTCCACAGTCATTGCTGACTGACGTTCTGGCTATGGCACAAAAGGAAAAACTTCCATTATCTTTAAAGAATATGATTTCACCTTTTGCTTTTTACATTATATAACTGAAGAGCTTTATTGTAGAGTGAGAGTTGTGTATCTTTCTTCTCTGTTACAATAAATTTAAACTCAAAGAAGATAAACATAACGTTAATTCTAAGTGTCACTTGAAAACAGAAAGGAAAATGGAATGTGGACAGGTTTGATCAATTTCAGTTGAAGGAGTCAGTGAGCACATATAACAAACCAAGAATGTGCTGTGATCTGCCTAATTTGTTCTATGCTGGGACAGAGTCTCTTTCCTGGACATTGTGATCAAATCACACATTCTGGGAGGTTCATGGAATTTCATAAGCTTCTCTTTGCAATGATCCAAGTGGTACAACTTAGATTTCATAAGCATGAGGAAACCCATACTATCTCAGGTCCAAACTGTTTTCTGCATTTCAGATCTCAGAAATATTTCTAGTCAGGTGGGACTTGCAAATGAGGTAGATGAGATCTGTTACACTAGTTTTCTCTCTGCTTACTGCACATGTGCCATGCACAGTGTTTTCTAGAAGAACCATCAGCAAGGAGGAGGTAGCTACCCATTTTATTTGTCCTAGGTTAGGAAGAAGACACTAAAACATGCAAGGAATTGTTCCTTTCCTGGAGGCAACTTATGAGAAGCTTTGGGAGTGCTCACTGGCACACATTGCCCACAGCACAGGTTCTCCCATGAGTGTATGTTGACCCAAGAGGAAAGTCACTCTGGGCTTCTAAGGAGGTGATGTGAAAGATTTTGCTGTCCAAGCAGTTAGTGGGTGAGGTTGGTGTTTAGACAGGTTGAAAGAGGAGGAAGTTTTCAAAAACATTTTACTTCAGACTTACTTACTAGAACTTTTCATATTTCAGTTACCTCATTGCAATTTATTTTCTAATAAAACATGGCTTTAAGAAACAATTCCACTAGGTTATATTTGAACAGGTTAAAATAAGGTAGGTATTTGCACCACAGGGCCATGGTTGTCCAAGAGTTGTCAAAAGACCCATTTTTCACAAATATTCCTGAAAGAAAAAATATTAGGACCTTTAATCTCCCTTTTCACCCACCAGGAACAAGAATCTGTGCCTTGCTGCTCCCAGACGAGTACCCTGGCAGCTGCCTTTTCTGTATTTTGTCTTGCAATGCAATCTTTGCATTTCATATCCTTCTGCAGGGTAACCTCAGGGATGGAAGTACCAAATGGTTGAAATCCATCTTAGCCGTCTTTAAACCTAGTTCACAGGCACAGGAAGGAGAAAGTATATATCTTATATTTTAAACTCACCCAGACTGGAATTATTCTCTTTTTAACATCCAGATAAAATCTTGCAATATTTTTTTTCCAGATTTTCAATACAAATGTCTGAAAATGGTCTCTTATGTTTCACTAAAATGTTTTCAGACTTTCAAAAAACTTTCTATGCATTCTGTGAATAGGATAGAAATTTTGACAGACTTCTAGGTAATGTTGTCTTAATTCTAAACATTATTGTTATTTCATGTCAAAACATTTCTCCTCTCCTCTCCTCTCCTCTCCTCTCCTCTCCTCTCCTCTCCTCTTTCCTTATCTTTGGTGTCTTCTTCTTCTTCTTAAAAACCAAGCCCCCCAAAAACCCTAAAGCAACACTTTCCCACACCTTTAATATATCATAATTTATATTCCAGTCAAGAAAAATAGCACTTATTTGTCCACCTGCCAAGATCAAATACCTTTATCTCATTTTAAATCAGACTGTCAGAGGAAAATAAAGATGACTGTTTTCAGGAGTACAGCAGGTAGATTGATAAAAGATTGTGAAGCACTGACATGCTGTATTGATCCTTCAACAGTACTAAGTAGAAAGAGAGAATTTAGCTTGTTTTGAGGTGAAATAGCAGAGCAAAACTGGTAAAGGAGTCTGTTTTTTGATCTGGAATAACATAATTAAAAATTATTGCATAGCTATTTTTATTAGTCTGCTTTTCCTTCTTTCTGTTTGTCATTTTACCACTTGGAAAATAATTTTAGGGATGTTAAAAACTTACATGCAACTCAGAACTCACATGAAATCAGGTAGTTATCAGGAGTCTCTGGGCAGCTGCAGTTCTCAACAAATTGATTTTATCTGAATAAATGTCTAACCCGAAGCACCTTAGGGTGAATGGAAAGGCAATGATCTCTGTAGTACATGGGAACAGAATTTAGTTTTCTAACATTCCCAAAGCTGTGTCAAACTGTTGGTTGCCTGCTTTTTGTTCTATCATCCAGTTTAATATATATTTTTTAAATAGAATACAATCAGTAAAAAAACCCAAACCAGCTACAGCTATGTATGATTATGGAGATCAATATACAAAATTGCACTTGTGAAATTCCAATAGCAGCAAAAAAAGTTCTAAAATAGAATTGAATTTAGATATTGAGATATGATTTATAAACATAATTAAACATTAAACCTTTGCCACAGATATGTTCATTAAATAAGACATTTTTGTATGCTGTGCACGTATTTGTAAGGGGTTCACCTTATTTTTGTACCATTTTATTTTATCCTTTGGCTATTTATATAATATCTAGTGCTGCTTTATTTAATTTATTTTATTTTAAATCCATGAAGCACTCTGATGAACTGTGTTCCATACATAAATTAAATCCTGTGTAAATAATGCCTGAAGTGGTGAGATCCATTCCTCACATCAGACAGCTAATGAGACACCCTGAATGAAAGACTGCCATTATCTTTCAGAAGAGTTGCATCAGGCTCTTTTTCTTTTACAAATCATGTACTTAAAAGAGAGAGAAATTATGATGTCTGATTTTACAGGAGCTGTTAACAGAACTGAAATAAAACATCTCCTACTGGTGCAATAATGAAACCACAATGTGATTATACAGCAGTTAAATGTATTTTAGTGTGTAACACACATCTGATAAATTATTTGAAGATTAATAACCATGTCTTCTTTATAACAGTGGTATGACAGAGATGAAACACTGAGCTCCACAAATGAAAGATTCATTTACTTCTATGCTCTATACTTGCTCAATATCTAAAGGATTTACAGAGTGAAGTGCAGAATCATTCAAAGCCACATAAATTGGTGAAGTATTCTTTAAACAATGTGGTCTATTCTCTCTTAAAATTTGTACACAGATAATTACAGAAGGTAGAATGCAATACATCAGATTCGGTACAGATCGAGTTCTGAATCTTGTGTGATTGGCAGCTGGGCCAAAGTACCATGACTGTCTTCGGAAAAGGATTGCAGAATTATTGTACTCTAAAATAAAAATAATTAAAATAATACCATTATATGGTATATCTTACTATATGTAAAGCTCATTGTTTAATCCCAAATGTACTGATCATATTTGTTTGTTCCTTTTCCCCTTCACTTAAGTAATTAGTGGAACTTAAATGATGCCAATAAATTTAAAATATAGAATCATAGAACCATTGAGTATCAGGTTGGAAGGGACCTCAAGAATCATCTGGTTCAACCTTCTTTGGCAAAAACATGGCCTGGACAAGATAGCTCAGCAGTCTGTAAAGCTGAATCTTGGAAGTGTCCAATGTTAGGTAATCCACCACATCTAGCTATGAGTATGTCAAGCCAGGTGAAGAAATTCTTGTATACAAGTATTCAGTAACACACAATAATGTACCATCTTGCTAAGCTCATTCATTACCATTATTCACCTTTCCTAACGCAGTTACAGAATACACTGAACCTTTGTGCAATAGCAAACTCCCACTCCTTTGCTGAGGTGTTACTGCTTCATGTTTGAGATCTGACAATAAACTCGAGCATCTGGGTCTGTAACAGATATGTTGTGCTATTTATCTGTACCATAAGATCTAGCACGTTTCTCAGGTACCAGAGTCTAAATATCAGATGTTAAGAAAGAACAATATACAATTAGAAACTGCGTTTGTTAAAGGTTAAAAGAAAGGATAAACAGCAAATTATTACCATTAATCAGAATCTGAAGATACAATATTTTGCCAGTATAGAAGCTTGCGCAGTTAGTAGTTAATGAGTTGCTATGTCTCAAACACTAGTAGCTATTCAAGTGGTCAAGTTAAAACAGGATGTGGCTGTACAGAGGTAGGATAGGACCTTTTTGGGGCCCACTTCCCCATTCTGGTCCACGGTAACTGCCCAACATAAAGGACAAGAGGCAAGAACTATGGTGTCAAGCAGCATGAACTGTGGACTGAGTATCAATCTAGTGGGGGATCAAGAATACCAAAGACTCTCAAGGCCCTCTGAAGCATCCAGGGGAATGAACTCTGCATGCTAAGTCATTTGCATGCAAAGTGAGAAAACTTGCTCCAGGGTGGGGAAAACTTCTTTTACTTCTCTTACTATTAGAAGAAAAGGGCAAAACATATATCCATTTCCATGCCAAGTGTGTAGCTTTGAGAGGTGTTTTGGATCCTTCTGCCTTTTGCCATTCTTTTTTTATAAAGAGCATCTACAAATCTTGGGTGTTCCACTCTGTTTAGGAGTGGGACACAACATGTGTACTGGTGTCATGGACACGATGCTGCTGTGGTTGAGAGGGTGTGGGTGGCATATGGCCACTCTACCCAAGAATAATGGGTGGGAAATGGTGGGAAGTATCCCTTAACTGTTAAGGTTAACAGTAGGGAGGCATCTGAACAATGATGAGTTGTCGTGAGTCATGGTGACCCAAGAAAGTGCTTGACTGCTACCTCATTTTGGAGAGATTTAGAGAATATGATGCCTGTACAACATCACTGGGCATGTAATAGGCAAATAGAAGTTCTATAGTGAAATGAGATCTTAATTTCTGTCTTTGCTGCTTTTAGCTTTACTCATAGAAGAATACATTTGTCTATGACTGCCACAATGAATTCCTATTTTAAACACACTATTTCAAAAGACCTTTCCTTGAAGTTTCCTGTTGGTAAGGGAGGTTGCGGTTGAGGGCAAATTTCAGAGTCACTGTTTCGCTGACTGTGACATCTTTATCTCCAAGGTGATACCTTTACAGAAGGTCAACTTCCAGCTGAGATTTCTTTATACTCTTTAAGAACCCTGTGATCTTTTCTGTATTAAAGCAGCCTTTAAGGGACATGTGGGTTCCTTCTCTTCCTAAGGGGATTCAAAACACTTTTTGCAGCCTATTTTCCTAGGTTTTTTTTCTAGTTTCATTACTGAGTATTAATGTGATCAGGTTCAGCTTGTTGTATTCAAGTACAGTCACAGAGAAAGTGAAATCAGTGTTTGTAGAATTCTACTTCGGATGTCAAGTATTAGACTATTTGCGACTCTTGGGTACTAAAGTTAAGCTTTTTCTCCTTGATACCCGCAGAAGTAGTAGAAACTGAATCAGCAACAAAGAAAGAATCAGAAGCTAGTAAAGAATCAAGAACAGTGTCAGTAATGCTACAATAGTGCAATCTTCTTTGTTACAATATCATTACGATAATTGACTTAATAGCATGATTATTTGTTAGCAATATAAGATTTCTGAGCCAAACAAAGAACACTAAAGATGTTTAAAACCTCTTAATATATTAACTTATTCAGAATTAAATTCTGTGCTGATTTTCTAACTGTGCACCTTGATAATAACCACTGGGACTATACAATTGAAAAGCCACCCAGGAAGTAAGCCTTAATTTCTGATTTAATCCAATTTTTACAATAGTGGTGGGGTTTGGTTTTTTTCAATCACATGGTAATATGCTAAAATAAAGAAATATTGCTTCATGTTCACGAGTTTGAAGAATTTCAGGCAAAGTGAAAACTGTGAACATTCAGTCCTACATCCTGCCTAATATAATGACACAACTAAACTAGATTATGTCTTGTTATTATTACTAATGTTTACAGTAGCCATGGTGGAAATAGATGCATTTTAACAAATTAGAATCTCATTTTATTATTTCAAATTTTATTACACAAACTACACACTTTGCTAAGTAATTCCAAAGTTAGTTTCTGGACTATTTGAAAAAATGTCTGTGAAAAATCATCTAGAAAACACCAAGTTAAAATAATAACCAGACTGGCTCCCTATGAACTCAACTCATGGCCACATTTACGACTGGGTACCTAAAAGTCTTGATTGAAGTTAGATCTCCTGTGGCTTTGTGCCTTCACCAGCAAAGTGAGAATAAAAAGACCTCTTAGAAGTTGTCTTGATTGAACTTTTGCAAGTTTTCAGGTGAACTTCCAACCAGCCCCCATAACTCACATGCATGCCAAAAGGAGACAAACAAGTAAACAAACAAAAAATCCAAACCTCAGAGAGTCTTATTTGGCGTTTAAATTTGTGAGTTTCACTTCTCAGATTGTAATCTGCTATAAATTTTTTTCTGGACTGAAATACTCCCCACTATCAAATTTCTTTGAATTTCTATGATCAAAGTATAACATTAATGGACTAAGACCCTTCATTTCTTTCTGTGTATGTTTTCCATTAATTTAATTATCTGTTTATCATTTCAGTGAAGCTCATTAATTTTGGAAGCCTTTCTGGAATTTTGGTGACAATTGAACACAACCCAATAGAAATGGTTTCAGTACCAAGTACAGACATGCACTGTCAGTATATTTTCTCGAAAAAAATATATATTGTATATACATATGTCATCTTTGTGTCTTCATCCTCATTTTCAGTAAAAATAGCATGAACACTCTATGTAGAAAAGTTATATGGGAAACCCAGGCCCTAAATGTTGAACTAGTCTCTGTCTATTCTAGGGAATTCTATTGAGAAAAATTTGTACTCTTCCAGCACCATCAAAATCATAACACTGATTAAAGGTGTGGGACCTCAAGCATATAAACAATCCACCAGTGCACAAATTCAATTTTGTAACAATGAAAACTTTCATGTTAGCAGCCTAAATGAAGTTTCCCCATTTCAGGCATGTTATGAGGGATCATATGTATGTCTACGGCAGGCAAAAGATCCCATATTGCATCTGTAAAACTAAATGTTCATTTAAATGATTTCTTTCTGCTTAACAGACTGAAAAGAATTAAATAATTTAGACGGAAAGAGTAAGATCCTTCCCACCTAAATTTATACATTTACCATGTGGAAGATCTACAACAGACCAAGCCATCTAAACTCCCCGTAGGTGGTGAGAGGGATGTTACCCAGAGGTACAGTTGCGACTACTCCAGGACAGAGCAACTGGCAAAGAAATCCATTGCTGAGTACTATTTTCTCTTGACCACAACTAATGTCTAAGCTAGATGTAAACATGCATGTTATGGATACCAAAATTGGTGAGATGCATTCTATCCATATTAAGAGTCATTATGAAATTGGTGGGATAAAGTAATTGAATATCCTGAGGCTGGGCTGGGAAGGGGGAGAGGTGGGGTGCAGGGGTGGTGGAAATGTGTATTAAGGAGCTATGATGAAAGAGGAAATACTTATCAGTCTTCTCTATGCTTGAAAATGAAAATTCCCTTCGAAACATCTCCACCACCCTAACTGCCTGAGCTAGACACAGAATGAAGATAAAGTAGACAGATGTTGAAGTGACTTCAGGAGAAAAAAATTGCAGATTGTGGAATTCTTTTTCCTCTTTGACAACTGGGTAATTTCCAAGAGGGTGACAGGAAAGAGGTAAATATAAATATAATTGTAACCTCTCTTCAGGGCATAATAAATCATTATTATAGTCAAGAATTCACAGCTGTGTAAGTGTGTGCAGAAGATGTGCAAGCTCAGGTGAAGATAGAAGGTTAAAACCAGCTTAATGAAGAAAGGCTATTATCTTGTCCGTGAAGAGTGCCCAGTTTATGTTCCTCTTGGTGACAACAGGACTTGATTTGACTCACTTGGGAATGGCATTTCCCTGCATTGGAACAAATGCTTGCAAACACCATTTTCTGTCAAAGTATGATATTCCAATAATGGTTTGGTTTGGAAACAAAGTGTCAACGCTTCTTGGCCCAATATGATTGCCCATTTGCTTATCTGCCCAGGGAGTAGAGCAAGGGCTAGGAATCCTTGGTTGCCAGATTTCTGGCTGCAGCAAGGGCAGGATGCCCGGCATGCAAATATGTGAAGATTATCAATAAAACTGTGGATTACCAAACCCTTACACTTGCTTAATGTTTGTGTTTGTACACAAATGCAAACTAAAATGCAGCTAAAGTCCTCCTAACAAGCCTGATGGTTGGCAAAAAGCATTGCTGCCAATTGTCAGAAGGGAAAAAGCACAAATATCCTGGTAATTAGAGGCTGATCAGCTGAGATGGCTGACTCTAATATTCTGAATTAGCGAAGGATTGAATGGAATTTGATTAATTAGAATGTAAGCACTTTACTGAGAGAACACATGTCCTCTGCTGAAGTGGACATAGTTGAAAAGTAGGGTTTCAAAATTATAGAGGTTAGAAGGCAAAAAGCTTGCTCTGATAAAGCTGCAAGGGATATTTGCGCTGAATGGAGACAAGGTTAAGAAGCAACTGTTTCCACGTAGGAATGTAAGTATCCTATACTCAACTCAAACTGCATTAAAACGCAGCTTTTTATGCTATGTCTAAATATTTACATGGCATCCAAAATGGGTTCTTTGGAAAACTAAGAAGTTTTCTTCTTCTGTAAGAATAAATTGAAAATTTTTCATCTTTAACAGCCCTGCAGCAGATTATGTGTTGCAATTATAAAAAAATTCCTTAATATATTGTCTGTGTATCTATTCTTCTGCTACGCTAGAATTTGGAAACCTAGAGTATTAAACATAAATTAATGGTTGCACCTTTCAATTTCTTTGAAACAAGACACTCTAAGGAGACTTGATCTAAAATGACCATACGAATTGTCATGAATTCCCTCTTAGCCCATTAGCCCGTCTCTGATAACTGCCAAGAATACAGGCTTAAGTAAAAGAACAGATACACAGTCAGAAGAGGTTACGAATATTGTGTTCCTTCTGGTGTATCCTTTCAGACTCCTGCAGTAAGTAGCAATAGCCTGAGTCACAAATTGCATATAAAGCATTACTATCCAACCTAAGACATATTCTTCATGAATTTAATTATTGTTTCAACTTATGTATATGAACAATCTACTAAGCACACGTACTGGATGAAAACAACACTTTTTCTTTGATCAATATAGATCTGCTGCCTTATGTTTTAATCATTTTTTCCCCTAGTTCTTCTATGGCAAGAAATTTAGAGAAATCTTTCTACCTTACCATTACACCATTCACAATTTTCAAGATAGTTATTGCATCCCTCTTCCAAGACGAATACCCAGAATCTATTCTCTCTGCCCATTCAAAATATTTTCCTTGTCTCTGATAAAACTTGTTGACTTCCCAGGTAGCTTTGTACTGCCCTCTTTATAGTAGGTCCCAGAACTTGTCCAAGACTTTTCTGTGTCCAGCTCAAAATATCAAGATAAGTTAATGATATGTTTTATGGACTGTTCTAATGATTTCCAGTTAAATTGTATGTCAATCTTAATGTGACAATCTTTTGGAGATATATAGGTACTTGCAGTATTCATAATAAAGATGCACTACAGGTATGTTATGTATTTCTTCTCACATTCTACCTAAATACATAGCATTACATCTACATGAATACATGATGCCACTTTGGTTTCATTGACTTCTAATCACTGAGTCATATTTTTAGAAATTTGTTCATGATGACTCTTTTCAGAGTGGCAAAAGTTGATTTAGATCACATCACCATATAAGTGTTCTTAGATGCTTAGGGACAGTCCTGTTTATACCACTTTGCACTTACCATCACTTAATTAAATCTCTGTTTTTATTGTCTAGTCACTCAGTGTTTTGGAATTTTTCTACAATTCTTCAGTTGTAATTTTAGCTACCTTGAGTAGTTGAAAGTGAAAACACCTCCTGATTACTCTTTTGCCTTCTCATTTTTTTCTGCTCATTTATTATTGTGTTAAATATCACGTTCCTGGCAGAAATCCCTACTGCACATACAGAAGAAAATCTATTTAAACAAGCCCAATAGTTGAAATCAAACAATAATATGGGGATATAATTATTATTATTCATATTGATATAGTATTTCTGTGCACATTTTCATTAAGAAAATTAGGAAGCACTTCAATGTTTTTTTCTGTTCTATGATTTCCCTCCTGTTAATACGTGTGCAACTTAAACGGCTGTTTTCAGGCGCTGCTGTCATATACTTCCTACAAAAATGCATATTTAGCATTACAAACTGAATTTCCTGGAGATTAAAGTCAAATCAACTGCATGAAAGAAGCAAGAGCTGTAGCTATTTAAATTTTCCTAATATTCATAACCTAACATAACATTTAATATCCATTTATATGTCTGACAATCAAATGATATCTCCATTTTTATTAAGGATGAACAATTTTATCTCACATTATTTCCTATGTTCTGATATATAAACTTTGCATGAGTATGACAGGGATTATCATAAATTGTTACTCAATCAGATATCACATATATGAAAGGACAAAGTCTGCTTAATAAAATTTGTACTTAATTTTTTGTTTCTTTTTTTTTTTTTAAGTTTTCTCTTTCTGTTCCTACTTGTCCTTGACAAAGATTTCCCTTGCACAAAGGTGCCTCTGCCCTTACCAAAGAAGGGAATCGAACTGTATATTCAATGACTCTTGCTATCAAGATCTCTTCAGTTTGACAGCAAATACCTAAAGGAACTGGAGTGTTCACGATTTTTCCACAATCATTTGTTTAGTGGAAACAGTCAACTCCTCATCTATCAGCATGACTTCCTGTCACCTGACAGAACTGAGGAATTATTTTCCTTGCAGCTTTAGATTTCCACATCCCAGGGCCAGTATGGTGAATTGTCAGGATCGACTGCCATCCAAATACAATGCTTTTATTTCAAAACAATCCTTCTCAGCCATCTTTTACGAACACATTTTCTCTTTCCTGTCTTTCTTTATCCTGCCTGGAAAAAGTACGTATAGCAGTTACTTTAACATAAGTAACTCTGACCACATAAAGAAGAGTAATTACCTGGACCATTGAGGGGATGTAATGTCTTCTTGTTATTTTAGCTGTTTAAATGCTGTTTGAAAGAGTAAGCAGAAGCAACAACTAAAGAGACGCAGTTTATTACCTTTTTTACTATTTTTTTAACAGTTGCAAGTCCAAAGATGTTTTACTGGAGGATCTGGCTAAGTATGTATCACTTCTAATCATTTCCTGCATGATTATTTCCTAACTCCTTTAGATTTCAACACTGATCATCATTTTTCTTAGCCTAATGTTTAACTGCTTACAAAATATACAGACACAGCTATAATTACACCATTCAGTCTAACTTTCAGTTTGTACATGAAATAGGCATGAGATCTAAACTACAAATTCATACTTGCATTTTGAAAGGGGACATTATGCTTTCTAAATGTAAAAAATGTAGAGAATATTGGGAAGAGTCAGAAGGAAGAAAGATGATTTGGTACTTTTAGAAACCACTATTTTAAGACACAATCCAGAATTTTCATCTGGACATTTTCTTCATTCAGAGTATCAACAAACTTCCTAAAAACCTCAGAAACGGACAGATTGTGCAAGAAAGGATAGTCACACCGTAAATTTAGAAGGGACTGTGTTAGTAAAATAGTGCAATATTACAGCAGATATTGTTACCGTTCTGGGACACCCAGTTTGTGCCCTTAATTCAATGTATATGTTAGCTAAAGGATAGAATTTTAGAACATAATTTCCTGGCTTATTGAAGACTCTCTTAGACTGTTCACCAATGGGATGTAAGCCTAGACTTTAAGTTAAGTATCCTTTTTAAATACTTCCTTGAATCATAATTTTGAGGTTTCCCGGAGCCAAAACTCATTTGCTTTAAATGAACACTTGTTGAGTTAATAAAAATGCTTTTTACTCTTGTATAGACTACCTAGCTCCTGAGTGCTCTCGAAGCTTTATAATGTACACCTGTTTATGGGGGTAGTACTTGAATATGCTGCTGCCCATCCAAATAAGATTCTAGCTTTTAGTCACACTCTGAATCTGGAGCAACTGAAGATCATAGGATCAAATGTCAAAGAAAGGTAAGAATTGTCCTTAATGTGTGAGAAGAATGACAGGAGGCTGCCATCTCTGCTCCAAGTAGAGATCTGCTGAGGGTCCTAAGGCGAATGTGCAGAATGTCCTCTTCCTTCTCACATTCATTCAATCCACTGAGGCTCACACTCCCAAAAGATAAAATAAATACATATCTGCACAGTCCTTCCTTAAGAAGAGAGGCATGCCCCATTTGTTCCTCATCTTTGATTCCAGCTAAGAACATCCCAGCCTTCAACAGGTTCCTCTTAAATCCTCTTAATCTGAATGCAGAACTGCATTCATCATAACATTTTTCACCTTTTCCCGCCAGTTTGGAGGATGACTCCTCTATCTCTACTTCCATTTGTGGATGCCCAGAAACAATGGTATGTGTGAAACACAGACATCACCTTGAAACAACCTACCTCATGGAGGTTCCAGCCTTACTCTTAGAAAGGTAGAAAATCCTACCCTCCTCCACTGATGACAAAAGTAAAAACCTAGTCCTGTCCTTCAGAGGTCAACCAGTGTCATAGATTGAGCAGAGTGTAAAACCCAGCCCCATGCCAAAGGGAGGCTGGAGCTGCTCATCTGCTAGCGATGATTCTGGATGCATTAGGCTGTGAAACCTCATCTAGTTGCCTGGGTGCCAATACCTTAGTTAAGCCACACTGCCCACAAATTCGCTCATGTGGTCTTCAGCTTTCCTCATCAGATAACTCTCCATTTTCATTCTTCACACACAGCAGAATTAAAAAATATGTGTTTTGTTGGGTTTTGTTTACTTTCTTGTGGGCCTCCTATTTTTAATTCATTTAGATGATCAGATTGAACTGAGAGCCAAAACAGACATCTCAGTGCATCGTGGATTTGGTCTCCTCCCATGCAGTGTGACATTGTAGCCCATGTGGAGGGCTGCATAACCTGACACAGAACATTTTGCTGAAATAAGCACACCTGCCACATTAACCACACAGAGTAAATTCAATAGTATTACACTGGTATAAGGCACGACAGACTTTGGTCTAGGAATCTCATGGTGTTTATATATATGAAATGTTGCATTACATTTTTCAGCTTCCAAAATCCAGTCTGAAATCTGATATCTTAATATGATACAGGTTTGGAGGACAATAGGGCTGCACTCTCATCTGACCAGCCAATTTTATTTCTCCTCTTGTGGATGTTCCTGGTTTTATAAGGTAATGTATCACAATGAGAGTGTCAACTGCATCATGTTACAGCGGTGCTAAATCCTTCTTTACACAATGATGTCCATTATGGTGTCCTGATACTAGCAGGCTGAGTTATGAGCTGGACATGGAGTGCTGTGGAGTGCTGAAGCAGTCTGGCAGCCAGCCAGGGACATGGTACAACAGAGTGTGCTTGGTGGAGTGCAGCAGATGACAGCCCATTGCTGGAAATTGCAGTTCTCCCGTGCTGTGCAGTTATGATAGGGTGAAATGACTTGGCAAGTGGTGACTATGATTTTATGGTACAATTGAACTGCAGTATGAAGCAGGATGAAATTGCTTAACAGCTTTAGTTTGTCAGGATTTGACTTAAAGTATTTTTTTTCTAGTAATGAACTAGGTCAGAGTTGTGTGGTTCAGTACTCCAGGAATGTGGCCATTTACTTCTTGACTTATGAATCTAGAGGTGCCTAGGTATTTTTAGTTTACTTTTGCTTGTGTTTAGTTTGAAGAAATAGCATGAATTTAGAGCAGATAGCATCATGGGACTGTCTAGTGCATGATATTTTAGTTCAGGAGAAAGAATCTTAGTGTTCACACAATTTCTATCTGTAAGTGTCTTCTGTGGGCTTTCTGCATTTAATACTGACTCCTCCCTAGGTTATTGCTGTACGTATGGACAGGTCCTAATGAAGTAGCTAGGCTCCACTGATCATTTCATACAAACACATCTTACTGGATCACAGTTCGCTATTCCTTTGATGAATTCCTGGAATCGCTGTCTGGGGTTAAACCATGACAACAGGGAAAAAAAATCTCACGTAAATCCTAAGAGCTATGAAAGAACAAGACCTTCAAATAGTTCAGTCTCTTGCCCTATTCTTTATTATAGTATTTTGCAATTAAAAGCTATTGATCCTGTTTATATGGAAGAAATATTTTCTTGAATGTAGGTGAAGTTTAAGGAGATGATGTTTATGGTTGACTTTTTTTTTAGATTGTTTCTCTGTATGTTTGTTTCATTAAAAAGGATTTAAAGAAAACCACTGTAATAGCCAATTACTTACATATCAGAGAAGAATTCCCTTAACTGTGGAACCTGTCTGTATCCTGTAATGCAGAAAGGAACAAGAAATTAAATTTGAGAGAGCAATTTTAGAAAGAAGAAAGTTTTCTTCCAAGCAAGAGAGATTATTTAGTTCTTTAGTCACCAAAGGCAACATTATAATTCAATATGTGGATTGTGGAGTTTTCTGTCTAAAATTCTCAACAGCAAGTCATCACTGGATTCTTCTTCACCAATTATCTCTTCAGTCTAACCTACAATAAAATATTTAACTAGTCTTGTCTAAAGATAGCAAAAGCATGGGCTATGCTACCAAGTTTCATATCTGAAAAGATATGCAAAGAGCATGGTATTTCACAAGAAGAACTTTAGACTTTATCTTTTTTATTTGGGAAAGTTTCCATTAGATTTTCTCAAAACACCTGAAAATGTAGGAAAGCATAATTTTTTTTTATGATTGTCCAAATGTCTGGCAAATGTTCTAGATTAGGAAGAATGCCAAAATACCCACATGCCATCATTATCTCCTCACTTTTTATCTCCTTCAGACATGAAAAAGCAATTTTCTTTCATCAGTGTCCTGACTGATGTCAGTAGAATATTTAATGTAACACAACGATGTGAAACTGTGCATCATCAAGATGCTACTCATATTTCAACTGACATCTCCACACCAAATCCTAGCAATCTAATATACCCTCAGATTTAAAAAAGATGACAGAAGCTTGAATCTTCTTTAGTATGAAGAAGTAGCCCAACACTAATTTCACTCAGTCTGAGGAGAAACAATGAAGGAAATATAGGATGATCTTGTCCATGCTCACATGTATGACCAGTTTTGTGATCCAAACTATCGAAAGTACATAGTAATTCCATAACAGCATAAACATTAGTATCTATGTGACATCAAGAAATCACCTGTCAAAGAGTGCTAATGTATGGCACCTGGAAACCAATAATCATGTTTAGAGAGTCTGTCCTACCATTTTCTGTTCTATCTTTCCTGGAACCCTGGAGAAAAATCAATGCGAAGTGGTTAAAAGTCAACCAACAAAGTAAGACTGACTGATGTCATCTATGTAGACTTCAGCCTTCAACATGCTCCCACATGACATCCTTATCTCCAGACTGGAGAGACATGGATTTGAAGGGTGGACTACTCAGCGGATAAGGAATGTGCTGGATGGATGCCAGATTTGTGGTCAGTGGCTCTATATACAGATGGAGGGGAGTGATGAGTGGTGTCCCTTGGTGTCTTTCTTGGGAATGGTGCTCTTTAATATCTTTATCAATCACAGGGACATTGAGATTGAGTGCAACATCAGCAAGTTTGCAAATGACATGAAGCTGAGCAGTGCAGTTGACAAAACAGAAGGATGGGATGCTATCCAGAGAAACATGGACACACTTGACAAGTGGGCCTACAAGAACCTCATGACAAGTGATGTATTCATGTCAATCCCAGACATGAGCACAAACTGGGAGAAGAACTCATTGAGAGCAGCCCTGTAGAGAAGGACTTTAGGGTTTTTGTGGATGAAAAGCTGGACAAGAAGAAGAGGAGTTGTAGCTGCTCCATTCGTTAAAGGGTTCAAGGCCAGAGTGGGTGGGATCCTGAGCAACCTGGTCTAGTGGGAGTCATCCCTGCCCCTGATGGTGGTGGTGGGGGGCAGGGGGAGTAGGAACTAAATGATCTTTAAGGTCCTGTCCAACCCAAGCCTTCCTATGATTCTATAAAAATAATTAGCATTAAAGGTTCCATGAGAAAATAAAAAAAAATACTGTTTTCTTTTTACAGCCGTTATCTTCCAGATCTTATCACACAAGACCTTGACCACACAAAATAAAACGTAAATATATTTCCTAAAACTTCCATGTGTATCACTTGCTTAGACTGTTTTCTTATTAATAGTTGTTATTTATTTTTCTGGGTACTAAACTGTATTAAATGGGATGCAATTTAAAGCTACTTTTAAACTTTTTCCCATTAAAGATAATGTTTATTGTTAACCATTGGGATTTGTATTTATCTTGTAGTCAACCAAGACATGTAGTTTTAATTTTCTTCCACTTAGATGCATGTTGATTTCTACTTTTATGAATTTACTGAATACTGTGATGCACTAATGTTCTGCTTCGTCTTACAGTCCCATTTCATAATATTGTATTATTACAGGAATCACCTCCTATGCCGTAATTTCTGTGCATTTTCATGTTACAGCTGCTCTGAATTTAGTTGGTAAATTTTAGACAAAAAAATTATATACACATATATATATACATACACACACTTTAATTTTAGTAATTTTTTTTTTACATTTTGTACTTTCTAAGACAGTCAAGAGCCCACAAGTTCTTGATACCAGTATAGTTGTATCATTCAAAAGCTCACGGAGAATGCTGAGCCTCTATTCCAAGACACTATGGTCCAAAGAGGAATGTAATTGGACTTCTATCCATCATTTCAGGAATTACACCACAGCACAACTTTTGCTTTTTAAAAGTTTGCTTGCTAGATCAAAGAAAGTTTGGACTATAACTGCAGAAGACCTAGAATTTTCCATGGTTTTGAAGACTTCATCCTACAACTGTAACATGGAATCCAAGTACACCACTAAGTGTTATTCTTACATAGAATCATAGAATCATAAAACATTTAGCTTTGGAAGGGACCTTAAAGATCACTTAGTCCCAATCCCTCTGCCATGGACAGGGACACCTCCCACTAGACCTGACGAATACATAATGTATAAATAACTACATACATATAAAATATACTCTCATATACAAAGAGATTAGCCAGATTACTGGTGGTCAACCAGAATATGTAAGACGTGCCATCTTTAGGCATGAGTGTATATTTACGGTTATCAGAATAAACAATAGTGTCAGACTAACAGTAGAAAGACATGAAAAGTAACATGGAACAGTTTTTTCAATATACACTGCTGTCCTGGTAGCAATGGTTTCTAGAATTTTCTTTTTTCCTTTTCAAATGAAAATATGGAATTTTAAATAAAACTATCCACAGATTCTGTCTTACAGTTGCAATCAGTGGGGAGTTCTGAGTTTACTGTATTGCAGAAAGTATCCTGTAATATATTGTTGCTTAACTAAAAGAGTAAACTAAAAGCTCTAGTAACTTCTATTGTTGGCAGAAAACCAAAAAAATGCAGTATGTGTGGCTTATGAATTGGCTGATATTTAATGTAAAAATACACAGGCATAATAAACAACCCTTTCTTAATTTTAAATTGCTTTATTCTATTTGAAATTGTGTACACAATTCCTATAAAAATACATAGCACAGGATGAAACCAAAAGTTGCCACAAAAATAATGCAGTATTTTATGATTTAATTCATGTATCACACCATATCGCCTCATTCATAGATCAGTCAAAGAACTGTTTGCTAATGGGAAAGATTTTTCTGGAGAGGAACCTATTACAGCAAGACAGGTTTTTGAGTTTATATTTTTTGACTACACAAAGCTAGGAACAATAAAATGTTTTGTCTAAAAGCTTAATGAA
The DNA here is from genome assembly GCA_013397815.1 of Aleadryas rufinucha. Classification (NCBI taxonomy): domain Eukaryota; kingdom Metazoa; phylum Chordata; class Aves; order Passeriformes; genus Aleadryas; species Aleadryas rufinucha. The sequence continues at coordinate 338,933 of VZTH01000536.1, forward strand.
TTTAATAAAACACTTGTGATATTAGTCCACTAAAGTGCTTTCCAGTATTTATCTTATTTTTTTTCCTGCATAAAGGTTGAGGAGTTTATCTAAAAAAACCTCTTTATTTTAAATTTTTGTTTATCCTGGAACTAAAGGAGAATGATAGCCTCAATATTAGGTTTAGTGCACAGAGAAAGAAACAGAGCTTGAGACTAGTAGATTAACATACTCTTTATTCAGAAAAAGGAAATTGCCTTAGGAAGGATTTGAAACTTAATAAATCAGTTTCAAGAATAAAGCAGAACCCTTTATTGTTGTGCCACAAAGCTTCTTAAGGATATACTGATGTATTCCTACTGTCTACAAGCAAAAAATCTAAATGGAAATGGTGATTGTAATGGCAGAGAAACACTTTTCCTTGAATATTCAAATAGATGGTTTTAACCAGGAAGCTGTCAACATATATTTCCAATCATCTCATGGAAACCTAACTGTGACAGATGGCATCCAGCCTGCCTGATGTGAATTTTACCTGCTGTATATTCATTGATGATTTAAATCTCTGATACCTATCCCTATGTGCTTCTACATACACATCTCAGCCTATCTAGCCTTATCTTGAATTATACTGCATGTAAAAAACCTACTCTTCTGGCATGATAATGATGGTATAGCACAAATATTTTATACTAGGACTTTTTTTTTCTTACTTCTTTTTTTTCCATTTAGTTTCTAGGCAGAATCTATGACCTCTCCGGACATTTCAGTTCTTCTAGGTGAACACCTCTCATCCCTCTGGACCCTCTCAGAAGAATCCTTGGCAGAGTTACAGCATTCAGTCCATTTCTTTCTGACCTTTTCCATTTTTTCACTTTCTCATTTTCTTGATGGAATTTGAATTTCTTTTCTTTTCTTTTTGGACAGACTATTTTCATTTGCCTCTGACTTGATATTCTGCTACAGCAACTGAGTCTTTCCTTTCTCCATCTACACATTCTCCTACTCATTACCATGTTGTCGGTGTTCAGCATTCCTCCCTCACCTCACACACGTGGAGGTGTTATCTCTTATTCGCCTCCTTTGATTGCAACAGCCATGAAAGTGCTAGAGCAGGAAGGATGCCAGCATTTTAACTACTGTGTTGTCTAAACCTGAGCAGATGGTCTTCTAATCTCCTAAGAAGGGGAGGCTCAAATATGTGATAGTTAAATTCTTTGAGGTGAATTTGTAGAAAAATGGAGGCTTCTGAAATACATGGTGCACTGAGGGAAATGTTTTGAGGGGAAGCTGAGAGACAATTTTACTTTTATCCCTCCCTTTCTTTGGAGCATCGCTCTAAAATTTAGCCACTGCAAATGTAAGGCTTTGGCCATTTTAATTTCACATAAGCCTGACTATTGTATGCCCAGGATGAATAGCACTTCATCCTTCCTACTTAAAATCACAGAAGATTTCCTCACTAAATAGCGTCCATCTCCCAGTGTCACTGGTGCATAACCACTCTCCTAGGTTTCCTCTCATCAAGGACTGCTTTTGACATAACACGGTTGTATAATCTTGCCTCAAACTTCTGAGAAAAATGCTAAGTTGTGAGAAAGGGCTGTGAAAAAGTACTAAGCTAGAAAAGAACGGTAAAATGACAGGCAGAGGTAAGTTTTTTGAGTCAGGGATAGTTGGCATCTCTATGATTCCAAGACAAAAACACTGACATGAAAAGGTATAAAGATGGCAAATCAGCAGCACTGAGGATTAGCAATGGAGGCTGTCTGGCCAGCACAGACTTGCTGCATGATTTACAGAGGATTGTAAGCGTATTAATACTTATTCTCCTTTCTTTTTTCTCTTTTTTTTTTTTTTTTTTTTTTGGTCCACATTTTCCGTTGTGCGTAATAGTCAAAAATAACTGTTTTATACTCTTCCAATGTGTACATCCTTCCTGCAGTGTCTTTGTTCATGGTAAAAGTTGTCCAAACACAGTGACACTGAGAAGGCAAGTCACAGACATCAGCTGAGCAAAGGCATCAGCCCATCAGTCAAGGCAAAATGTCAGGTGGTGATTAACCAGGAAGATTTACATAATAGCTACTGAGTAGGAAGCTTCTCCCTAGAAATAAACATCACTGAGAAAAATTTGGGCCATAAAAATTCTTAACATATGTAAATGTAGAGCTGAACACTTCACTATCATTCTTTTCTCAGTGATCACTAGACCACTATGCCACTAGTACAGAAAACAGGACGTTGTACTAAGGAACCAAAGAAAAAAAAATAATTTACTTTTGTCAATTCCATTAAATGACAGATATGGACCCTCCTTGTCCCAGTCTATCATAAAATACTGATGCAAAATAAAAAGGAAAATACATTTTCCCACTGCAAGCATATTGTACCTTAAGACTCTGGATTCAGAAATTTCTAGGCAGATGTTTTTCCCTCCTATATTTGATGTCACATCACCCATGATGATTCAGTGAGCCACTTTCATCCACAAGTCCACAAATGAAATCTTCTCTGTTAGTAGCAAGGACAGAACTCTGTTGCATTCAAATTTTAAAAGTCAGATGACCACATAGATCTATGAACGACTAAGTATTTGATCAATCATTATTTAAGTATATTGCAAATAATGAAGATTTGTGCAAGGCAGTATTGCACAATGACTGAGACAGATTTCTGTAGGATACACTTATTTTAGCACTTTATAATAGTTCCTGCCCTTATATCCCTGAATAGATCTGAAATAATTAAACTGGTATTAAATCACATTATTACTTTAATTATTAGACATTATTATCATCTTTTTCTCATTTAGGGATGCTCTTTTTTGAGGTAGCCAGATGTGCCAAAACCTCTTGCATTGTAGAAGGCAAATGTACCCAAATGAACACCTGTGACTAAAAAATGAAAAAAAACTCAGAAAACAAATGCACAAGTCCTCTTTGAATCCCAAGTCAATACCTACAACGCCTGGCAAACAACCAATTAAGACTGAATGCAACTTTTATTCCTTGTATCAAATAGTATTTCCCATGATGTTGTTTCCTGAATTTTAAAATTTTTACAGTAAAAAAATACTGCATATTCTATTTCCCTTTGCTATTTAATATATATGTCATGATCTGCCTCTAGAAAGAGCACATATCCATAAACAGCAAATAATATTTGTAACTGTCTGAGGGAATTTAGATGATTTTAAGTTGTTCTCTGCATTTGTGACCCACATTTGTCCAGGTACTCTGAATATTTAAAAATGTATATCACAGTATAGATTTTAAACGTGAAATTTATATGGCTACATGCAGAAATACATGTTTCTGGTACAATGATAATAGTGAGTTTTCTAAGATTCTAGTGTTTTTTAATAAAATTTGAGCCCAAAATACTGATTAACAGTTTTCATGCTGCATGTTTGTTTCATGACTGGTATTGAAACAACAAGAGGGAAGGAACATGGAGCAAAGAATAAGAGGGAGAGGTTGTTTGAGAGGTCTTTTTGTAAGCAGTGTTGACTAGAGATGGGAAGTCAAGCAGTTCCTTGAGATGTAAGGTGGAGAGCAGATATGTGGAAACATGACAATGGGTGCTGTGTCTGATTGCTTGCATCCAGAGGAATAGCTTGAGAGGGAAAATGCACAGCTGGTGTGAGCAGTTGAAGCAGTCTGGGACAGGAACACAAAGGAGGAGCAGTGGTTGTAGGGCTTTTAGCATAAGGGAATACATACAACAGAGATCCATACTGAGGCAGGATTCCTCTTTTGGCATTCTTAAGAGAAACAAGAAATCCTAATGACATCATTCCCATGTTCTTGAACACCTTCAAAACCTTCTGAATAAAGCATGGATGTGCCAGTGTTATTCCACATAATAGGATTTTTTAAAGTCTAGTTTTTAAACTTGCAAAATCTGAGACAAAAGAAAATTATGCTGCCTTAAAGGAATGTTATTCTCTTCTGAAAGTGAAATATACGAGGCTTATGTAACAATACTATTAAGATTGAACTTAACTGCTTTAGCTCAGATTCTTTCTGTGTTTATTTGTGTGATCTGTTTTGTTTTCCAGTCACTGGGGTACTGGATATCTTCATAATCTTTCAGATTCCTATCTTCACAGCATTCTTGTGAACCACTACTCCGCACTGGCAGGGCCACACCTGTAGTGCTGTGTCCACTTCTGAGCTCCCCAAGACAAGGGACATGTGGAGCGACTAAAGAAAGTCCTCCAAATGGCCACAAGGATGACTGCAGCACCTCTCATATGAGAGGCTGAGGGACCTGGAGCTGTTTAGCCTGGAGAAAAGAAGTCTTGGTGGGGGTCTCATAAATACGTACAAATATCCAAAGAAAGCAAGTAAAGAAGATGGAGCCAGGCTCTTTCCAGTGGTGCCCAGTTATAGGAAAAAAGGCAATGGGCACAAACTAAAACACAGGAAGGTCTCTTTGAACATGAGCAAAGAGTTTTTATCTGTGAGGGTGAGAAAGCACCAGCAGAGTTTGCCCAGAGAGATAGTGGTGCCTTTATCCACAGAGAAATTAGAAAGCTATCTGGACATGGTTCTGGACAACTGGCCTTTTTATAAAAAGTGGCTTGCACCAAGTGACTTTCAGAGGTCCCTTCTGACCTCAACCATCTGTGACTCTGTGTGAGAATAGTATCTCATAGTGTTTCTCATTTCTGCATTTAAAAATCTCAGTAGTAAGGATGGGATCCAGACCACTTAAATTCACCAGATCTCTTCCAGTCTGACCTGGAATTTTCCTTAGTAACTACAGCTCACCTATATGTGACCCTCTTCTGTTCATGTAAGGTTGAAATTAGAGTAAGAAGAATTTTTGACCTTAATATTTATATAATATGCTTTCTATTCCCTGCTTATAGGATTTACAAAAAATTGGGGGTGGGGGTGAGGGTCTTTGCTTTTTTTTGAGTTGAGGTTTTGTTTGTTTGGTTTGCTTGTTTGTTTGTTTAACTTCTTGTGCATTACCTTTCCCAATCTGCCTCCAGATTCCCTCTCATCCCTCATGCCCCCATTGCTGTTCCCCAGAGCCTCCTCAGCCCCTTGCTGCCACTTGTCACCTGGCAGACAGAAGAAGTAGGTAGACCCCAGGGCTCTGTTTGTCTGCTGAGGACAATCCTGTGTCCTAATTCTGTCACGCATGCCATGAGCTCACTATCACTGCTTGTTATAAACTGTAGATCTGCATGTAGACTTGTAATGAGAAACCCCACAACCTAAAGGTTTGCATAAAGGTGGACCAATTTTTAGAGACACTGCACTTCAGCAGCTCTCATTGACCTCAGTGATGGCTTTTTCATTAAAAGGTGTGCACAACACACTTTTAAAGCCAAACACACAAGAGAACATTTAAAAAGAAGATGAGTAGCCTTAAAAAACACAGCAAAATAACTAAAAAGAATGACAATATTACCAACTGATTTAAACTTAATTTTCTGAAATAAAATTTGTGTTTCAAAGTTAAGCAGTGAGTGCATAAAACCTTAATTATCACAGACATACCACACATAAATAAACATGTATTTACATGTATATGTTTCCATCAATCTACCTACAGCAAAGTGAGCTGTCTCCAGTATTTGACACCTGCTATTTGTGATTTTATACCTTGATTAAAATGTGTATGTTCATTGAAGTATGGTATTTTGGTACAATCTCTGCTACAATAATAAAGACTGTCTACAACATTTTACTCTAGTTGCTTGTCACCTTTCTGAAATAGCAGATATTTAGGGTTGACTAGATCTGAATTGCCTGTTGAAGCAACACTGTGTGGAGCCCACAATCTTAATTTAGGTCCCCAAGTTAGATGCCAGAAGTTAGATGGTGTGAATACCCCCCTCAGACAACAAGCCATAAAAAGGAACAGCAGCTATGTATAGAATGCAGAGAAGGCTAATATAAATGTCCTGAACAAAAATGCTCTATGTCTATATTTGGCAAGTGAAAGCTTGTTCCAGGGACTTGCTCACACACTGCAATTCCAGTGAGAGCTTCAAGAGAAGCTCTGCACCTCCCAGCACTGGGCCTTAATAGATCAAGCATTTCTGTCTGCTGCCGTGCTCCACCTTGCCTGATCTCAAGCAGAGTTATTATAAGAACAGGGATTACACATAATTTCCCTCTACAGTACTTTGAATTATTTAATCAACGTGCTTTACTCCACAAGCTGTTCCAGCCATGCTTGTGAGGATTTAAATCAGAAGATTGCACTGTTACATGAGCAATCCTTGGGGGAACAAAGCGCCCTGCTGTATTCTCAGTTAGAAAAATGCCATATTCTGCTTAGAGCCATCGCACAAATGATGGTTCCTGGTCTGACATCTGACATATTACTCCAGTATTCTCCCAAGTTTCATTATGATGTCATGTTGATCATACTGCTGTTAGTAAATTTGGGAACAGCTCACTTCCTGCTGGCAGGTACAGAAAGAGAAGATCCAGATACATCTGATACTAGGCATCTGTCATTATAACTGTCAGGAAGATAAATACAAAAGTGTTTTACTGGCCAGACAACATTTCCCAGAATTTTTAGCTTCTATGCTGCGTCTCGACATTATTATTAATGTTGCAATGGATACTTCAATTATGAACTCAAAATGAGATTTTTAAAGTAAAACAATTGTAAAAAAGGATGCCCACCTTTTTCTTCTTGTAGCAGTATCATTACAGTCCTTCTTTTTCACCATCAACATTAGTGACCATTTTCAATTTTTAATTCTACAGCCCATACTACTATTTATAAATCAGTTGAAAGAGTATTTTGATAGTAAAAATAATATATTTTTTATCTTTTAAAAAAAGATTTTTAATTCCACTGTATGATTTACTCTACCTAAAATTATTTCCTTTAAAACTGAAACATTTACTTTAATTGGTGTTTTCTGATGTTCAGCAATTTCAATTGCTTAACAACAAACCTTACCATGTCTTTCAACATCTATTTTCAAGGTAAGAATGCAGTCTAAAGGGGAGACACAGAAACTACAAATGAGCTTGTGATGCTAATTTAAAGCCAATTTATTTCAACATTAGTCCTAGAATTTCAGGACAGGACCCTATTATTTGAGTTCAATTGACATTATCAGTTTTAAAGTGGCTTTCAATTCAATATTTAGGGACTGTTGCCAAAGGATCTCTTTAACTAAATCAGAGGCCATATATAAAACCATTTGTTTTGGAAGATTTATCTAAAAAGAGTGTAACCTTTGAATTGGCCTGAATCCTCTTGAATGAGAAAATAATAAACACAATAAGGCCCAGGTTCATAAATGGTGTGTGCAATTTTGGACTGACTTAAGAAACAAATGACTTGTAATTCTGACTAACCAGAAGGAAATCAAGGAAACTACCAGATCTGTGAGGAGGATGAGCCATAGTTTCCTTGTTGTGGTGGTCAAATACACAGGATTTTCAGTCAGCAGCAGCAGTTCACACCAGTATCACAGGCACTGATATTTAGTCCCATATTTGTCATTGCCTTCCTCCAAGATATCAAGAAAATTACTTAATTTCTCTCATTTGGTATCCCCTGGTGTAAAATGAGTTGACAGTTATATATATCTCTCTAATGTCAGAAGAATATATTTGTGAAATATTCTGAGATCCATTTATATAAAGTTCTAAAAATGTCTTATTGTATACCAGTACACAGAGAGAAGTTTCCGACATCCTAGTTGCAGGCTTTGACAAAGGTTTAACCTAAGGCTGTATGTGGTTTCTGTGTTGTGTATTGTTGATGTTTATAAGAAATGCCGATTTCAATACTTCCAGCAAAGCGTCACCCTCTGGACTGAGTTAATCTCTCACCATCCACCCTGAGAAGAGGATCTCCATCCTGTGTCTCCCATTTCTCAGGAATATATTTTTTAAAAATTAAACCAGATTTTTTTTCTTGTTAGTATAGGAGGAAACAGAAAATATTTCTCAAAATATGATGAGATTTCAGCATCAATGAATTAAACTACATGGAATATATTTTTCCTTCCTTAATGATGTCCAGCAAAATGAACAGCTCACCCCTACTTGGTGTTCAGTATCATCTTCTAGGTTTTTTCAGGTATTAGCTTTAGAAGTTGTTTTCAGTGATGGTATCTTGGCATCAGGTTTTCATAAATTCCTAGTTCATAAACCCAAAACAATCTCAGCAATCATTATTGTTTACATAATACAGATTTCAGGGCTTCCCTGAGGTTAGTTCTTGTCCAAATGTCGTTCAGAACAAATGATTTTTACCCACAACCTCAGTACTGTCACGGACAATTTTACTTTAGGTTTTATTTTATAAAGAGAATACATAGAGCTACCTCAGTCTTTTAACATATATTTTGCTTTTCACTTGCTTAAACACTTTATGAAATTTCTCTGTACTCTTTCTATATCAATATTCTTCATGTTGTTTTCAAATGGGTACAGGATCAGTGGGGAATTTTATCAACACTACAGAAGCAATGGAAGGACTTTATCTAGGGATTGATACAGGTCTGTGCATAAAGTCTGAGGACCTTATTAGGATTTTGCCACTTTACTTTCTATAAAATTTACTATTTATTTCAGCATTTATCGGTACTCTAATTTCTGTATCAACTGAAAACTTTTTTATATATGTATTTTTGTATATATATTTATTCACTATATACTAACTAAAAGGAGACTGACCTCTTCAGAATAGCAGAAGATTCCTTCTACATTTTTGTTTGATGTGTTATCTAGCTAGTACTTAACCCTTTTGATTTATTGGTAAATTTTTATTTCCCCATTTTTCATATAAAAATAAATAACAACACTAAATCTTTGTTTCAATATAAATTATTTCACTGTTATGAAATATCAATAAAATTAATATATTCATTTGAAATATGAAATTGAAAATATTCATATTCAAATGAAAAGATTAATTATTTTCAATATAAAATATGATCAATATTTATCAAAAGAAATTTTCTTATTATTAAAATGAAACTGTGTTTGAAGGGAATAATTTTTCTTTTCTCTTTCTGATTGTCTTTTATTATATTAACCTTGGTTAATACTTTCTTAATTGAGGTTCATTTATTGTTGTATTGCTTTTCCTGTAAGTTTATATTTCCCAGGTTGGCTTATTTCCTCTCCTTAGATAATGATAAAACAACAATTATTTTCCATGCTTACAGAATTTCTCTAGTTGTTCCACGGAAAATAAAAAATCACTAGCAATAATCTAGAGAGATTCTTGATTCCAAGACTCTTAGATGCAAGGTAACTACAGATGGTAAGTTGAAATTGTTTAACTCCAGTAGCTTCTGTTTAACCTCCAGTTACAATTGAAGCAGAAAATGCTTTTCCTTATCCTGTGATGTCACTAGAACATTTGGCTTTTTCCCCAGAAAAGAAATACTTATTGAACTGCTTTTTTCCTTCTTCTTGAGAATTATTACTATGCTAAACAATTTCCATTTTGAGTGATGAGTACTCTAAAATCATACCTGTATCATAATGAAACTACAGTCCTGAGTTATTTATGTTAATTCATGAGGTTATGCAAACCAGTGTCAGATATTTTGAATCAAACTCCATGAAGCTTTGTACATCTTTGTGAAGCAATGAATATTCTCTGTATGACAGACAATCCTAATTGATAATCAGTATCTCAGCAATCAATATTCCTGGGAAATTAGGAACTCTTAAATAAGTTTGTTTACAGATGCACATGCATACACACAACACATGCACAGTCACTTTCCATTTATACCCGTGACTGACAGAAACTGAGCCCTCATCTAAAAATATCTTTCAAAAGACTTCAAAGAGCTTAGAAGTTTTTACAAGAAGTACAGAGATGACTCCATTTTCCTTCCATATGCTGGGGAGATGTGAATAATTAAAGTTCAATTCATAGGTGTATAGCACCTAATGCAAATATTCATAGTTATTATTTTGATTTTATAGTAGTATTGCATTTGCAATAGACACATGGAAAGGATTACATGAAGTGCAGGGCTCTAGAGATACTGGAATATGAAAAACAAATTATTCTAATCTGGATATGTAGGAAGCATCAACACATTTATAATATCAAAGAAACACCCGGAATTAACTTGAAATAAGAACAAAATAAGAAACAGACAACATTAAAATGTCTCTAGGAAACACAATGCCATATAATTTAGAAGAAAACTAGGATAGATAACAATAGCTAGAAGCCGAAATGGTTTAGGATGCACCTGTGAAAGGAATTTTTTCAGGTTGCTAAATATAGGAGATACATTCATCCTTGATATAATAAAAGATCAGACCTTTTACTTCAAAGAATCTAAGATGTATAAATAGGAAGAGAGAAAAAAAGTGTGTATATATATGTGCGCATGTGGTTTCAGTTTATGAAGACGCAAGTCCTTCTGACGCACAAGAGGATAAACCTCTAACAAGCTGCAGTGCTCAGAGGAAGGAACTCTGGCAACAAGTGTCCAATGCTGGATACCACATATTTCTACTTTCTTTAATGGCATGGTTGTATATATAAAATCTGTGTGTTGTCTAGATCAACAGATAGCCTACACTTAGGGCAGATATGACTTCACAGTTTTATTCTTTTGTATTGATTTGATAGAATCCTGTTTAATGAGGAAATAAGACTATTACTGGAAAATTCTTGAAAATTCATTTATCCTGATAAAAATTATATCAGACTTCTATACCTGGATTGTCTTGTAGTTTTGTGAAAAGCACTGCTCTGTGAGCGGTGATGAGATCAGCACAGGTTCTCAAAGAAAACCTGAAGTTCAAGCCCTTATCCTGTGTGTTTTTTCCTCAAGTCTGCTTGTAATGATGTATTTACTCCTCAGCAGGAATTCAGAATAGGGCACAGTCAGATATACATGACCTTTATGAACTGGAAAAACATGTTTAATGTTCAAAACACTTTATTTCCTTTCATTATTTTAAGCAACATTTAAGATGTGCCCAAAAGAAACAGTATTTTGCAGAAAATTACTCAGGAAGATGCTCCCCTGAAGGAGGCCATTGCTGCAGTGTAAAGATCCTATCTAGGTGACAGAAAGCAGCTAGCCGTGGATGAGACGAAGTCAGCAGGGAATATGCATTGGCAGTTCCTGAGTGGCGGATGACCTTTGGCTGCCCCTATGATCCCAAAGCTGCAGTTCAATTTTCCATTTCAGCTTTACCCAGTGAACAAGGTCAGCCTATACTGCCTGTGACAGATTGATATCTTAGATGCACGGACATTTCAGGGGGTGCACAGGGTTCCCTTACATAACCCTCCTTTCTCTTTGTGGGAGCTTTCTTTATTCTCTTTATTAACCTACTGTTAATTAATTTTTACATTATGGATTTTCAAAAGACAAAATAAAACCAATATTTCAGCAATGATTTAGTGACAGCTTTAATGATGTGATATAGCATATTTTTAGTTTTTTTTAAAGCTTAAAATCCTCACGGTTGCTGCAACAGGATGGTGTAAATTAAAGTTAAAATGTTGTCTGATGAGGCTGTTATATATTACTTTGGTGGGATGTAAAATCGTTGTGGCTGTTTTCTCAAGGGCTGCTTTTTTTATGAGAATGAATTACATCATTGCTTCATAGAAAGCATTTTTCTGCATGACCAGGAGGCACACAGGGTGAGAAAGAGATGCCTGTCAGCAGCCAATAGGAGATGCTGCCTCTTACCATTACTCCATGAAGACATGCTCCTAAGGGCATGTTTAATTTTGAGCATCAGTGGTCCCACTAAAATCTTGAAGACTAGTCATGGGATTAGTGTTCTTTTAGGATGTCCTTGTACATTTGGGACATTTGGGGGACAATGGCATTTACAAGCAGGCTTCCCCCCTTTCCTTCTCTCAACCTTCTCTTTCACAGGTTTGTAACACACCAAAACAATAGCCTGCATTCAGTTATCTCTGCTTTAACAAACATAAGCACATCAAGGACAGCAGTTCTGATGCTGCTCCCTTACTGCAGATGTCACTTATCTTAGTGTGTACATCCATGTCATTTAGAGAGAAACTGCGCCCACACCAGAATCACTCTATTAATGCCTCTAAGAAGGGCAAAGACAACTTTGTACATCAGAGTGATGTTTCTGATCACATATAACCCTTTCCTTCCAAAACTCAGGTTGACTGGTTAAACAGAAATAAATCCTGTCATTGACAGTGTAGCACAGTATTTTTTAACAACAGCAAAAATAATACTTAAAAGTAAAGGAATTACATGGTGGAAATGACTGAAGGTTATTTAGTAAAGGTTTGATTGTATCCACAAGGTGCAGTCATTTCTTGGGTTAGTATAGAGTTCTAAACTTAAGAAAGAAAAAGGGCCATAGCAAAAGGTTTCAGAGAGAAGAGCTCATGGACTTTTGTATCTTCATCTACAATTAATTTTTTCATCTGCCACTGCCACATGGTGTACAAGAAAGAAGGCAAAACCACAGCTCCCCCTTCACAGACCAGCAGGTCTTGAGAGGGAAGGGGAGGAGAGGGTGGCAAACTGAACATGAGGTCTGTGTGCAGAGCCAACTTTTCTGGCAGACAGAACAGGAGAAGGCAGGGATAGAAAGAAAGGTTGTTTGCATATGTCAGCGGTGCCTTTAGAGCTCCAGAACAGCCCACGAGCTAATTGCAAACTGTCCTGCGTGGCTAAACTGCACTGACAGACAAAAACCACTATTTGACAGTGTGATATTTATATAAAAACCAAATTAAAGCCGTTTAAAGTGGACATAATACTGAAATGATCTGCTAGAACTGAAACACTCAGGTATCTCTTCTGTCTTAATCAATACACAAGACACATCAAGGTCATGCTTCAGAAGCAGCATACAAATTAGAGCCTGTTTCCTTACAGGAAAACCACATGAAGCTGAAGAACATACCTATAGAAGAAAAAACCTGATGAATTCTACTACTAACAAAGCATTACCTAAGGCTTTGAAAATTCTTGCCTATGCTGTTAAACTGAGAACATGGCAACATTAACATTTACATTGGTGAGGTGCATTTGGTGCACCTGTTCTCAGCCCTTTTCTTCTCCTTACAAAGGGTTCTGGGTAAAGCACTGTGAGAGATAGTGGGTACAAGAAATACTTTTATTAGGGCAAAGGGGTGTCTAACCAGGATCCTACATGAAGAAAATGCAAGAACTAGGCTTATCCCCTGTTATAAATTAATGACTTCCCTTCAGATCTTGATCAGTCAGCTTGTTCTGGGACACTGTCTCCCCAACACTTCTCTTTTATAAACCTTGTAGCTGATGAGTTCTTTTTTCCTCACTGTCCAACTGTGCAATTGCCTCTGTGAAGTCTTTATTCCCTGACAGCTTTCTAATTCTAGGTGCTGCTGCTTCCTGCAGGTCTGCTTTCTCCTACCACTGGCCACCCAGCAGCCCTGAGTCCTAAAGGAGGTGCAGTAAAAATCCACAGCAAACCATGAAACAACAATGCAGAGAGTATCAGATTAAGTAGTGGTGTCTTGGGAAGGATAATGCCTTCCTGTTGTCATAATCGTTTCAGCTCCCTCTGTGCAGTAGCATGGACTCCAATATAACAAACCAGGCTAATCTTGTACTCCAGGACTTTTCTATGATGCAGATAAGGTTGGCAGCTGCTGCTCTAGATGCATGTAACAGGAACCAGGTACAAGTTTTCTCCCTTGAACAAAGACAGTTGGTTTTCTGCAGTGTTAGTTTATCTGTCCTTCACTGGATAGATGAGTGCAGGGGTTCCTCAAATCCTTGCATGCTCCATGGACTGCCCAGGCTCTGTCTGAAGGACAATCCGCACAGTCAGTCTAGTCATGCCCACTTCACACCAAACTATTCAGTGTGCTTGGACTTGAAAACATCAGAAGAGAACATCAGTTCAAGATGCAGCATGGACATTGTACCCAGACAGAATTTACAGAATACTGAGAAACCCACTCCCACTCCCTTCCTTTCTATGCCATTCCCGGCAGAAACCAGCACCACAGAGCTGTGGGCTACCACCAATCCCATTAATGCTGCTTGGCTCCTTATCTGCTTCTGACAGAATGCATACAGAAATCTCTTGCTTAGTGACTGGTGGAGCTCTGGCCACTTACAGTAACAGTCTTTGAGACTGACAGCCTTCTGCGCCCGAAAGGATCAGAAATATGTCTGGGAAAGAATTTGAATCTTAGCTCTGACACTGCTTGCCTGTATGACATTAGAAATATCAGCATCTTACCTCGGGGTGCTGTGTGGAAAATAATAATGCATCATCCTAAATCCCCCAGAGACTGGTTCATACCTCCTAAGCCCAATTGCCTCAGAGAGAAGACTTAAATCATATTCCAGGGGGTATTAAGCTCTGAGAGATATCAGAGTGTTTATGAGGTCTAAGCTGAGGACTCTTGCCAATTCTATTTTGAGAATAAGCTCTGCTACCTTTCAAGAAAATGGTTTGGAATGACACAAAAAGCAACTCTGGGAGGGCCCCTTTTCTTTCCACTCCTTGCTACTGTTTTTCTGACAAATCGTGTGACTCAACCCCAGAAGACTGTACTAGACTGAAGCTTCTTATGAGAGCTATATTGATCAAGGGTGGCACGTCTACCTAACAGCTCCCAATCATAATTTGATTTATGCTCCTATGTGCTATTATATATATTACAGTCCTACACTCTGTGCTCTATATTCAATTATACTCCCATATGTTTGGTTCCTATATGTCATAAAGAAGCTCTACCTGGTTTAGCAGGATTAGGAAAAAGTAGCAGCTGTTCTTCCAGCTAAACCTATTTCATTTTATTCAGAAAGATTCAGCAAGTATAAAGATATTCCTACCCTTTAAAAAGTGTTTTCTCTGTGCTTCTTTCAAGAAGCCTAAGGATAACAGATCTGGTTCTCAGTAGATGAGAAGGATGAAAATTCAAGGAGAACTCTACTCTGTTGAGCATCAGAGGAAGAAAAGTAAGAATCTGAGATGTCAAGGATGAGAAAAATATAGAGAGAGAAATTTGAGAGATTAGAGAAGTACAAGACAAGTGGAGAACAGGGCAATGCTTGGAGTGACAACAGTGATGGGAAGACAGTGGGAACCAAAACAAGTTTAATGTCCTTCAACCTAACTTTGTGCTCAGAATAGCTGCAAATGGAGATTAAGCTGCTGTGCTTCACTGAGACTGATTGCTATTTATAGACCCATATTTGTCCTAGTTCTGCAGCATTTATGCATTTTTTTCTTACATTAGAGCAAACACTAAAACCTGAAAACATTTCCTCTCAATGTACAGTGCACCATGGAGAACATATTTCAATTTCAAAAATGATATTTTGATACTAAGCTACTTTCAGTGATTTTTAATGATTTCTAGATAGGTAGAGAATTTTAAGTTTTAGATTACATAGGTAAGAATCATCATTTGTAAAATGTTTTAAAAAGTGTAATTAATTATATCTCATATTTAGGAAATATGTTTTTGACAATAAGGATTGTGCTGTTTATTTTCACAGAGAAAGAAAGAACTTTAATTTTACTTCTTTTTCAGGTTTTCATCTTGCATCTAGAAATGAACATCACTATTAAAAAAGTTGAAAATTTCAAGGTATTCCTAATATTCCTTAGTGAAAAAACTTGACAAATATAACAGCTATCAATTTACTAAGTGTCCTAGCTTCCATGGTTTTTATTTTTTTAAATTCGAGCTCATTTATGAAATTATTTAACCCTATCACATACCAGTTTTTAGTCAGAAATTCTCATCGCTGTAAAAAAATGAATAATGACCTGGTATAGTTTGTTTCAAGAATCAAAAATAGAAGATTGTGCATTCACAAGACAATCACTTAGTATCTTTCTGTAAACATTCCAGTAAGAAATGGAGGAGCTCAGTTTATCAGTAACCTGAAATAAAATCAAGCAATCATCTTGTAACCTTCTATATTTAAATCTTCAGATGTTCACACAATTAGATTTTAAATAAACGATTTAAGTAAATTTTACCCTAGTGAAAAGAAAAGAAAATGACCTCTAGAAGAAAATAAAGCTACAAAGAACAGAGGTGAGTAACTCAGACTGTGACAGGAAATCTGCATCAATTATTAAAAATGTAATACTGGCTTAAATGTTAGGTATGATAAGAAAGGCTGAATTTTGCTGAGAAATGCATTCCAGCACAACAATTTTAGTATCTGAAAGTATTCTAAGATATTATTTGACTAGAATATGGAGGTGGAACTGGCAGAAAGGAAACACTGGAGCAGTAGGCAGGAGGTGAGAGGGGGTCATGGGAGTGACAAAGTTGGGGAAGTAGATGTGAGAATAGCCATAAGTAAATGCAGAAATGTAAGACGCATAACAGCAAATGAGAGAGCTACCTTAAGATACAGTGTTAGGAGAGTTTAGATGAAGGGGTATCTATAATAAATGACAGTATGATAAATTAGGAAAAACATGGGTCTTGTTTCCTATTTAGATGGTTTATAACCTCAGAAGCCTGAAGGCTCATCTTGTTATTGTTCCAAGAAGGGGACAGGGGTAGAAAAGACTTATGCCTCATTATTTGTTCTGCTGTGAGGGACAATAGCTATAATCACCAATTTATAACCTCTATTTACAGCAGAAGGTTGTGCTGATTACTTTTGAGGGGAAAAAAAAAAAGACATGGTCATCTGGAATGATGCTTAATGACTAAATAATGTAATAAACTATTGACGCATCTTTTCTCACGCAAAGAAGAGGAAAATGAAGTGTTACAATAGCTCATATCAGACATGAGACACAGCCAGCTCTTTGTACCATATTCAAGAAGCACTCGGCTCTCCTGGCTGTGAAAGCAGAGCCTTGGCATGCTCCCTACCCTGACTCACCCTTCTAGTTCATCTCAGGTATTATGAGGAAAGAGACAATGGTGGGCATAGGAAGAGATAGGAGGACAAGGAATTGAGTGAGACTACAAGAAAAAATAGAGGACAGACTGCAAAAAAGAGAACTGCATACATCTAAAGAAAAATTATTTAAGCCAATTTAAACAGTATGTCTTGCCATGATAAGAAAAATGTATCCTTGGAAAAACATCTTAAAATCCATCATGACTCTTTCCCATAAGCTTGCAGGACTGTTAAATGAGCCATGTGGTAAATTGTGATGCCTTATTTTAATCCTTTATTTCCTCTATGATGTAGGGATATTTATCCCTCTCATCTGTTGTGGTCTTTTTAGTTTGAGAGTATGAGTTCCCTAAGGACTAAAATTGAGGGCCAGATTTCCAGATAGCATAAAATGTTGGAAACATCTTGACTCCAGCAGCACTTCTGTTTCAATGGCACTACTAATAACTGGTCATGTTTTTTATAGACTACCTAGCACTAGACTACTCTGCAGGGTACCACAACAATGACTGTCATTAGGAGTCCAGGAAAAAAAAAGAAATCTACACCATGGAGATACACTATTTTTTCACTCAAGGAAAAAAAAAGATATTTTTGCATTCTTGAAAAAGAGTGAAAAACATGCAGTAATTTAGATTTGATCTTTACCAATGTTTAGATGTGTGTCTTGAGTAATTTTCCTAGAAGACTTCCCATTTAAAAGTCTACTGTCAAAACATTTGATGGTGTTCTGGACTTTCTGTTCTCTGTGAAAAATCCACCGAGATATATTAAAAAAAATTCTAGGAAATCTGTGTGAAAAGTGTAGTTTAAAATTACTTTTGTCCTTCCCATGTTATTACAGCATTTTGAAGAACATCTGTGCTTATGTAGTCACGTCAACAAAGTAATCTTGAGGGGAAAAAAAAGCTCCCCAATCATTCCTTATAAAACAGTTATGCTTTCATGTTGCTTTTATAACTGGGTCCATAATAAAACCCCACAGAAAAACTTCCGCAAGGATTTAAGGTCTTTTCAAAACAGTTTATAGGAATATAAATGCCCGCTTGGCATAATACAGGATAATAATCAGGCAGGGAATTGAATATTTTTCCTTAAAATATTTTTACTCCAAATCCAAACCTAGAAATTCCATTTTTTAACCTGACAGTGCTATAAAAGGCAATCTCATGAAGAAAATATCCTGTAAGACATTTTACATGTAAGGCATGTTTTACAGTGAGTCTATGGTATACAACGTGGTAAATCCCCCAAACCCTTAAACAATAAAATAAAAGGATAGAAGATGACCTTTTTCTGGTCTCATATACTAATGGATTTTTAGTTATAATGCAAATATAACACAAATAAAGGTCATAGAATGCTAAGATCCATAAAATGCTTTACTGTAACAGTCATATTTGAGGAATGTGTATGATTAACATTACATAAAAGTGACCTTCCCTTTAATATACAGGTATTATCATTCCCAGTGTGAATGACCTCACTTTGAGATATCTTATTAAATCACAGCATTTTAGAAGACACTCCCTTATTTGCTTCCTAATGTAATTTTTGAGACATTGTAACCCAATGACTGTTACAATAGCTGTAAAGCTTCCTGTATGCATCTGTAGGTGACCTACTCACATTGCTTAATCTTGAGAGCAAAATGAAGTGACCCTCCTCCAGCAGTTTTTATTGTAACTAGTTTTCCACTTCTTCGCCACAGCAACTACAGCACACCTATTTTAAATAGCCTCAGCACTACATTAGAACATTCCACACCTGAAGGATATAAAGTGAAAAACTCTTTAGAGTATAGTAGAATAAACATGCAGCTATGTAAGTGAATTTTTAGGTTTTTTATCGAAGTCAAAACCCAAGTAGAAGCAATGTCCTAACTTTCTACATCCTTAGGTCTTGAAACTGAGTTCTAACATTTACCAACCTAAAATTTTATACTGTCTCTCAGCCAATTTAAATGAGAAGTAGACCTCAAAAAAAACCAACCAACCAAAGAAACAAAAATACAACCAACCAACCAAAATCTCAAAAATACAACCTCGAGCAAAGAGACTCACAGCTGTTCTTGTGCTTCAGATACCTCTTGTTCCCCCCCAAAAGTGTACTTTGATTAACCTATTTCTCTACAGAGCAGAGGAGCAATAATTCTACAGCACAATTTACCTTCCCATGTAACCTAAAAGGGTATATGGACAGAAGGGAAGACAACTGTGTAGCCGCCTAGAATATAACACAGACTGCCTCTAGCAAAGGAACATAAGGAGCTAATTACCTTGAAGGTGCAAACTAATCAAGTTAAGGTGATAGTCTCTCACATTATTCACAGAAATAGCCGAGACGAGGTTACTGAAAATAGTGAGAAGTTGCTGATGAAATGGACAGTAACATTTCACAGCCCATGCCCAACGGGACCAGTCCTCAGTCCTAACATCCATTCTGTCTTACTGGTCCTAAAGTTCAGATGTCCCATCTAGCATTACATCTGAGCTGAACCCTATATGTAATAAAAAAACCATGAAATTGTTCTTTCCTCACGTCTGTGGCAACCTGCTGCTTTTCCAGCTGTTCACCTATCCCAAAATGTAGAAACTGTACGTAAAGCTTGAATAAACAAATCCATACAGCATGGATATGGGTTCAGCTGGATTAATCTGTTTACATGACGTAGTCTTTTGCACATACATGATTTAAATATTTAGGACAGAAAAGGATCCTGAGCATCTCTCTAATAGGGCTGTCTCATACCTAAAGGGCTTAAACCAAAATTCCTCGAAGAAAAGGATTGTTTGTGGACAGCACGTGCTTTGGAGAGGCAGGTCTGCATCAGATTCTTTAGATTAGACCCGTATTGCCTTTCTTTTTTTCCTTTTTTTTTTCTTTTTTTTTTTTTTTAACATTTACAATAATATAGAAAGATGAGACTTACAGAAGTTTGGATAAATGCAAAAAAGCCTTCCTACTCATTTAGAGAGACATGATATTGTTCATTTTCCAGAAATGGAACAACTGTGATTTTCCTGTTCAAGCTCTTTTACACTAATATAACTCCCTTCAGAAAAGTGATTTACATCACCATAAAGAGGAATGGAGTCAGTAACTACTTAGACAAATAGAACAAATCTTAATGAGTCTCCTATGATGTGTTTTTTGAAGTGACACGTGAATAATTCCAAGCAGGGCAGAAATATGTGCCATTAAAGGCCGTTGCTACTTCAGCCTGAAGAGGCTGGAGGAGGTTTGCACAACACCACAACTGGGGCAGGAGGTCTGACTGTTGTTTGCATTGCTCTCCCTACACAGCAAAGGCTTGGCCACCAAGCATAAAAGCTCTTTGCTCACTGGATAAATTAATTAAGATGAAATGTAAGGGAAGGGGAGTGCTTGAACAATGCACTTTTTCCCAGTTGCCACACTTGAAATGAGCAGGTACTTCCGTTTTGCTCAAGATTCTGACCTGGACTTTTCATAATGGGTAAGACAGTAACTAAACTGCCAGTTTCTCAGATGTTGGTATGCTGATCTTTCCTCCCACTTCTATTGGGCAAGATGAAATCCAAATACAAATGTTAAGGTTGGGGTTTTTTTGTTTGGTTTTGTTTGTTTGTTTTTGTGGGTTTTTAATCTTGGTTTCATGTGGATCGTTTGGATTTTTTCTGTATTCTGAAAATTTGAACATGATCAATTGGTGTTCGTCAGATGATATCAACTGGCATATCATCAAATTTGGAGTAAGACCATCCAATTTTGTATTTCATGTCTCCATCTGTAAACAAGAAACTGTACTTTTTTAATTGTCCCTCAGGTAGATTGTGAGTGAAGTTAAGCAGAATGTTTCAAATCCATAATCTATTGATTATGTTCAATCAATTGATTATATATTACCTGTTGACTGTAAATATCTTTTAATGATATATTATTAACCAAAATATTTTATAGGAATTCCTTGTGATTTTTTTTATGACAAACAAAATTAGTTAAAGATGGTATGAACCTCACTCAAAATGAAACTTCCAATTATGGTTATATAAAAATTTCACAAAAGCAGAAAATATTTTTTTTTCCATTTTGCAGTTTTGGTAATAAACTACGAGGAATTTACTTTTTGCCAAGCACTTCTTGTGATGATAAACTTCATTAGTGTGAGAAGTCAGAAATTCAAGAGTAGAATGTCATTTTTAACTGAACTCAATATGTATTAATTGTCCTAAAATAAGCAGTAAGGTTTTTTTATGTACCTTGATGTTTAGCCAACTCTAAATTTTCAAGGAGATTGAAAAGTTTATGTTAGAGATTTAATCACTTTATGAGAAATAAGTTTGATTGGTGATAACCTTCAGCCGCACCATAGTGCCTTTAAATTTTGATTAATCATTAATAGCCTGATTTAAAATCTGTTCTATTCCTGAACACTTCCGTCTTTGGTACTCATTAAGGAAATGAGCACCATGCTTTGGAAAACAAACAAGTTACCACTGGAAATTTCGTTGTTTATAAAAACTAGTATTTTTTAAACAAACATGGAAATACTGAAAGAATAAACTTTATTTTTGAAATTGGTTTTATTCACAGATCTTTTCTGTATACTTTGCAAAAGTATTAAGTTTAAGAGACATGGGAATAGTAACTTCATTTTTTCTTTACTTTAAAACAGGCCAGACTCAGATTATTCTTCAAATGTTTATGACATTTTCAGCACTGCTTTCATATATTGACAGTTTGAAAATTTTGGTAGGACATCATGCATTTTTAAATACCTAAAATATTTTCTTGATTGCCTGAAAACAGCTACATCCTGATTCAGGAAAATGTAGAAATGACACAGAAAAATCCTCATCTGTATTTTGGAACACCTCAGAAAATGTCACAGCTGGGAGTTGCTGGCTGCAGTACTCTCACTGATTTCAGTCCATTTTGAGGGCCATCTTGAGACCTTCTGAAAGACCAGATTTGCAGCATCAATAATTATGTTTTGATTGTGGTGGCAGGCATAGCCAGAGCCTGGTGGGATGCCTCATGCCTGCACACACCTGCTGGCTTCAGCGAGCAGTCAGAGGCAGTTTGGAGGTGAAGCAGGTGAAGCCCATAGCAGGTCTGCGGTTGGAAAGACAGTGACTCACCACAGTGCTCAGCTCATGAGTTTTTTAGGCCAGCTAGACTTTGGGGCTGTCAAAATAATATGTCTCCACAGGCCAACTACTCATAAAGGACTGATTGTTCAGTTTGAAGAACCATACCCAGTTCATGGTTAGTTAACCACATAGGTTTTTTGTAATTATATGCATAAAATAGTTATAGAAATTGAAAACAGCAGCACTGCAGGTAAAATTTCACAATCATTAACTTTGTAGAGTTGCTAATTCATTAAAGGAAAATGTCTTTCTTCAAGATGTGACTTCAATCTGAAAGTGATACATTGGTTCATATTCAAAAATGATGCCCGTAAAAAGCACTAATATGTTTTAAATGAGAGTGCAATTTCATATATCTTCTGCTATTTACATCACTAGACCAAGTGTTTGACACGAGTGTGCACCATTTATAGCTTAGTGCTTTTACTAATAAGAAAGTTACAGGTTTTAAGGTATTTTTTGTGGTACTAGGAAACTAAATATTTGTTAACTTCAGTTTATCATTTATTTGATTCACACCATATTGTTAGATTCCAGGGTGTGGGAGAACATGTAGACATTCAGCAGATGGCTTTGTTCTACAGTCCAACTCTGTATTCCTTTCACATGCTAAAACCTGGCTCTGTGTGTGTCAGCACAAAATTCTGATCCACAAACATCAACAGAGTTTTGCTATAGAGTCTGATAGGACCATATTTTCCAAGAACTTTCACTTGATTAATGATTGTAGCAGTAAGGTAGAACAGGGAATAAGTTTGATGACCTGTGGGAGAGAAAAAAAAAAAAAAAGAACTAATAGTAGATCAGTAATGGACAATATACCTGGCTAATCATTTCTTACAGACCTATTTAACGCCTTTATTTGCCCACAGAGATCTATAGTTTCTGAATACCTATGACTGCTGCTGTTGTGTAGCTTTCACATCAGAGTTTTCAGAACAACACTTTAAGTTAGAACCACAAGTGTCTATACTCTGGACATCGGATAGATTTCATTGCAACTGATGTTCACATCCATTTTGAGTCCATGTTCATATAATCAGAGTAATAGTTTTGCCTATATTCTTCTGCTAAGGTTCTGCAAAACTCAGCACGACCTCAAGAAAAACTCTTTAACCAGAAATAATGAATGTTGGAAAATGCTCAAATCTACATTTATATCAAGCACCTCAATCACTCCAGCAATGATCCAGTTTACAATGAAACAGAGTTGGCTTGACTGTTTTAGCCCCTGGTAAAGCAGTTAACCTTATGGTGCTGAACCTTCTGAATATTATTGGAACTACATATTTTCCATTTAGAAGAGTCTGTCTTACTTTCTACAAGTGACTATAACAATTTACTAGCCATTTATTTCAGCTTTACTTTACTTTCAGCTACAAATGAGCTGTTCACTTAAACTGACATAAATTTTCTGCACAGACTAAGTGGAAGACATGAACCATTTACTTCAGAGAATAGTAATATTACAGCTATGATTATATTACCCCATCAGTCTCTAAAAAGCCTTTTAATGTGCCAAAATTATTAATTTTACATGTTTATCAAAATAACAATCAGCTAACATCAGTGTTTGAGAGGGGAAAACACGCATTGTCCAGGAAGAAGTACACTTGGTTTGAATTTCACTGTACTTGACAACAGAAGATTTATGATAATGTCTCAAAAGATGGACATTCCTGTAATTTACTCTTTTTTTAGCTTAGAAACACTCTATTCTCCTGTGCCAGGCCAGATATAAAGGATGAGAAAGTCCTCAAACCTGGGAGTACAAGCCTTATTCCTTGGATGACCAAATTCATAGCATTAGTCAAAAGCATACAGACTGTCTCCATTCTTTTTGTGCTCCAATGCTTTAAAAGGAAAGAGTGATTCAATTATCCATGCTCAAAATGGATCATAGATTTTAATACATACATGTGATTGTTACCAGGATATGGATTTCAATACCATGTGGATGCCTAGTTCAGGACGCAAGTTAATTTTTTTAGCATTTCTAAATGTACTTGCATATCTTAAAAAACACTGCCATTTTAGGTGTGCTTGGATGAATGCTGCACAAGAACGTAGTTGAACACATCTTGGAACCATGATGGTAAGCAACCATGCTGTGTTTCTGAACCATGAAGAGGTATCGAGTTAGCCGGCCTTGAACTTAGTTCAGGCTAGAATTTAGTCAGATTAGGTATTGGCTTGTGTGGCACTGCAGTAGTTTTGCTGTTTTCAATCTAGAAATCTTTAGGCAACACTAACATATGGGTTCATGTGCTGTGTTTTACTGAGCATAAGAAATGTCTTATGAGCTAAACAAAATTTGTTCAAAATCAGGAAATCAAACTCCTTGAGGTGTGAAGCTACAAAAAGGATTATGACAGATTTTTTTTCCATTCTTAGAAGAACTTTTACATTGCAATACGAAACAAAGATAGTCAATATCAGTAATAACTCTGCATTTTTCAGGACTCAGAGAAAAATCTTAAAATGACCTGTACCATGCAATAAACCCTTCCTGACAGATTTAAACGATTTGAAATAGAAAGTCCTGCACTGAAATCTGTTTTCACATCAGGTGAAATGTAGCTGTTTCCATGTTAGAGTAAAATCATGATAGTATGCAGATTAAAAACCAAATGAACAAATAAAGAATTCTTGCCTCCACAGGTCTCTGATTCCTGCATTCTTGACTTTTTTTTTTTTTCAGAGCACTGAAATAAAATTAAAACAATCCAGATTTAAATTGACTGTCTGTCCATTTTGGTTTCTTCTACTGTCTTGACAGCTTTCATTTCTTCATTGTGTTTTCCTAAGTTCAACACTCAATAATTCACAAAGGCCAAAGTTCTGGTTGGTCAATAGAAAATAAGATGATATGAGACAGCTCTTATTGTCCTTCTTGGGATTTAATGCAATGTAAGCCTAGTGATCCTTAATGCAAGAGGCTATCAGACCCTAAGGGCTGGATCCATTTCACACCATTTTAATCATCCTAAAGTTAGTTACTTCATAACCTTCAGTTATCTTTGATCCCCTTGTAAACAAGAGAGAGAAAGAGATACTCCCAGAGGGTAATCAAAACAGCATGCACTTGCACTCTCATAAGATGCCTTTTCCCTTCTTCAGTGATTGAAAACTTTCATGATTTACGCAAAATATCTACACCCTTATCTATAATCTTAACCTCAAGCTAAAACCTGAAGCTAAATGCTTAAGTATGCCATGAAATTGTATATGACTAAGCTTATTTACATTTCTTTTTATAGATTTCTGACGTATGGACTGAAAAGCCAAACTTCAAATGAGTTACAGGCATAAATCATGTACCAATTCATGTACTGTGAATCACATGCCACTTCTATTGACAAACCTGTGCCTGCTTGTATGGACATGGCTTTGACTTTTATCACAATTTCTATTTTGAGACAAGTGAAGATTTACTTCAAGATTGCTAGGGATATTGAAGTCTGAAACTTGATTTGATCTTGAGAACGACAGAGAGACACTGACTCATTAATCTGTTTAGGAGCCTCTTGTGTCCTTTGTTTTGTTATGAACAGGAAAGTTATGAAAAGAAAAAGAAATCTGATTTTAGAGCTGCTAAAGAGGTTAAAAGAATAACCAGTGGTTAGTTTAATTGGTTTTAAGTTATGGTCTTTCTATGACATTGACTTTGGATTTTTTTTTGGCACTCTGTTTAGTCGCTAGGTCACTGGATTATTTCAGCACCATTGTACTGACTTTTTAAAGTGTATCATGAGTTCTAAATGCGATTCTTATGTTTTTCCTGAAACAAATGCTATTTTCTGTGTACAATAAATACCAAATATCTCATTTTGAAATCAATGTAAAATTGATATGCAAAATCATAGCCCCTGATATGAACTCAGAATTACCATAAGTAGTTAGGCAAGCTGGGCTTTTTGTGATAAAATGTTCAAGTTTATAGAGACAATTATTATAAGTAGAGCATGCAGATTTACAAGTTAAGTCATTTTGTATGTTGGCCCTGGGATTCTGCATGTTTCAAAACTCAGTGCTGAATATTAATAAATACAGAATTATGAGGGTTTTTTCATTATCGAATGGCTAAAATTAATTTTAAAAAACAGTTAACTTTTATAAAGGTAAAATTTATGGAAACATGACAAAAAGGTTGGACATATTCTTTCTGTAACCAAGTCCAGTCCCATGCTAGCCAATGTCATAGTCTCTCTACTCTGCATTATCCAGACCTATGAAGACCTCACAGCAACTTGGAAAACATACTGTATCAAAGTAGAAATAGTTACTAGGGCATATAGATTTTATCTTTCTGTAGTTTCTACGTTTATGTAAGCTTTCTTGTTTCATTTCAGCTGTTATGGTAGAACCTACTACATTTCTTAAAATCTTTCCATTTCTGTGATGTCATATGCATCAAGATTTCAGAGGCAGAGTTAACTCTCACTTTTGTCAAGAGTAGCTGTGGGATTTCTGAGTGGACTTTCACAAGCCAGTTTACAACCTAAGACCTCAGTACCTCAGACTTACCCAGCTCTGGGTGGCCTAGCTAATATGAAAAATAGTCCAACCAATTCTGCTTCCATTTTTAATGTATCTCCCATTACAATAAAGTTAATGATCTGCAACATGTACAGTACAGTATGGTTCTAGCCTTACCTTAGGCATTTTTAAAAAAAATTTAATTTCATTGTATGTATCTATACTATGTATATGTAAACTATGGTATAGGTTACATTACTCAACAGTTTGTGGCTGTAGTAGATTGCTTTGTTTCCCAGGCAAAATTTTTTTAAAAAGGTAATGTAAGAAAAATTGTAGAAAAAGTAAGAAGAAAAAGGGTAAATCATGTCTGCATGAAAGCAAATGTCTCAGAGCCAATCGGAAGATGTGGACTCACATGAAGACCATGGTCAACCATATGGATCAACATCCTGTAAAGAGACATAGAATAACAAAAAACAATTGCCTCTCTTGACAGAGGATTTGAAAATCAATGACCTAAATTTATGTTATAAATGGTAGATAACTCAGCTAATGGTAGTTAAAGTACTCTTGGATTGCATAAATACTGTACAATGTATATGGTACAAAACACAGAGAAAAAAATTCATAGGCCATTCTCCATCTTATTGAGCAACGATTAATCTGTGAAAACTGTGTAACCATTGCCTGCAAATTCTTTTCAAAACCCAGTAGCACATAAATGATACCAAAAAAAATTAATATGAAAGACTTTTATGAGAAATTGTTCCTCCCACAAGTATAGCATTACTTGCCTCAGACTTTTCATCTGTGTGATGGGTTGAGCCTGAGCTGATGGACAGCTCATTTGACCAGTGGCGCTTTTCGAAATTTCCATATATAAAGGCTGGAGGGACAGGAAGTTCGCTCTCTCTTTGGGGTTTGGCGTTCCAGCAGGAGCGGGGGGGAGATGGTGGCCGAGGTTTTCGCTCCTTGGAGCAGCCTCGAGCCTCTTCCCTCCCCCAGTGCCGGGGACACGGCCCCAGGATGCCGGCGGGACGATCTCCTCAGAGCTCGGCAGCTGAGAAACAACTGTGTTCGCTGCAAGTAGCTGCAACATTCAGCCAGGGCTCCTGAGGACTGCCCCCTCCCCCCTCCACGTGGCTGCGGGGATTCTAGCCGAGACCGATGGACTGAAAGACTAACATCAAGAAGCCAGCAGCACAAAGGTGAATGGGGCTTTCTTCATCATAAAGCCTGAACGATGNGAGTAAAAAGAGGGATTTTGCTTTGATTTTCTTATTATTTTCTTTTCTCTTTTAATTCTGTTAATAAACTTTTCATTTTCTTTAAGTTTGAGCCTGTTTTGCATTCCTCCAAATCTCCTATCTCACAAAAGATAAAGAGATGAACTGAAACCACTACAATCTGAAGTGAACTCATCTAAGTGAATAACAACCTCTTTTTCATATTAATCTCTGAACATGATGTATTGACTCTAATTAGGCAAAATGTTTGTCTAATATATAGAAATAATTCCAGTATATGTACAATAAAAAAAAAGAAAAAGAAAAAGATATATAATGGTTTAGTTAACTATGAACAATCTTCTGATGGGAAAAAACTACTTAATTGGGTTTTCAAATGTTAGCCCATAGTTCATTAGGTTTAATTTAACTACCCATGTCATACAGGGGGTAATCTTAGCCGACACAAAATATCGTTCTGCCATTTTTGGGTGAATAAAAAACCCCACCTCCTTTCATCAATTCAGTTCCAATATTTTACAGAAAGTGTTATGGACATTGTGTTTTAGTAATGCTTTAAACCAGCATTACCAACTGAAAGACATGTTTAATCATTCCTTGATGCTTAAAGACTTATAGCAGGTCATATAGTTACGACAGCTAAACTTGATAATGGTGATTTCAAAGAATAGAGATGGGAACACAGCATTTAGGAAGTTTTAAGACAACTTCAAATAACAGCTGACACTTTGATGATCTAGCTGAAGACAGAAAAAAAATATCTGTATTTTCTGTGAGAAATTGTGACAGCCTATGCTGTTTTAGTCTTCGAGTGTATTTAATAGTGCATTTAATAATTACTATAAGTAAATGCAATTTACTTGTAATCATTGATGCTGGAAAGAATTTTATGATTTTTGTTTTGCTCCTTCCTAGAAATAACATTTGAGAAGGGACATTTTAAAATTAATAATCATTAAACACTGCTAAAAAAAATAAAAGCAAACCAGCTTAACAAAGTTTTGACAAAGCCATCCTGGCTCTATCTGGAATAGTAGCTAAAGCCTAAATTCTCTAAGAAAACCAGTTACCTTAAATTAAAGAACATCAGGGGGAGCTTCTTGTGCCTTTGTAGGTTAGTGTCATTAAAACCTCAGTTCCACTGGCCTTTACTGAAATCTGCTCTTAAGGACCGGATTCAGGAATGTGCCTGAATCTTGTCCATTCTCTTGTGCAGCTGTAACAGCTGTTCTTGACACTCAGTTAGTCCTGGAGCGTGTATTCCTGTTTCCCGCGATGCAGGCGCTGGGTCTCCCCAGCGCCCAGCTGGGCAGCATCACGTCTGAGGGCTGTGCAGGAGGGGCAGGCAGACAGGCTGCCTGCTCAGTGATGCCACTCGGCTTGGCTTCGGCACAGTCACCTTAAATCCCAGCAGAACTGCTTTGCTGTAGTCTTAAACTCCAATTTCCTGCCTTTTTCTCTATATCCTCTCCCCTCTGATTTTCTGTTCTTTGAGGAAGTGCTTAGATTTCTCTTCCTGGAGCAGTTCTGTTTTGTCTAAGTAATTAGCTAACAATTGACAAAGAGGTTTGAACTTGGGCTGCCACTCCCTGGAGAAATTCGCCACAGATGAGCCATAAGCCTGCCCTTCACTCTTTAATATTTACAGAAAAAGGAACAGTTCCACCAAGCAATAAACCACAGTTTGTTGAGTCCAAGGCACCTGCATCCTGCTTGGACTATCTTTGTTCAAGACCCTGTTTTAGGTCAGGTAATCGGGGAAGAGCTGATGTCTCCTACATTCCTTTAGATATTCCTCTCACTGTAGCTTTTTAAATAGAGGAAGGGCACATATCCTCTAGATGCTAGGATGATGCCTGTGAGGAACACAACTCACGGCTGAAGTTGCTGAGAAGCTGGAAGCATTACTGACCTGACTTGGCTACACATATTTCCTCTCCACCATTACCATTTGCATTTAATTACAGCCAGCTGAAGCTGTTTGGCATGCTGTGGGTATTGGGCAGGCCTAGGTCCTTGACTCTCAACCTGTGATATTTGCTGGGCTCAGACCAGTAAAGCCACATGGTCCTGAGCAGAGCACACCAAATAGGATCCTGAAGGAACACACTGAGAAAGGGGCTTGTGCAGTGGATGAAGCACCAGGTAAGCTATCAGCCATGCATGAAAATGTACAGAGAACCTAATTTCATGATCCTGGTGATTTATATAGCACAGAATGTAAGTTTTCTACTATGGAAGGGAAAGCTGCCTCCAATCCTCCCAACTTTTCTCACCTTTATTCCTAGCTAATTCAAAAAAACCCAATCCCCATGGATTCAAACAAGGACTCCCAAAACAGTGAAGATTTCCTATCTGAGATTTCTGGATAGTTTATCCCCAACCCCTAATTTGCTTATACTCAGTTCGCCTTTAACAACAAATTGATATAAATTTTGTAGAATAACCTGGTTCTGAGAATTAGCCTTCTGTGATCAAATATGAGGCAGCTTGTTGCAAAAGAAACTGTGAAAATCCAAACAGGCCCATAAAGCAGAACTGTACTCCTGAGTGCAAATTCAGTCTTTGAATTGAAGAGCAATGTTAGTTTAAAGTACACCATTCTTGTTTGTTCCACCTCTGATGGACATTTTGTTTTTCCATCTGGCCTCCTTCCAACATTTTTGTTGTGAGCATTTATGTAGCACTCTAAGGAGTCAAGGAGAGAACACTTTTATAAATAAAAGATGTGTTTGTATAATTACTAGGTAGAGAAAATAACTGTTTCTGGGTTTAGTTTATTTCTTTTTGAATGCACACATAAGGCCTCCATTTTTTCTTTCCACTTCTGGCCAATGGCCAAAGCCCTCTTTAGAGTCTTGATACATGAACAGTATTTCAAAATATTACATAGTGTGACAGTACTTACAGAAATGGTGTTACCTCTCTATGTTTCTTTTTAGGTGGCCAGCTGGAAAGCCTGGATTCTGTGGCATTCTGTAAATTGCTTGGTAAATTGAAAAAATTTTAAAAATTGAAGGGTTGGATGTCTTAGCTATAAAAAGAAAGCCTTAAGGCGTTGGGTAAAACTGATTTACTCATTTTAGGGTTATGGCTTTAACAGCCTTTTTTCTTATTGCTCTCATAAAGTTCAGCTGCGGATGAAAGACTGAATAAGGATGACAGGACTTCTAGGCCTAGCATTAAAGCAACAATAAAAGAATGAACTTTGAATACATTCTAGGAATGATTTAACTTTTTTTTTAATTGATATTTAAATAATTTTCTTAAAACAAGTATTTTTCTTTAGTAAAAGCAAGTAAGATGTGGTGATACTCTTCACCTGTATCTTAATGAAGAAATACTACAAGACCTACACATCACAGGGAAGTGCACAGCCAGGTTCAAAGCTTATCTTCATTTGATCTTTAGTAAAATATTCATACTTTTTCTTTCCTGTAAAAATATATGTATCAATGAGACATTCAAAACTGAAGTGCTGGGGAAGGGAATGAGTTAAGCATACTAAGTAACACAGCATTGACTACTACAAATTTAGCAAGATATTACCAGAATTTGTTTCAACATTGACAAATTAAGATTTTTTGGATCCATGCAGTTTTCTCACACTTGAAAATTTTTTCTAATGTGTAAAGTACTTGCTCCTCATATTTCCAGTTGGCATCTGCTCACTGCTTTTACAGTAAGAACAGCTATGGTTTGATGGCTTAAGCATCACCTTTTGACTCCTGTACCTCTCATCTTACTCCCTCCTCTTGATGCTGTCCTGCTTCATAGAAAAAACTCAGCTATCACCCTGGAAAATAACAAGTTCCAGCTAATTTCTGAAGTTGAAGGTAACTGCAAGGGAAGAGGGAAAAAGGGAGCAAAGAGAATGTAACAAAGTGTACCAGAAAGGTTGGGAAAAGGTATAAGAAACTGGTTTGGGATTTTGCTTTAAGGGAGTTGAAGTATGCAGGAGGATAAAGGGATACTGAGGCACTAGAATGGGCTCCTAGTTTGGGAAGGTGGGGAATTCAGAAGCAAGGTAATTTTTTTACTTTTACAGTGAAGTCTGGGCCCAGCTCTAAATCTTTACATTGACATAGGGGAGGAAATGAAGCAGTTAGTGAAAAGGGAAAGGAAAGGATTTGAAGTTACTGCAACAGGGGAGTAAAAAGATGCAAAATGAGTACAAAAAAGGACGTTCAGGTACGTTGGGCTTTCTTCTAGAGTCTTGCCTTCCAATCTATATCTAAATTAGAGGATCTGCCTTTAATCCACTTGTTGGATATTGACAGTATGTGACTGGATATTTATTTTTAGAATTAGATAAGAAACAGCGTACTCTGCGTGAGGCCAAAAGCCTACTTGATGTTGCACTTGATTAATTGGTAGGCTGGGCTGAATTAATTTTAAGATTAACTTTGTTTTATTTCCTTTCTGTGGCATTATGTCAAGGTGAAAATGTATTGACTTATATTTAATTTATTTGGTCCTGGCACGCTCTGTGTATTCAAGTTAATTTATAAATGGGTTGTTATAGTCTGGTTTGGCACAATACCTTGATAGTGACTTTTGAAAGGTACTGGTTAGTTCAAATGCCATTGAAAATCTTCACGCAGCTGATATTTCTTTTTTTTTTTTTTTTAATAGTGCAGTCTGATGTAGAAATTCATTATTATGCTGCCACCCAGCCAGAAGGATGACCCTTACTTTAGCATTGCTTCATCTAAGGAGGATTTATAATAATTTACACCAGCTCACAAGCCAGTCCTAACATCTTAGCCTTGTAACTGCAAGCTCAGTCATTCTAGGAAAGATGACATAATTGTTTCTATTCTACCATCCATTTCCTGAAAACCTTCTGAACAGTCTGTCATCTTGAGAACAAATAATCTGGACACAGAGCTTCATCTTTCATTTCTTGCTTTTTGTGCAGAACATAACTTCTGTGCAAAATGAATTGCCAACTGTGTAAAACACAAAACACTAACAATCAACATAGTTGTATGAGACACAACGAGGAGTATAAGAAGGCAGGGGAGAAAATAATATCCTATTTCATTAAACTTTAGCAGTATGTGACTCAAATATTTCAGTAGCTTAGTGAACCACAGAGAAAAATTTTCCCCATTAAAAGAAAAAAAAAAAAGAAGAAAAAAAGTGGTGTGCTTGTGTCATAAACAACTTCATCACTGAAAGGCCTGAAAAGACAGAACCCCCCCCACTTGCCAGTGAAACTATTCTCAATCAGGACAAACTTCCAGCTGAAATTGCATTTGAATTGACACCATTACACTTCACTGAAAAATTCTCTCTACATATGCAGAGCAAATTTTAGGAAATAATAACATAAAAGAGCCCTCCAACAGCCTTCTTCCCTTGATTTCAAGGGAAGACTTGCAAAGTAAAATATCACTGGATCTTTTGGAAATCAGACTACTGCTGACTGTGCACATAGAACACTGGGTAATAAAGATGCTTTAACTTTATGGAAATGGAAACATTTCTGTTGAAATCCTATATTGTTCATCTCTCTGGCTGCTTTTCTACAGGGAAATAAAGTATTTCCATTTGAGTTGAGCTGTTATCTCTGAAAATAAAGGGTTAACACAGAAAAAGAAAAGGAAAAAGGTGGAGATGAAAAAAGAGAGAGAGAGACCATACTGAGTAGGAAATATGGGTAAAAGATGGGAATGGATAAATGGTATACGTAGTGTTGGGGATGTGAAAAGCAGATTGGTGAGACTGGAACAGGGTATTGACTGTGAAAGCTGTGTCTGAGATAAAATACATAATGTTTCTAACAAGAACCTTAGAGTTCTGAGTGGAGATACCAAAATGTGTGTTTTGCTTGCTTAAATTATATCTTCCAAGCAGACAACATGTTATACTAGAGTCAGTAAAGCTTTTATTTTGTTTTAAGAAGCTATGTGAGACTCTGTCTGGAATCCTGGCTGCTAGTAAGACAAATTATGTGCCTACAGTACAACAATACAATGCTTTAATTCACACTAACATAAAAAAGAATTCTGTTGTGTAGGACAACAACTTAAAAATAATTTCAGGTATTCCATAATTCTCTCTACATGTGAAGTCTTTGCATGCAGTGCTAAATTATAGCAGGTCAAAGAACTAAATTTTAACAAATATTGGGGATTATCCACAGTAAAGCCAGTGATGTAACACTATATCATGCATAAAAGAGCTAATACAAGGTTCACTACAGCATTTTGTATTTTATTTAATACATACCACTTTTTTTTTTTCCCTTCTTTTTCCCTTTTCTTTTTTTTCCCTTTCCTGTTTTGGGATTTTTAGGTAAAGAAAGACAGAAATGTAAAAGTGAAAATTAAGTAAGCATCACGTGACATCTACAAGTACACTAGAAGAAAAAAAAAAAGACTAGAGAAGACACAG
Organism: Aleadryas rufinucha; assembly: GCA_013397815.1. Classification (NCBI taxonomy): domain Eukaryota; kingdom Metazoa; phylum Chordata; class Aves; order Passeriformes; genus Aleadryas; species Aleadryas rufinucha. The sequence continues at coordinate 373,045 of VZTH01000536.1, forward strand.
AAGCTGCTGGATGGTTCAGGGTGATAAAGGATGTGGAAAAGTCCAACACCTCAAGGCCTTTCCTTCAGTGTCTACTGAAGCAAAGGTGAGACTTCAGGAATTCCAAGTCCCTAAGAAGAGAGGGGAAGTCTTCAGCAAAGACTTACCCTCAGTGGAGGAGAATCTGCTCAGGAAATACTTAAACAAAGTAAAATCCACAGAAGCTGATGGGATGCACCCAGGAAGGGTGAGAAGGATACTTGGTGTCATTGCAGGATCACTTGCAACAATTTTTGAAAGGTCATGGCAAATGTTGGAGACTTCTGAGGACTGGAAGACAGAAAATGTCACTCTTGTCTTTAGGAAGAACAGAAATGCAATTGGCAGAGCTACAGGTCAGGCAGCGTCACCTTGATCCCTGCAAAAGTGATGGAGTAAATAATCCAGGAAACCATCTATAAACATACGAAGGACAAGAAGGTGGGCGGGAATTGCCAGTATGGAAATTGTGAAGTATTCTTGACTGACCAGAAATACTTCTGCAATGGGATGACTGGGTTGGTACATACAGATAGAGGGGTTTGATTTGACCTCAGTAGGGCTTAGAGCAGGGTATCCCATAAAATCCTCCTAGACAAACTGATGAAATATAGGCTAGGGAAGTGAATGGTGAGGCGTTTTGAAAACTGGCTAAACTGTTGGGCTCAAAGAATTGTGGTCAGGAGGATGAACTCTAGACGAAGCCTAGGCACTAATGGTGTACTTCAGTGGCTGATACTGGGGCCAACATAATTCTTTATCTTCCCTGATGAGCTGGACCACAGGACAGAGTGCAACTTCAGCAAGTTTGTAAATAATATAAAACTGAGGGGGAAGTGTTGATGAACCATATGCTTATGCTGACATTCAGAGGGATGGCAGCAACCTGAAGAAACAGGGAAGAAATAATGGCCTGTACTCCTATAGGCAGTACACCTGCACAACTGCCGACTGGTTGGGAAGCAGCTTTGCAGAGAAGGCTCTGGTGGTCTGAATGGACAATGAGCCTGCAACATGCCCTTGTGGCAAGGAGGGCAAACAGCCTCTCCAGGGCTGTATCAGGAACAGCATCACATTGCCTACAGGTTGAGAGTGTAAGCCTTTGCCTGTCCTCAGCACTAGAAAGGTCACACAGGGAATGCTGAGTCCAGTCCTGAGCTTCCTGGTATAAGCAGAACTTGGACATAGTGGAACAAATCCAGTGAAGAGCTACACAGATGATGAAGGTATTGGAACATGTGAGCTATGTAGAGAGCCTGGAGAGATAACAGATCACAGGCATCTTATGGATGTGTATAAATACCTGGTAGGGGTAGACGTTAAGAATGTGGACACAGACTCTTCTGAATTGTGTCCAATGACAGGGCAAAAAGCAACAAGCAGAAATTGGAACAGTGAGGGCATTCACCTATAATGAAGAACAGCTCTAACATGGAATAGTAAATTTCCCCTGTACATAAATACTAAAACAATGAATGCTTGTAATGATTAAACATTGATTAACAACCATTATCCAGTATCCTTTACACTTCAGCTATACATTTCTGTTAATTTTGACTAGAGACACCATTTAAGCCTCCCTTGAAACACGCACTCTCCGCTAGCAAGCTTTCATTTGAATTAAATATTTGAAAGGCTGAAGTCTTCCATTTGTTGAGGAGAAATTGTGCTTTGTCAGTTGACTTCAGCTAGACTCAGACTGAATGATCATAAAAAAATTCTAGCACTATGGAGAAATTAAAAGAAGTGTGGCATTTCTAAATGCCCTTGAAACCAATCCAGAAGGTGATGTCATTTGTGTTAAAATTCTTCTATATATGTGCAGACAATAATGTTGGGTCTTTACAAAACAGGTCAGTTTTGAAATGCAAAATCCCTGTTTATTCTTTTTTTGACAGCCTCTTTTTTCCTTACTTCCCATTTTTAGTAAGAAACCTGGACAAGAATGTACTCCTTCCCCCCAACCCTGCTGCTTTCAGCACAGCTGTTGCTTTCTTCATGATCATTTAATGAACCAGGGAAATAAGGACAAATGAGAAAATGGATAATAGCATGGAAAGAAGAAGAAATCTTTATACAGATAAATACAATTTAATCTGTGAGGAAAATAATTGATGAGGCAGAAATAGCTGTGAGCATTCCTGTAAATCCCTCAAGAAATACTAGCAAACAGCACTACAATTCCTAGGGGACTTTCCTCTGTATCATTAAAAGATAACATATGCAATCCAAATCTAGAAAAGTCAAGGGATTTTTTGAAAGACTAAAAGTGGTTTTTTTCAAGATTGAAAATAAACATTTTATCCTGAAAGGAAACATCATAATGAAAGATTTAAAGCCCACTAGACTAATCAACTTTAAAAAGCAAACAGAAAAAAAAACCTACTTTCCCCTTGAATCTTTTCATGCTGTTAAGCAGAGAGCTAGTTAGAAGATCCTTGACAGCAGTTCCAGGTCCAGACTACAACACATAGCTCTGATCTTTTACTGCCTGACAGTGCTAAGTTTAGCACTTACATTGTTTGAGATTTTTTTTTTTTGGTCTATTTTCTAGAACACTGGAGAAAAAAAAAATAGGAGGCCTGTCAAGGATTAGGAAACAAACTTTCTGGTGCAGTGCTTTCTCTGTTTCTCTGTCAACCTACTTTGCAGTATTAAGATGCAAGGAAGAGGGTCTTCTTGAGTGAAACCCAACAAAAATTTTTTAATCTTTTAAAGGTTATGCATTATGTGTCCACTTTCACATCTCAGAACGAATAAAGTTTAGGATGGATTTTCAGTGAAGCATGTTTTTAAATGCCACGATACTTTTATAAGTAAATAATTAAAAAAGAAATTAAACATTTAAAGAGTAGGTTGTGAGACCTGCAGTGTGCCTGGGTAGCATTTGCAGCGGGTAGAACACACACTGCCTGTGTCCATGGGGAAGGGATAGGTAGAGACCTGCTCTTTCTGTCACCACAGCTGATGTTTTCCTGAGTAGAAAGGGGCAAAGAGTGAACAGAGACCATCCAACCTCAAAAATCTCCAATTCAGCAGCTCAAAAAGTTGTGGCTAGGAAATGCTTGCTTGATTGACTTTTTTTTTCCTTCATTTTCTTTCTATTAAGTTTACATTTTAGGAAGAACTCAAACAAATTGAAACACCTCCCCAGTGCCTGGATCAGACACAGGATCACGTGGGACAGATATTAGCCACATCAGGTAGTGTTGCAAGATGTCTAGATTTGTGGTGGATGAGCACTGGGCAACCTTATATGGAGCAGAAATGGAGTCAGCAACTCCAGCAAAAGGAGCAGTGCCAGCTGCTTCCCGGATTGAGGGAGAAGCACAGATCAGACTCGAGTTTCACCAGTCTCTTTTTAAAGGACAGTAAACTTAAGGCCACATAAAAATCCTCTATTTTCTTGGTGAAGTTTTTACTGCTTTGTCAACTTTCCTCATGGCAGAATCTAGCCCTCATTAGCTCTGTGTTAATGAGAGGCTGCTAAAGATAGATGAGAATTACTGTTCTCGTTGAATAGCAATTTCAGCAGGCTGCATTGATATCTTAACATAGGGGTCATGGAAATAATATTAAAAAGACAGCCACGTAAAACATTTAAATACTGAAATTACTTACTGGTGTGATGCTGACTATGGAATGTAGAAGACTTTAAGTAAATCTGCTCTAATTTCTTTTTGTGAGAAGGATCATCTCCCAAATCCTGCAGTTTTATCTGCCTGGTTATGTTCGTGGGCAAGTAGTTTGGACTCAAGGAAATGGGACACTGGCTTATTACTTCAGACCACGATTTTGGTGGGCTTTTCATTTGTCTTTCCTTATTCACTTTAAATCTGGTGAAAGAAATGCATTACTTTTATTTTGGCTGATGGACTTTAATGAAAGTAGGATTGTGACTTGGCAAAGAAGTGCAAGCTGGAATGTACAGGCATGGAAAAAAGCCTGGAGAGAGTGATCGAGGACAAATGAAGACAGGTGTTGGTGGCATAAAGAAGAGGAATGCAATAGGGAATAAGGCTGGAGAAATAGCTTGGGGCAAAACTTTGAGGGTCTTTCAAGGCAAGGACACAGAGTCTGAACTCAAGGTGAGGTATGTGAGTAAAATTAAATAGGATTAACTTCCTCCGTGAGCTCTCCAAATATGCATTAACAAATTTGGCACTTCTGTTTTTTAGAAGTGAAATTTAAATAGATAGAAGTTCAGTATTTCAGTCAGACAGATTCTGATCTGCTCTCTGAGAACAATTAATATATCCTGAGTGTCTTAACATAAAACAAAGTAGAAAAAAAATATAAACAGATGCACTCCAGAAGCTAAAACAAGCTGAGGCAAAGAGATTCCAGGTACAACGGCCATGTTGTGCAGTTTCCAATTAATCATTTATTCAAGGGGTAGAGACTTTGGAGCAATGTACTCAGGAACAGCCATGTGCTCCAACACTCAGAACTTGTTCCCCCTTTCCATCAGAAGCTGTGTCTTCTGCAAAATCCTAGAAAAGAGAATGAGGGTAGGAGTAAAGCAAGAACGAGAATGAATGTTGAAATAAATGTTTGCCAAAGCCTGAAGATAGCAATTGCCATGAACCTGCAACTAAAACTAGTACTCATGGAAAAAATATTTGTTTCTCTCTCTCTAAACTACACAAAGAACTGATGGAAGTGCTGCAAGCCTCGTTATGTCTTGAAACAACGGATTATGGCTTTACTGTCACTTCATAGGGTCACTTATATATGTACAGGACAGCTTTCTTATGTGATTAACAAATTTTGGCAGCTATGGTGCATGGTTCTAAATGTGCCTTAACCCAAATAGTCTCAAATAGTTAAAAATATCTGGAAATCTAAAAGACAGTTAGCCTTCCCTCAAAAGTTGGTATTGTTACCTGAACAAGGTTCAAACCCATAAGAATATGTTTGAAATATATACAGAGTAAGCTACCAAAGACTTGTAACACAAACTCAAAACTGTGTCAGCAGCTGGGGAATAAATGGTAGATAAAAGTTTAGAGAAGACACCCTGGTGGACAAGAAGCTCAATATGAGTGAACAGTGTGATGCTGCAACAAAGAAGCCAACAGGATGCTGGGCTGCATCAACAAGGGCATCACCAGCAGAGAGAGATAAAGTCATTATCCCTCTCTGCACAGCACTTGTCAGGCCACATCTCGAATACTATGTTTAGTTTTGGTCCCCACTACAAAGAAAAAAACAAAAGAAGTGGATAGGCTGGAGAGGGTCCGGAGAAGGGCCGCAAAGGAGAACAAAGGACCAGGAAGCCTGCGAGAACAGGAGATGGTGGGAGAGCTGGGCTTGTTCAGACTTGAAAAAAGAAGACTTCAGGGTGGCCTTAGCACCATGTTTCTGTATTTAAGGGGCAGCTACAAAGAAGATGGAGACTCCCTTTTCACAATGAGACACATAGAAAAGATGAGCGGTAACAGGTATAAGTTACTCCTGAAGAGATAGTAATGGACACAGGATGAAAATTTTTCCCAGTAAGAACAATCAGCCATTGGAATAATCTCCCCACAGAAGTGGCGGATTCTCCAACACCAGATATTTTAAGATTCAGCTAGACAGGGTACTGGGCCATTTTGCCAATACAGGCAAGATTGTGCTTTTGCCAATATAGGTTCTATGATTCTCTGATTCTATGATTTTTCTAAAGAGGCTATCCACACTTAACATTTAAGAATGTTAAAATGGTTGTATATGTTCACCATTATTCCTCAGCAGAATATCACCTCATATGTAAATGCCTGTTGTCAAAACTGGAATTGTCTGCATGAATCTACTGGATTTGATTTGGGTTTCATTGGACTGGTTCCTTGTATCTAGAGTAAGTACCAGAGAGCAGAAATAAGTCTGGAACAGACAATTGTGCTGGTCATCAGTGCAGCCACCTTACATACAGAAAAATGTATTTTCAAGTAATTGACTTAAAGCAGGTCATTTGTTGGAACTCTTCTACATCAAATGACTACATCAGAGAAGGAGATTCTACAGCCCTACAACTCAATTTTTGATGTCAGAGACGTGTTGAAGCTCCTGCTCTCTCTGCAGGAGAGGTCACTGACTTAAGGTTAGGCCAATAACATCTCATGTTTCCATTGAGGACTTCTGCTGTTAGGCTGTTGTATGGAAGGAGAAGTGACAGCAGATGATGTAAATAACTGTGATCAGTCCCTTCAGATGCCACTTTCTGTACTGTATAACTAATTACATAAGAATCTGTTTTCACTAAGATGGCTGGGACCTAGATAGCAAAAATGGGTTTGAAATATCAGCTCTGACCCGAAGAAACAAAGATCCTGAATTTAGTTCCTACCTCCCTCCCTTCCTGTGACTACTTTTCAAAGTACTATAGCAAGGGTTTTTTGCTGGTAAAAAGATGCCTTTCACATTTTTAATTTGGTCTGGAATATACTTGAGATTTCTGTGCAGAAAATCCACACCAATATCTAGAATGAAGCCTTTAAATTGACAAAAAAATTGTATATGGACAAATATTAGACATTTTTGTAATTTTCTTGCAAGCTTGGGATAAAAGGATTTTTTCACATAAAGTATTTGCTTGTCATTGTATAAGATAACTGACTTGTCTAAATTTATCTGTCTTGTGAAAGAGTAGTAATTCAACCTGCAAGCTCTGATCACACAGAACATAATCTTTCCCACCAGAGCAGTCTTTCTTTCCTAATCACACTTTTCAAAATCTCTGTTTTTCAGCAACACTTCTTCCACTGTGAAATGCTTCCAGGGATAGACAACAATGCAAATTCATGCTAGCATATTTTGATAGTAACAGAGCACCTCTCTTTCTCAGACTAGCTGAACAAAGATAAACAAATACATGTGTACTTGGAGAGCAATATATATGTATATGTGTTTATGTACACAGATTTATACATACACAAAGACACTACACTTAAGGTAAATATAATGGATGCTACTGCTTTAGATCCTACCAATTGCACCGGCCTTGTTTCCTTTCAACTGTAAATGCTTTTCATATCTGCTGTTTCTGATCAGCAAACCAGCAGTATCTTTTCTGGTTTAGATGTTATCAGCATGATACTTTGAGAAGGCATCTGCTATTGGATGTTGCTTCAGAAAAGCCATACCCTGTAATTCGTGACGTCAGTCAACTTATTAAAATATAATTACAGAAAGCACTTTAATAATAAAACACTAGAATGAATATTACAGGTCTTTTTCAGTACCGTAAGCACAGTGAAAAAACCTCTTACCATCTTTCTCTTTTGGTTTTGTGCCTGATTGATACGGTTTGAGGATTTCATTCATTTACCTATGAAAATCATCTTAACCATAGCTTACAATTTTGTTTCTCAGTAAATTCAACTGGCTTAGATGGTAGTAAAGTCATTAGGAAAAAAAAAAAAGAAGCCTTTACCATATTATTTGGTGTCATATCAGAGGAAATCATCCTGAAAACTGCGTGCTTACTAAAAATGTAGAAAGCTAAGGACTCAATCTGAAGCACACCCACAGAGACCTTCATGGCAACTGAGGATGGACACAGAAATAAATAAATAAATGCAAGGAGATAAAATACTGAGACAGGATGAGTCATTTTGTATCAGTCAGTGCCAGCTCTACATTTGCATTGTGGAAGGTCAATTATCTCACACTGAAATATAGCTGAAACTATGAACTCAGTAGCTCTGGGCACTTAACACTGTTTAGATCTGTACTTTAACACTTAATTTAATATTTTTCCTGAAGGGAAATGATTAATAATTGCATTCAGTGAAGCATACACTTTAAAAGATTGACCCTTACAAGCTGTTGTTTTTTTTAGGATTAGAAAAAAGTAGCTGTTTCCCCAGACAGTATCCACTTATTTTACATTTTTTACACTTCACAAAGCTGCCGAATGTAACATGCTAAAGGCAAAATTTTAAAGATAACTAATTAGAAGAGTACTTTGCAATTATGTTTTAGACCATTCAGCAACAAATAAGATGTTTGATGTTGAGTCTGATATTGATGAAAGTTCAGACTTTCCTCCTATTGAATTGAGTGCCATGTGTCCTCTACAGCTTAAATGGAGCCAAGGAGCAGGCAGGAAATTACATCTGTTTATTCTTCAGCGTGCATATTGAGACATACACTCTGGAGCCTTTCGAGATCCTTGAAATCTTTTTGAAAGGGTTCACTCCTACATAGGAAAGGATTCTGGCTTCAGCAATACCTTGACAAACCTGAGATATATTCCAAGTGTATTTTGAGAAACAAGAAAATTTAAGCAATAAGAAAGCCTTATTTGGGTCTTCAACCGAGCACACATAGTTAATGAACTTGCCTAGAGATAATGCTGACTGAACAGAGAATGGTGCACAAAATGGACAGAGATATTGGTTAGAAACTGTCTGAGAATCTAGCTGCTTCTGCATAGAACAACACGTGAGTTTTTCTGTCATTGTGATGTTCAAGAAAAATGTTGTCATGTTTTCGTCATATCTCAAGTGAGTATCTCATGTCCTGCCAAAACTGCTCACAGTCACGTTCGCTGTGCATGATACAATGCATGACAATGCGCACTGGAAGTTTAGCCACCAGCCTCAAAGATTTCCAAAGAGCCATTTCTGGACAATAATTGTTAGTCCAAATCTGCAATAGCTAATCTTGACACTGTGTTAAGTGCAGGAGGCTCTCTGCCCCGTGCCAGTGCTTTCAGAATACAATGGAAAGAATAGGCTGTTAAATCTACTATAAAAGCAAATATTGTCAAGCAAATGACCTCTCGAAAAATATTCCTACTCACAAATGTATAGAGAGGCATATAATGCAATTATTAACATGGGATCTACTCTGTAATCTGAGTATGTGGCTTGAATATTATTTTTCAGTATAATGGAACATAATTTCCATCAGCACAGTGGTAAACTAAAAACTGAAACTTGCAGCTGGGCAATGCATAGTGCCATGCTTTTCACTAGAAGGGGAAGGTTATGGTCAGCCAATATAATTTAAAAAACACTATTTATTTTACTGCTAGTGAATGAAATGTGATATGTGCAGACAGATGTTGAACAGCATACTGCATGTCATTTCGCACATTCTCTACAGTAAATGAGGCTTCATTGTTTGAAGTATTTACAATGGAAATGAAATGAAAAAAAATGCTTGAGAAATACAATTTACATTTCAAGTCTATAATTATCACCAGATTTAATGACACAGTCGTTTCACACAGTATTCCTTCAGTTCCTTCAAATAAAGCCCAATTCTCTGATGCTTTGCACATGTTTGAAATGAGAACAACGTTTTACAGTTTTGTAGTTAGGGGTCTGGCTTCTCATCTACTTCTCTCTGTCTGAACCTACCAGGTAGCAAAGAGGAGTGAAAAACGTCTCACCAGCAGGTGATACTCATAGTGTCATAGATTCCCTGGATTGCAGGTAAAACTGTTTCCCACCCCTTCTTTTCTATATATTCCTACTTTCTCTAGGGTTAAGAGGACAACAGATGAGCCAGAAGAACAAGCACATGCTTTTCTACACATCCTGCTTAACTCAGTAAGTAAACAGGTCCATTTCCCAGCAAATATGAGATTAACGTCCCTTGCTGTCACTGCATACATATTTATTTCACACAATTCAGAGTGAAGAAACTTAAATGAGACTTCAGAAATCGTGTAAAGAGGTAGAATTTGGTGTCTGTTTAACTCACATGAAGATTCACTCAATCAATGAGGTGGCCTTCATTAGCATTCTGATGCTTGAGGGTAACAGCAGGCACCAAGATGACTATTTCCAGCACCATTAATTTTCAGGAATATTTTTACAGAGACCCTGCAAGGATGCTCCATGGCTTTCTTCATCATGGCTATTTCTGATTCAGTGCTCCAGCTATACAGTGCCAAAACTATTCAAAACCTGTGCCAAGAGGATTTCTGCTACTCTGTAAGTATTACAACTTCTGAACTGTCAGTGCCCTACCTTGGTTATTTCCCAAGTTACAAGCCTCTTCTCATATCAATAGCATCCAGACTTTTTGCTGTTGTTGCTGGTTTGTATTGACATTGAACTGTTTCTATAACTAAATTTTGAATGCTTACAGACCATTCCGTTGCAACAAAGTGGTGGATGACACTCGCTTTTTTGAAGACCTTAATTTGCTTCACTTGAGAAAGAAAAGGAAACACCATCCAAAATACCTTACAGAAGTCCAAATCATCATTCTCACCACATACTAACTCCCACTAACTCCTTTTAGCAAAACTGATCAACAGAATAGAACAATGAATTTTTTTTCCATGATGCCATCAGCCACAGATACATACTTATTAAACAAAGGATAAGTCCGAAGTGAATAAAGTACAATTTCCTTTAGAATTATGATCTGAGTTTTATTCCTGAAAAAATTCTAATGGAAGAATACTTCAAAATCAACACACAGAATAACCAAATAGCATCACCTGAAATATAGTTTTTACAGCCATTTCATCCTCCTTCTAACAAACTTGTCAAACAACATTTCATCCCAGCTATCTTATTTAAGAGGTATAATATTGATCATTCCCAGTATGCCAATTAACCTTTCCAAAAAGTTTAGAGGAAATGTAGCTATATTTATCTCTAAATCAATATTCAGTTTTCTAGTTAGAGTAATCATTTTTACTTCATGCAAGTTTAGATGGTTCAAACTTACACAAAAGAGAATTTGGGATTACAAATGATGAATAAAATACTTATCTGGTGTGTCAAGAGGAAGATGGACATAATGTGTTTTGTAATTGGAGATATTAAGACACTAGGATAAAATGAAATATAAGAAACAGCTTGTTATCTGTAACCAAAACAAAGGTTTTTAGATTTCAAGTGGTACCAAACACAAAAAAATTTAGGATACATATGTAAACATTCACTATAAACAAGATATTTTCTAGAGAAAAGTAATTTCATTCCTTTATTTTTTAGATATTTTCAGAAGTCATCCATATTTACAGTTGCCAAACCTTAATACTCAAAATACAAAGATGTGATGTATTTTGTAAAAATATTAAATGCAGTGAAGTTACTGAATATGAACTGAACGAGCTGATATTTTACAACAGAATTCTAAAATTGTTTATCAAGCTTTTAAGTTTACTCGTTTTGTAAAACAAAGTAGCAACTTTGTTTCAACTTTCATAGCACTTAACAACTCTTATTAAGGACATGAATTGAAACTGTGGCTAACACCTGACGCCCAGTCTTTCCTGCACTGTTAAATGCTGCTTGCTGTATAAATAAGGCCTGTCAGAAATCACTCACTACATTGGGGCATTTTTCAGTCTCAGAAGTCTTCTTTTTTCTCAGTAACGGTCAGAATGGTCTCATTGGTCAGAACGAGGCTTTGTGCTGTTCACTTCCATGATTCTTCTGGTGTCCCATGGCACAACTATCACGACAGATCTCTAGCTTTATTCTCACCACAGTTCTCATGTATTTCCATCTTTTTGGATATAGTTAGATAAAAAATTGTTGAACACCACTCTTATTAACATTTCTCACATATTGATTCAAGGTAATATCAAGCATTTTTCAAAGGTGTTTGCTTTAGGAAGAAAGTCTATATCTCTAATGGATTTACAACCTTCCCATCCATATGTTAAAATGAAAATAACATCTGAACTGCAAATTTCAGAATTTGGTCTTTAAACAGTAGATTTTCAAAAGCCTAATTTTATTTAAGATGATGACTCATCACCTTTCAAGTTGATATTCTTCTCCTTTCAAAACACCTTGTTGGTTTGAATGTGACTGCCAAAATACACAAACTTCTTCACCCCCTGTATTCCTCTGACTCTGGAAGCAGCACAAGTTGCAAACTGACAGAGCTTTGACTAGATGCTCTGAGCTAATTGCTATGTCCATTTTCTTGGAATGTCAGATTGGATTTTCTGCTTTGGTTAAGGAAAGATGTCAGCAGACAACCTTCCCACCTGTAGCAGGGCTCTCCAGGCACAAGCAGCAGGGATCACTTTGAACAAGAGCAGTCACTACCTGCTTTCCAGTCAGGCTTCCCCTGTGGTGACTGTCTTTCAAACAGCAATACAACAGACAAAATATATTTAAACTTCCTACTGTAAAGCTTTAAAAGAATTGCCAGGAATTGTCAGAAGCATCATATGTCATTTCTGCAGCTGGTTTTACTGCATTTTTCCTTAGCAAGGCAAAGAAATATGAATTGGTTTTTCACTCGAGTGTCTGTTCAGCTGGTAGAGTGGGAACGAACGTGGTAAGCTTCATGTATTTTCCTCAGCTTAATTTTACAAGGGTGTATCCCTCTGAATTACCCAAAAATAATCTGGATTAATTGACTTAAAGCCTCAGTATGATCTCTGATGAACCTGAAAGGTATGCACACTGCTTTATTCTGCACAGGGTTTGTGATAGCACATGTGCTCCTATTGTTCTTTTATGCACCTGGAACAGAATATCAGATCAGGATGTCTTCACTTCTTCCTGGGCTTCTGGTATTTGCATGTTACCACCGTGAAACAAGAACATAATGGTCTTAAAGCAATTTTTTTTCTTCTTTTAATTTTTTTTTTTTTCTCCCGAAAAATGCTCTCTGATAAGGAAACAATCTATCGAGAATTTGGGATGATATGGGGCAGATACAGTTTCTTCTCAGCCACATAAGGCATTATGATCTCTTGTTTATTTCTATTAGATAATAATCTGTGGTTTTAATCAGAGTTTCAGTACAATTTAAAAGTGCCTTTCTGAGGGATAATTTATGGGAAGTATCAAACTGGCACTAAGAAACCTCCCCCTGCTTGTCTCTCCTAATTCCAGATTTATGAAATCACATTTTGGATTAGGTGAATGGACACATACAGCTATTGCAAGAGAAGTATGACTGTGTGTGGTGGTAGCAAAGTGCCTGGGCATGTTGCCTAATAGTGTGAATAGGAAGGAAGAGGAGGAGCAGAGGGAAGGAAATTTCTAGTGGAATTCATAGGGGAAAAGGTCCTGTATCTTTTGTATTTATCTAGCATTTCTCATCCAAGAACATCAGAGCCTTCAGTCTTGGATGAAAAGAGAAAAAAACCTTCAAGATCTTACTGCTACAAGCCTTTATCTAAAGGAGAATTAAACCCATGAGCGTTACCAGTAACAGGGCCTAAATTTGCAGATGATCAAAGGCAAATGATCAAAGCAAATGAGCAATATCTCAAGCAGGTTGGGATAGTGCCTTCCCACACATCTCTCTAAATTATTACTAAACAATGTCTTTGCAATCTGGAAGAGATGTTTCCCATGGAAAATATATACTCTAGGAAAAGCACATTTCAACAAAATATGGCAAAAACTCCTGTCAGGTTTATGGAACAGGATGGATATGCTAGTATACTTAAAAAGCCAGTCCTAAAAATATGATATATAAAAGAAGTATAAATCAATAATGTCTGTCAGAATACTTTAAATTCGTTAGCTGAGCTTTGTTATAGTCCCAATGAGATGAGTAAAGAACAGATTTTCCTTCTTGTGAATTCTGAAAGTCACAGGCCATAGCCACTTATGCCTTGGTCTGATTAGCATCTTCCTGCAGTGCATGACATAAGCAGGACATGGCTAAATTTTGCTAGTATAAAGTTGATTTGACATGCTATTGACAGTGCAAATAAATGCTGACTTGACAACAAAATATCTCCTGACAACAAAACAAATGAAGACCTCTAACCATATAACAAGACAAAAATGAGAGAAAAAAAAAAGCCCTCACAAATTGTGTTAATTGCATCAATATTTAAACAAACTACTCTTTCAAAATGTTACACATTTACAAGAGGGTCTCCTGAGCCTACTTATAAGTTATGAGGGAAATTATTATTTAAGCATAAAAATATTGACTTAAAAATGGAAAGTAGTAATCTAAATCAAATGTGTGAAGGCGCTGATTAAGGCACACCTTCAGTACATTAGGGGCTATCTGCACAGACAGAACCTTGCATACTCATCTAAAGTATATTTTAATCTGAACTTTTGCACAGTTTGTCATCTATTTTCTTAATCAGTGTTCCCTCTTGAAGGTTATGGCTATTTGCGCATCATTGTTGTCATTAAAACATATGCTTTTTAATGCCAAGTAATTAGTAAAAACTACAGTAAAAGGTTTTGTGTGCAGTTTCAATTGAGAGATTAATAACCTTTGTAGCAATATAGTTAAATTTTAGTCTCTTCCAGTCTATACTATGAATACAAAGCTTCTCTAGAGTCTGTGGCCATAAAATAATGCCTCTGCTTTAATAATGTGCCTTACAACTTTTGTCAGTCTTGCTTAACATCTGAGCTGCTAGGACAGAGATCTAAGCATCCAAGTGATAAATAAAGCAATAGTGCTAAATCCCCATTTCCTTGACTAGGAGAGTAGCCTGATTATCAACAAGGACTTTGATTTATGAAGACTGAAAATATTTCTCATCAGATTTAGGGAAAGTAGTAAGGAGGAGGAAGATATTTTTACACTTGATAACAATTCAGATACACTAGAAAAAGAAGAAAATAACTTCCAGGAATGGTAAATGCATTCACACATTTAAAACTGGAACCTGAAGATATATTCTCATTGTTAAATCAAGTATTCAAATTCTGTAATAAAGACATCCGCATATATACTGAACATGTTCTTTCTGAACTACAACGTTTTCATCTCTATGATTCTAATCTTGTGATTCTCCTTTTGCGACATAAACTCAGTGGACTCTGTGATGAAAAGATTCATCAACATGATGAGTTGGGCAGGGTCAAAGTGCAAATCATGTTAACTAATGAATATTAATTTGAGATATAAATATAAACATATATACATTTATTTATTTATGTGTATACATTTAGACACACAAGCAAACGGAATAGATATGCACATGTACATTCTTTGAAAATCAAATTACTTCAATATCGCAGAGTAGGCAAAGAAGAATGCTGGCTTAAATGCTTACAAAAATAATTGAATTTTACTTTTATCTGTTTCGTTTTTTTGAAAGAAGAGGATTGAATGTGAACCACTATCAAATATGACAATGCAATATATTTAATTTTGTTACTGTATAAAATAGTAGTCTAAGAACTATAATGATAAAGAATTACAATAATAAAAAATAGTTTAAGAACTCCACTAGCGTATTCAGTAACATATTTTAAATGAGAATTAGTCTAATCTAGATTATACTTTCTGTTTATATAGATGTATATGAACATGCTGCAGTATATTTAAATTTGTTTTGTCTGCTAACGCACTGCAAGTGAATCTTGTATCCTATCAGGAGTTTCCTGAAGGATGCAACATAATAGTTCTTGATCAGTCTAAATTCATACTTTTGTGTTTCAAAAAACCTTGTCTCTCTAGAATACCAACCTTTAAACTCATGTAAATTAAATACATTTATGGATGACAAATCACCCACAGTAATTTGACTCTTGTACTGGAAAAAAAATCAAAGGATAAATTAATTGAGCTTTAAAAGGAATACCTGTGGCAGTGAAGCTACAGGTAGAATTTTTAAAAGTGAGGAATGAATCCAGTATATAACTTAACAGACAGTTATGGCAATTAATAACTAACAACTATTGGTTCAGAAAGCAAAGATAATAGAATTTAAATGGACCAAATGATGGACAGTCAAGTTTTTTTTGAAATCTTGTAAATGTTAATGCTATCATATTAATAGGTGATGCAGCATGATGCCTGCAGATGATCTGCTAACTACAGAACTCCAAATGAATGGTTTCTTAAGAGAGGAAAAAATAATTCCTCACATTCTATTTTTACCCTAAAACGAGCAAAAATGTTTTATGATGTCGTCCTAACTCCATTTTAATTTGTACACTTAGTCCTAGAAAAGGTTCTTTCTGCCTTCAGTGTATACTTAGGACTTTTTGGCTAAATATAAAAAATAAGACTGATCTACACCAGAAGTGAAACACAAACAGCGGCACTGTTACTGTTCTTTCAGATAGGAAAAAACCAAATGGGGCAGTGGGGGGAGTAACACTGCATTATCTTTGAGAAACTAATCCAATCCTTTAGGTGGAGGCAACTCCTGTTAGCTTCAGTGACAGCTGCAGCTGTTTACACCTTTAGGCAATTTGGGCAGGGCCAACAGCACTGGCTGATATTAAATTTCCCTGGCATTTCTGGTTACTGAGATTTTGTGCTCAATTTCTTATACTTTGCCAACTCAGAGATCACTATTTTTCTACACTCAGAATCTGCTCAGACTTTAGCTTTTAGCTCTGGGCTTAGTTGCACAAATTTGTCACTTCAATAGGCCTGGCTTTCCAGTGCCTTGATTTGGGGTTACGATTTTCATCACAGATTTCAGTATTGGATTCCCAATCCATGTAACTGTTGTTTTATAGCATACATGGATCAAGACAGGTAGAGTGTAGTCTAAAACTGGTGATAGTGCAATTTAACCCTCTTTTTAAAAAGGGTAAAAGGAAGCAGAGTAAATCACATTGGTGAAAGGTTTCTTAAGCTGCACTGGTGATTTGCATGAGCATAGGTGGAGTCAGCAGCTGCAGTCTCCAGGACAAAGATCATCACAGAATAAAAAATCACAAAGGGGCGATTATTACATCTGGAGAATGGCAGTTAAGCAAATAAATGAAAAAAGGCGAAACAGTTTCACTAATGAAACAGCATTATGTTGAGTTTGAAGTGTTTTACTGGAGATACCTCGGATTGGACTTTTTTTTTTTTTTTGGTCTACTCCAAAGCAAGATAGTCAGGTGATTTATATCTCAATTTCTGTTAGAAGCTCCTTGGGCCAAGGATTCTTTTGAGACAGTAGGAGCCCATACGAGAGACCTATGAAAAAAACCTAGTGCCCCCAGAGAACATCTTTAGACTCTCAGGACCCTGTAAAACACTAGAGTTCGAGGCAAATGTTTTTTGATAAATTGTCATTCCCAGCAGTGATGCCTTTGGGGAATGTAGTTTTTTCTAGACATGCCCCTTTGGGTGTTTCTGAGAGAGATAACTTACACTTCAGAAAATCTGGATATGCAGACATACACAAAAGTGGGAACTCATCAGAAGAACCGGATATGATTTTTTCCCATATCAGTTCAGTTTATAAAAGAAAGAAAACATCTATTCAAGATTAAGAGAATTCCTTTAATCACTTTCGAACTGCCAGAATATCTTTATTGAAAACAATGATCTTCAGTCTTATGCCCTTGTAGACTTTACAAAAAGTGCAATTATCTTCCCCAAATACATCTTTTATTATATCTTATTGCATAAATGAACACCTTTCTTTCATCTAAAGATAAGTGAGCATGGGAATTTTAAAGACAACACAAAAACAAGATGTGCATTTCAAAACAAACCATGAAAAATAGATTGCACCTCCTACTCAAAGCTGCAACAAACATGATAAACTGCGTAAAACCAGATATTCTTACAGACAGAAGACAGATATTCAAGGCTCAGAAGAGAGAAGATACACATTGAAGCTAATCTAAAAACAACAGAAATGAAAAAAATACATGACTCTTTCTCTAAGAGATATCTCATTATTCTTTAGAAATATTTTTAGAGAAGCTCTGGACATATTTTGTTGATAAGATACTCAAAAGTTTTGACAAAATAATTCATTTACTTGTTCTTTATGAACAGTCTTGTAGAATGAAATTTATCCCAAATCTTTCATATATTTCTTATCCTC
The DNA here is from genome assembly GCA_013397815.1 of Aleadryas rufinucha. Taxonomy (NCBI): domain Eukaryota; kingdom Metazoa; phylum Chordata; class Aves; order Passeriformes; genus Aleadryas; species Aleadryas rufinucha. Next base: position 390,758 of record VZTH01000536.1, read on the forward strand.
AGTCAGTGCTGTGATCACTCAAACTTTAGTATCATCAGCAGTTAACACTTGAAAACATAAACTTAATTTGTGCATACAGAAAGAGGAAGGATTTCTTTATTCACTTGCATACAAATAGTGTTCAAAATGGCACTTAAAGCAATGTTCTTCATAAAAACATGCCTCATTTGCAGCGTTTGAACATGTGGAGTAGCCCTTAAGTGACTTGCTCCAGAAGCACTGATGTTATTCATACAGCTGCATGGAAAAGTGATATTTAAGCTTTGCAGGAAATAAGAGTTGTGTCTATGAGTTGGAGAAAACAAGTTCAAGAGCCTATTTCATAAATAGAAGAAAAAATCCCACTTCCATCTTCCACATCATTAAAATTTACACACATGAAAAAAATCACTGTTGTGAAAACCTATTTTCTCAGGAAAGTTTTCCTTCATTTTTTTTGGCTGAAATGGGGTCACTGAGATTGTGTGCATTACACAAAATATTCATGTAAGGTGGTATCTCTAGAACCAGTAATACAAAGTACTAACACTGATGTCTACTGGAGTCAACAAGTGTTAAAGCTTAAAAATTAACTGTAAATGTAATATAAAATTTAGCCCTTGTATGTCAGGTTTTTTCCAACAACTAAAAGACACATTTCTGCATTTCGGGGAATGTAGGGGCAAAAGAGAACCTTCTTTAGACTCCATTAATAAGCGATGAGTGCAAAGGGTCAAATAGTGCCAAATAAGGCCATGGTAAAGTCTGTTTTTTGTAACTGAAAGAAAATCTTGAGAAAAGTACTGCTAGCCTCTTCTGTCACTGGCAGCAATATTTATTGTTTACAGTTTTCTCATTTTTTTTACAGGTTTCTCAACTTGTCGTTTTTTTCCTAACTAACAAAGGAATGCTTTAGTCTGATGTAAAAATGTAAAAGAGTACTGACTTTACATTCCTATTTTTATAGAATCATTTACGTTGGGAAACACCTGTAAGATCATTAAGTCCAATCATAAAAACTAATGTTGCCAGGTCCACCATTAAACCATATCCTTAAGTGCCACATTTACATGTCTTTTAAATACCTCCAGGGATGGTGACCCAGCCACTTCCCTGGGCAGCCTCTTCCAATGTTTACTAACTCTTTTGGTAAAGAAATGCTTCCTAATATCCAATCCAAACCTCCCCCGGCACAACTTAAGGCTGTTTCCTTGTGTCCTGTCACTTGCTACCTGGGAGAAGAGACCAACACCCCACCTTGCTGCAACCTTCTTTTGGGCAGTTATAGACAGTGACAAGATCAATTGAGAAGATGGGACCAAGTGGCACCCAGAGCTGCACCTGTGTGCAGCCAGACAAGAAGACGATAACCTTCAAAGAACATTACCAGAGTTTTGCATTCAGTTTCCAGGCCTGCCACAAATTCTGCAAATGCCAGCAAGCAACATACTCTCCAGGTCTCAGATTTTTCTCAACAAAATGGGACGGACATATTGCATCTTTCCCCCTACTGTCTACCTCTCTTGCTTAGCATGGTCGCAAGTTTTTCAAAGAGGCTGTGAAATTGAATGGTTCTTAACCAAATGATCAGTATGTATGTAATAAGAGAAGTTCATCCACAATAGGAAAAACCTTGCATAGAAAACCCATGTCTGAATTACATTTTTACTCAATTAACAGTGCGAATTTACTATAAATGTAAGTTATTCACTGCAAGTATACTATAGGTTTGCAGGCCAAAGCCGGAGGGCTGTTGTTTGGTTTTTAGTCAGCTTTATGGAAAAGGCTTGGAGAAATATTATATTATATGCTAATAGGATTTAATCCTAGCCCCACTGAAGCAGAGCTCCCACTGACTTCCATGCTGCTAAGATTTTAACCAGTGTGAAAATTCCTTCTCTGAATATTTCTATTTTGATTCAAGTTTCCAAAACAGCTTTGAAAAAAAAAAAATGCAAATACCTTCATATGCAAGAATTAACATCTGCATAAAAATTGATTCATACCACTCTCCACATAACAAAATTGTAGCATGAGTATATACTTATTTTCCAACGCTTATCAACTAGAATAAAATGCAAATTTCTAGTTAGCCAAAGGGAAGAAATGTGTTATCATTACTGTCAGTACAGAAATCCCACTACAAACAAGCAATACATAATGCCAGGAAATGTCGGTTTCAGAGGGGATGTCACCATGGAAAATAAGCTTATGAAGTGCAGAAATATAAGTGGTATTGCTTCTAATTTTGAACTTTGATAGTAAAAATCAAGCCAGTTTAAAGGTATATTCCACTGGAGACAGAGTGAATATACCTTCAGATAGGAAATGTAAAGAGAATCATCACTTCAAAATAAAATATTGAATATGAAAATTGATGACTGAGGACTTAGGATTTGAAAATTTTAAGCATTGAAGATATAAAAACAAATAAAGCACACAAGCTCACTGATCATTCACACGCTCATTTCAATTCTCCTCATGTTAGAGTCATTGTACTATTTCTTCCTGAGTCTGGTGAAATGGTTCATCTGAAGTAAAAGCTAACATTTTACTTGTTTTCTAAGAAAAAATACAAGACCATTTTAGAAAACTAGACTTAATTCTCTGTCTATTAACAAGCACGCTGCTAATGGAGTCCCTTTCAGGCCCCAAACAATGCCTGGTCATGTCAGTGGGAATACTTCTGGTGTGTTGCAGATTAGACCCTTACAGGGCATTGCAAATGACACTGTTCCTTGTCAGAATTTTCATTTAGAAAGTCCTAAACATTATGTTTACACTGCTGTATACTGCAGGGAAACTTCAGAACAGGTAGATTTATGGGAGGTCATGGTGACAGCTAGATAAATTTAGCAAGTTCAGCATGTGGCAAGATTCTTTTTTCAAAGAAAGCTTCTATGAGAGAATAAAATACATTTCTTTTGCAAAAAGATACTCATCATTTAAGAATCATTAAAAAATTATTCTATAGTTCTTCCTACAAAAATATAATGTTACTAAGGGAATCATACCAACAAGCTACATAAAAAGAGCCTGTCCATAATTTCAGCCATTGCTACCATTACTGGGAATTTAATTTTTTAAAATTCTTTGTTGTATCATTTTGTTTTCCTGTGTTTTGTTTACTATCTTGGTTTCAGATGGTGAGTTATTTTTTATTTGTAATAAATCATGAAGACTCATTTAATTTTCTGCAGGACACCTATTAATATGATTAGCTTTTTTATTATTGTTTTTGGAAAATTATATATTCTCAGCTAAAACTTTTTAGGTTAACACTGTTTCTTTACGAAGTCGACAGTTCATTAGTTTATTTTTTAATATACAGAATATATGCGGATTATACTTGGTCACATTTGAAAACTGATTTATTTTCAAAATATAAATCTTTAGTTTCTAGGAAGGACTAAGTACCTGAGAAGTTCGAAATGCTAAACCAAAGGTTTTTCTGAAATGGGACTTAACAGACAAAACTAGATAATTACTGTGAATGACAAAGGCTATTAAAAGTCACTCCTACCTCTGAGAAACGACTCTGTTGAATATGCACTAGTTGAAGTTTTCATTTCTAAAAGATACCTTTATACAATATTGGGGATTTAACAGATTTGTGATGGCGACTTCAAGTGAGCTAAAAGAAAAAAATCAGAAGGAGTTTTTATAGCTAATTCAATGGATTCACTAGTGAACTGTTAGGTTATCCATGTTTTTTGCTGCGGGATGTAAGCCTGTAACAGTGTAAAAACATTTGTTTTCCAAAACTGTTTATTAAAAAGTGAACAAAACAGTATGACTGTAACATTACAGGTTAAATACCTTATTCACAGAAGAAATCATATCTTTCTTTACATGTTCCAGAACGTTCATCTTCCAATAATCTCAGCAGAATTTCAAGAGCAATGTTTTCAACAAAGGATTCACAGAGGCTATAAAAGAGTATTTATGTGTAGGTTTTTCAAATCAAATTGAGGAAGACAACTTTAAAACAATTCTGCAAAAGAAGATACAGTAAATTTCCAGTTTTAATAATTGCTAGTTTTCACAATTTACAGGCAATGACACAGTGTTTTACATCACTATGTTAACACACTCACACGATTGAATGTAGTGTAAGTTAAACTTAATTGCTCTTAACTAACTAGGTATTGTGTTATGTCATACACTGTGGAGGAGACTGGTACACTTAAATTTGACTTTGAAACACAAGACTTAGAAACATACACAAGCAGCATGTTAAATTAAAAAAGCAGTTTTTGTATCAAGTACTAACAGCTTTAGATGGAAACTGTATTTCCAGTTTGAATCCCCACATTTTCAATACAGACTTAATGCACTTTTCATAACATTAGCCTTAGTGTGAACTTCACATATTCTGCATTTTCTGCTGGGGTTATTTCTCAGTTCAGCTGGTACTGTAGTTTACTTTATGGACTCTCTGAAAGTGATTCAGTTGTCTAAACCTAGGCAAATAGTTCTGTGTAAGACGGCCTGGGGCATCTGACCTGTCCATCTGCTCTTCCAAAACAAGGCCTCCTCTAGGTCTGTTAGCCCTGCATGGAAGCCTTGGAAATTCTAGGGTGTAGCACATGGCAGTCAGTACACACCTGCCTTCAGAGAACTGAAATGACATCTCTGTCCTCTCTCATGTCTTGTTGACAAAAATGCTTTCATTAGTGCACACAAATGGGGTGCTTTTTTTGTATCATATTTGATGCAGAACAGGAAGGGGATAAAGGTATACCTCCCAGTTTAGCTTGGTGCAGAGTTGGGATCTGGGAGATTCTGAAGCAGGATGTGGTAACAAGTAAATGTTCCAGAGTGCTACAGTAAAAAACAGTACTTCCAACCCTTTAAACAGAATTCAAGGAATAAAGAAAGGCAACTTTAAGTAGTCCTGAATCCTTACTCTTTATCCCATTTTGACAGATTCTTTCAGCAAAAATATTCTAAACCATAAAATATCTGCAATTAATGGTTTATTTTGTGCTAAATTGTTTAACTGTGGTGACTTGTTTACTGTTCCTCAGGTATTTTAGTAAATCTATCTATCTATCTATCTATCTATCTATCTATCTATCTATCTATCTATCATCTATCACTTTTGCAAGCTTACCAACATAAGCACGTATTGGGAGAGAACTGCCTGACAAATTTTAAAATCCTTGATTCAACATATAATTACTATTGTTCAATGTATGGTAGAAGGACAGGCTCATCAGATTTTAAACAGCTACTGATTATATTGTAAATTATATTTTTCCCTAGAATTACTGATAAACCCAGATATCCTACTTGAAAGACCACTCACATTCAGCTTCTCTCAAAAAAAGGGAAATATAGCACTGGTAAATTTATATGGATAAGTATGTTTGCAGTCAAATGAAGCCTCATTCTGTGGTAGCACAGATTCTTTCCCATGGGAATTTTTCTCTTCTTCTCCCTGTGTTCTATAAATAAAGATAAGGTTTGGATGTTATTGAAACTGTCTCTGGAAAGATGGGCAGTTCTACCTGGCCTATGGGCCTAGGGGGAGGTTTTGAATTGACCCAATCCGGAGAAACTTTTAAAAGTCTATATAAGTTTTAGAATTAAATAATAAAATCAGAATTCCGCCTCACCTGATCCAGTCTGGTTATTGCACTCGGCTAGCGCTCAACAGCGACATCATTCCTCAGGTATATTCAGCAATCTTTGTTATCCCTGAGCCAAATATGATGTCTACATTCAGTATTCAATGAGGCAAACACACAGATGAGTTGAAAGAAGGGGCTACCAAGCTGGAGCTTTTATTCGATGAATATGAAGAGTGTTTCTGTTATGCCTAGAGGGTAGGCATTGCAGGGTAGGATTTGAATGACCATTTTCCTTGAAGTTCGTTGTTGTCCTAAAAGAGAATTTTCATGGTTTGTCTCTATGGGCAATATCAGCAAAGCTTTTGACCTTCTGTTGCAGCAGCAGAAAAAGAATTCTGGCAAGGCTTCCAAATTTATCCATTTACTGTATTTGCAGAAATAAAGGACAGGTAAGTGTGCAAAACGCACCAGGGAAGGCATGGTTTGTCAGCAGAGGTTACTTTTATCTGTGCTGTTGTTTGGGCCTCAGCAGAGCAGTAATGTGGTGTATGACCAAAGCAGAGAAGCGACAGCAATGTAAATCCTGATCATGAGCAATATGACAATGTATGAATGCCACAACTTCCATCTTATAGCAGGTCAGGCTAGTGGTTCTTCACAGGCTCTGAATGTGAAGCAAATGCTGCACCTATCATTCACTGTCAATATGGAGCATAAAGCACTGCAGTTATTTTACTCAGTTTTGTACCTGATGCAAGGTAAATAGAAAATCTGATTTAGTTCATCTGCTGAAGACAGAAAAATATGAGTTGACAGCCTGGCTTATACAGGGGATTTACATTATTCTAAAATTATATCAACACTATTAGCATTTTTGTCATTACAGATATTAACAGTGTCCAGGGATTTTAATCTTTCAGGGACCAGTTTATGAAAGGACTTAACAAATGTAATTTCATTGTCATGCTGTTTTCTTAATATCTGATTTTGTTTTTTCATTATGCTATAACAGCTCAATGTTTATTAATTAGTGGACATATTGACAGATAAACTGAATCTTTAATTAAATTAAATACACTCAAGTATTTAACTTCCTGTAGGAATTACTGTGATATAAATTTACCAACTCTGTGATGAAAATAACACGTAGCGAAAAAGACTATTGAATTTTCATGCTCAAATACATCAATTAAAACACTATTAAAAGTATTTAAAGAAACACTCAAATTTGTAAAACCATTGAAAATTAATTCAGGGAAGGGCAGTATTCCAGCTGTATAAGTAGTGCATGACCAAAGACAGGGAGGGAGGATTATTTTCCCCTGGGTGCAAAACCAAAACCTACTGTCTTGCTTCATGTTACACATTTCACTTAGATGAGAATATAAAACTTCAGTGACACTAACCAGATTTCATTACAATTGTCAGCTTTACTGGCAGCACAAAACTCTTTTCCTGATCAGAAATTGTTTTCATTATTTACAAAGTATAATGCAATTTAGTCAAATTTTTATTCAGTATGATAGATTTTTTTAACAGACAGGTTTTCAATTTGCTGTATTTTTTTCTGTTTCACTGATTCAAATATTTGCATGTTTTATTCCTCCACTATCATATATAATGACATTTAAACTAGACACGAAATATTTCATTGCAAATACCTTTTTATATCTTATAATGGGTTTATTCTAATTAGTAGGATTAGCACTAGTGCTAGATGTTTAACTGCTTAAAGTACATTCATGCTTTTTAAGATTTCAGAATATAAAATCAAAAGTAAGCATACAATGCTGTTTTGCATAATGTAACATGTGCAAGTGTCTCTGTGTGTGAGGAGGAGATAGCATTATGAACAGGAGCTTTAACTTGAGCTAAGCTTGGGCCCTTGACCTTGGCCACCTTCTTGGATGTTCCTGCCATCAGACAAGGTTTCAGTACCTAAATAATTAGGCAGAAACTAGGGTGTAAGGGAAAGCAGAAACTCCTACAAAGGATAGACCAGTTGAGGAAAAACACATCCTCAGTCTCATGCTATACACTATGCAGTGATCAGAAGGTTTGTATTCCATACTTATTGAGGAGGTTTTTTCATAAGAAAAACAACCTACTAACAAAACTAAGAACTTCTGCTGTTCATCCGAAAGGCACAGACTCATTTGTGGTTGATCTGCAGTAGGTGGTAGTGGTAACTGGATTTTCATGGAAATAAATGATCACTTACTGTGTTTGAGTTCATAAAGAATTATAGGATTGATCTATTCAGTGGCCAAAATAACAGTTCAATAAGGCAAGATCATCCTACTCCACAAAGGCTTCAGAAATCATGTAAACATAAGCAAATGCATGCATTATAGTTGGCTCTAAAATCAATAAAAGATAGCTCACGCACACTCTAACTACACCTTGTTTCTAAAGATAAAAAACCAGCGAGCACAAACTATATTATTTTGTACCAAACCAGAACAGAACAGTTGCAGAAACACATGAAGGAGGCCATTATACAGAACAGCTTTCCTTTCAGATCTTTCCATTGATAATGTCAGAAGGTTCCACTTAGCTTTGTTTAACCAGATGTCAATGAACAAAAAAATCCTTTTCCTGATCTGTTCTCCAGTGTAAAGCAATGAAATATTAATTAATACTACATTCAAATGGCTATTCAATTTAGAATAGTTCATTTTTTAAAGGCAGAAAAAGAGTAATTGACATCTATGAGCAGGTGTTCCCCATGCCAAAAAATGTCTCACTTTCACTTACTTAAAAAGCTGGGAAATGTACATTTGTTTGGGAAAGACATTTATCCAGTGAAATCCTTAATTATATGCATCATAACACAGGCACAAAATGCTGTCTCCTCAGACCTGTAACTTTAAGCCATTGCAAAGCATGAACTGCCTAATTTCACTAAAGAGTAACAGTCACTATTTCGCTCTGTTGTTGCATGACAGCTGGATATGAACAGCTACCCTCTGCTATGAAGCGGAGTGGAGGGATGCCACATGACTAGAGGCAAACCTCTGCATTGTGTCAATGTCATTTCTGTTAAAGACCTTCTAGTAGCCTGACATCCAGAATGGAGTCGCACATTATATACAATGGATAATATTTCTGACAATAAACTCTGGATGGCCTTGAGCTGATTACCACTACTTCTTCAGAAAACAGTTGTTACTGAATTGTTTCCTTTCAATAGAGTCTGCCTGAGGAAAAATTGCAAGCGAGACTGGATTGTTAGTGCTGGATATATAATAACTTTGTAATTGCCCTAGTTTGGTACTTGAAAACAATTCTTTGTCAAGGACAGGAAACAGCTTGCCTGTAGGTGCAATAATGGAAAGAGTAGAGCTGATCTAGATGAGCATCTTTAAGATTATCTCATGCTTACGTGCTAAAACTTTATCTAGTTAACAATAACAAAGTCAGGTTAAAGGCAAATGGTATCTTCAGGACTGATGCTCAATCTTTCAAGCAGGGCTCTACACAACACCCTTTCAGTATATTCAGACAGAATATTGCTGCTGATTGAGCAAGATGTTTCACTACAACACCCTACCTGAAAGGTGAGATACAACATTCAGTATTGGTGTCACACAATAATTCTACTGTCTGGTATCAATCACAGATCTTGCATTACAAGTCTTTCAAACAAGAGTTGAGTCTCAGAAATGACAGCGGAACTGTGTAGTGTGGGTATTTAGGACCATTTAAACCCTGTGAAAATGTGAGGCAAAAGGGTGATGAGGTGACATGATCACTTGCTGTGGAGCTCAATGACAAATCTAACTCAAATTTCTAGAAGAGGAGGGGATGTAAAGATCAGCTTCCATCTCTCACCTATGAACCAAATCCTTCCTTCCACTTTCTGAGGTGTGCAGCTATTAGTCCCTACATTTCTCAGTACCTGATCAGTAAGGTCAGCCAAAATGGTCATCCTGTCATACGGTTCTACAGAAGTAGCCATATGTATACCTACATACCTGTTTTTATTATTTTTACAATTATCACACCAGTAGAGATGAATTTTCACCTGCCATTTATTCCTCAAAGAGAGATTTTTCATAACAATTTATGTCAGAGACAAGAAAGCTCATCCAGAGACAAGACAGCTCATCCAGAACAAAAACACCTGCTAAGAACTAACGTGTTTAGCAGCTTCAGCTGAGGCGATTTCTGAGGGGTCTCTGCAGGTGACAGAGTTCTGAATACCAGCTCATCATAACAAGCACTTAAACAAATAAAAAACAGCTTCCCAAGCATGAAATCCACTGCAAAACCTGAAATTCCTTAACTAGGAAAAGAGCAATTGTACTGGACTTATTTCTATTGGACTAGAAAAGCCTTGAACAGCTTAGAAGAGAAGAGTCAATGAGCAGTGAAAGCAAAAGCTCAAATGAAAGCCTCATAGAATTGCGCAGAAAGGCAGGAAGTAAAGAATATGACATGAGTGAAACACCCACCTAATGCCAAACTCCTATCATAAGCTCCCATGTTGCCTAAAAGAAAGCTGAGTTTGGCAGGAGAAGCTAAATTCACTGGTACAAGAACAGAACACGGCACAACTCCATTTGTTATGATGTTGGAGAGCGAAAAAAGTATTAACTGTGAACAGCCTGTGTGTCCTCTTGTGATTTCAATATATGTGTGCTCTTTAAATTACCCACTATTTCTATAATTTTTTACTTTAATTAGACAAAATTTTTTCCTTACAAACAGAATTTTTGATTTAAATATATAAAATATATAAATACATAAGTATATAAATATATAAATATACAAATAAATAAATAAATATAAAATTACCATTGTTTTCACTGATACACATTTCCACATTACAATTTTGAAATGTTTAAGTTGACCTAAGCCTTTCCCATTAAAATCTTTCCATTAGATCAGTTATTGGCCATAATCCTCCTCCCAATAATCTCTAAGGATATTTGACATCAATTTCAATAGGCATAGGAATAATAATTTTTTTGTGTTTATTTCTATAAATGCAAATAGAATTCGGTATCTTTAATGTAACAACATTTTCCTTCTCTGTTTTAGTTCATATATAACTAAATACCCCAACACATACTCCATCCATGCAATTCCAAACCAGACCTGGTCAATCAATTCTTTTCTTAAATTTTTTTCTTAATTCATAAAATAGTATAATTCTTCTTAATTCTTTTTCTTTAATAGTAGGTATAATCTTACTGTGATCACTGTGCTTAGAAATGAGAAATGTAATGCTGTATCAACTCATTAAAACATCCTGCAACAGAGATATCTGCCCTGTTGAAAGAAATAGAAGCAAGTGTACATTCACCTTTGAAGTTGCTAACTACATTCTACACTTTCTACTCAGGAAAAATTCCACTGTGAAAAACCTGACAGTCATAGAATCATAGTATCACTGAATCATTACAATTGGAAGGAACCTTACAGGCCATCTAGTTTCAAATTCCCTGCCATGGGCAAGGACACATTCCACTCGATTAGGCTACTCAAAGCCCCATTCAGCCTACTTCTGAACACCTCCAGAGATGGGGCATCCAAACTTCTCTGGGCAATATGTTTCATAATTACCAACCTCATAGTAAAGAATTTCTTCTTAATATCTAACATAAATCTATCCTTCTTCATCATAAGGCCATCCCCCCTTGTCCTTGTGAAGAGTCCCTCTCCAGCTTTCTTGTAGGGCCCCTTTAGGTACTGAAAGGCTGCTCTAACGACTCTCCAAAGCCTCCTCTTAGCCAGGCTGAACAGAACCAACATTCTTAGTCTTTCTTCATAGGTGAGGTGCTCCATCCCCGTGATCTTGATGGTCTCCTCTGGACTCGCTCCAAAAGGTCAATGTCCTTCCTGTGTTGGGGACCCAAGAGCTGAATGCAGTACTCCAGGTGAATAGAAGGGCACAACCAGAGTGGAGTAGAGGGGCAGAATCCCCTCCCTTGACCCACTGCCCACACTGCTTTTGATGCAGCTCAGGGTATGGTTGGGTTTCCGGGCTGTGAGAGCACATTGCCAGGTCATGTTGAGCNCGACTCTCCAAAGCCTCCTCTTAGCCAGGCTGAACAGAACCAACATTCTTAGTCTTTCTTCATAGGTGAGGTGCTCCATCCCCGTGATCTTGATGGTCTCCTCTGGACTCGCTCCAAAAGGTCAATGTCCTTCCTGTGTTGGGGACCCAAGAGCTGAATGCAGTACTCCAGGTGAATAGAAGGGCACAACCAGAGTGGAGTAGAGGGGCAGAATCCCCTCCCTTGACCCACTGCCCACACTGCTTTTGATGCAGCTCAGGGTATGGTTGGGTTTCCGGGCTGTGAGAGCACATTGCCAGGTCATGTTGAGCTTTTTGACCACAAACACCCAAAGTTCTTCCTCCCAGGGTGGCTGCAGATCCATTCACTGCTCAGCCTATATTTGCCCTTGTGACTGTCCCAACTCTGGGGCAGGACCTTGCACCCTCTTGAACTTCATGAGGTTCACAGAAGGCCATCTCTCAAGCCTGTCAAGGTCCTTACTAAGCCCTTCCTCCAGATTAAGACTTAAGTAAAGACTATTTGTTTTGCTCACTCGTGTGCACAATATGCAATGTACACAATCGGTTGGATTAACAAGGATGATGTTTCTTGTGCGCACAATATTCCTTTCTTTCCTTTATCTCAAATTTGACATCTTTGTGAAATATTGAAGTTTTCCAATTGTCTTACTTGAAATTTCTGTAAAACGCAGCTACACCTACAGTAGATATTTGTAAGGCACAGTGCAAATGTTTAACACCGCTGACAGCATGCTCCCATACCCTTTATGTCTCATGAAACTTACCGTGACTCTCTACAGTCTATGGAAGCTGAGAACATCTCTATCAAAATACTTTTTTCATGTTAGGTAAATGAACTGTGTTCTAAAGAGCCTATCATTCTCCACTGGAAAACTTGCTCAGTTGTAGATAGACATCTAAATTAAAGTTTGGTGAGAAGAGCTCCTTCATTCATATTAGAAATGTCACACACCTTTCAACAGATATTAAAAGACTGTGACTTCACTGATGGCTCTTCAAATAGAATAGGAAGCACTTATACTCTGCTACCAAATTTATACCAGAACTGATTCAGAATACTCCTTTACCTTTTTTCAGATATGAGGTCTGATGTAATGATCACAATGGTCTTATCCGACCTTAGAAAATGTTTGCAGTTAATTTAATCCAAAAAGGAATTTGCAGAAACATTTCCTCATTAGCTCAATCTTGATGCTTTAAAATCATGCCATGAAACAAGCCTCATGATGTGCATAACCAAACCTAGATCTTTTATTCCTGCTTCAGCTCTTCAAATTCAATTTTTAGCTCTAAGTGAAATAAAATTAGTTAATAATTAATTCTCTTACAAAGACTGCATGAATGGACTTTTTCCAAAAAAAAGATAGAAGACGTAAAAATAACTTTATATCATCAAACCTCTAATATGGTCTTGATATTCATGCAGAATTGTTGTAATTGCATTCACAGATGCATTACTCTTTTATCCTTTCCTGATAGCAATGTTTTTCCTCATGGGTTGAACAATACTATTTCTTCATCCATCCAAAACACAAGCATTCACTTCTGTCTTAGAAATCAAATTGTAGGAGATAAAATAGGTGTCACATATAATCAAATCCAACAACTTTGTTGCCTGATTTACATATTATCCTTAATTCAAAAACTAATTACTCAGTGTGTTCTTCCACAATCTTTATTATATGCCTACAGAATTTGCTACTCAGTGCTGAAAGAATTCACTATATGTATGCTTCAGTACAAGCTGTGCTCATGCCAAAGGAGTTCTAACACAGAACATAAAAATGCTCTCTCCTGTCCAAAAATTAAAATGTGAATAAGTTTTCAGGCTTGTAACCACATTAAATTATACATGTGACAGAGTGCATCACATATTTAACATCAAAGTCCTTAATTCGTTTATTAGTTGAAAATATTTTTGGCTCTGGTTTGAATCTTCAGCATTCTCAAATCTCTTCTTCCTTAGTTTTTTAATTGAGCTTGCAGTTTAGAAGATGTATTACAAACTCTTAAACATACTGTAGGTGTAACCTTTTATGTCTTAAATCCACCATTTTAAATTTCACACGATAAAATTGAAGGTTCAACTTACCTTTTTGTTCTTTCTTTTTGTAGTTACGTGGGAGTATTTTACTTAAACTCAGAAGCATGAAGCAGGTCCAGAGGTGCTTTAGATACTCACACTCTCAACTTCAAAGTAGTAATATAAGCTTTTGCTTACAACCATGTGGGACATGTTTAGCTCTGGGCATATATCACTATGTAACCTATATATGGCCAATGAAAAAGATCTACTTCTTTCCATAACCTATTTTCCCCTTATAGAAAGAGTTTAAATTCCTATGAGCAATAAGAATCACATAAAATAGTTTCAAACCCGATTTTAAAATGGAAGAAGTTTGTTTGAAAATATTACTTTGCTTATCTCTTGTTCTCTTGTTTTTCTATTGGGAATCTGTCTTTCTGACTTCTAAGCATTAAGTAATTTTCTACCCTTTTCCTAAGTTTTGAAGACAGGGAGGAGGTGTTCAGTGTTTTCACCACTGCTGTATTGTTGGCTCTGTTAACATTTGTACGTGATGAGCTTTGATTCTGACCATGAAGACAGAGAAATCAAGTAATGTTGGAGCACCTGAAGGGGCAGACCAACCACTGGTTGCATGAAACAGTTTCCTGATATGATGGCAGTGATATGGCTGCTCTAGAATTCAAATGTATCCAGCAGGTAGTACAAGACCCAGTGAGATGTACTGTTTCAGCTACGTAATGCTCCATAAATAAGAATGAAATTTGTCTCCACAGGTTAACTTTTATAACTTTCTGTATATTTTTATACAGAACTTTAAATTACTTATTTTTTTTCATTTTTGTATGGTTTTTTGTTTGTTTTAAAGAGCAAAGACAAAAGTTGGGGGAAAAATTACTTTGGCTTCCAACACTGTCATAATTAGACACTATAATTTAGTTGCATTAATGAATTATATCATGGGAAATATCAAAGTGAAAATAAATGTCACTCTGTTGACTTACATGTGTTCAAACTCAATTCAGGATGTTACCAAAACCAATTTATTTGTTTTATGGTTTGGGGGGTTTTTAGCAAACCAAGTCTTTGGGATTTGCAAATGTGTGAGGTCATAAAGATTAGCAACATTGTTTTGCCTATGATTACATTTAAAATTTCTTTCAAATTCTCTCCACACCATGCAAAGTCATCAATTTTTAGTAAGACTATCCAATCACCACATTGCTAGAAGAACTGTATTTCTCTTAATGTGAATTTCATCTTTCCAGTTCAAGGTGTGATTGAAGAAATCAGGAAATAAACATAAAATAGATTTATAGTTTAATCTTTCCGTACTGTTTTCTCTTGCAATTATTTAACTTTGAACCTTAATTTTTATTAGTCACTAAAATGTATATTCACAGCTGTCATAAGTATTTCACATATTCCTTAAGACTTTTTCCATTCCTGATATTTTACTCAAATACTGAAATGTATTGGTTTCATATTCTATTTCACTAAAATTATCTATTCAGTTTATTCTAAAATCAGATAATTAGTTCCTAAGCTTTTTCTATATGCTCAGCCTTGCAAAGACTTTTGCATGCCCTTACCTTCATGCACTGGATAAAACCAAGGTTCAGTGGAAGTAATGACATTCATTTCAATGTGACTGGGACAGGATAAAAAGGAAAATTTTACCATTTGAATCCCAATTATTCAATTCCCTTGCTTGGTTTGAAAGTACTTCTTTGACTACTGTGCAGTACTGGACTTTTAAGGTAGAGATTTTTTTCAAACATGTCTTTTCCTCTTTCTCAAGATGATGACAAAATAAACTTAGAAAAAGAAAACAAGTAAGGAAGGTAAATAGTCCTCTTTAGCCTCTTCTTTTAAAAATACAGAGATGATGCCATTAAGTTGTGTCATTCTCTGAAATGACATTATTTAGAAAATATTCTGAAGTTTCTAGGACTTTTTTCAATACATAACTGAGATCAGATATTCTTTTGAAGTAGAATTGCCTTTGTTCTAGAGCTATTTTGGATAAAGAATTAAGGAATCAGTTGTTCTGTTACTCTTGTTCCAAAGCATAGCAAATACAGTATAGCTACTGCAAACCACCAAGTGATAGTGTGCAGCTTGCAGTTAATAAGGGCAAACATACTAAATTTTTAGAAGTTATTTTCGTGGCAAATAGAAAAATGACTAACAGAGATAAAAGAATCAGCTGAGAAGTTTTAGTTTGGTCCAATCTCATAGAATAACAGAATGTTTTGGTTTGGAAGAGACAAAAGCCCATCTAGTCCCCCCCCCCCTGCCATTGGCAGTGACACCTTCCACTAGACCATGTTGATCAGGGCCCCATCCAGCCTGGCCTTGAACATTTCCAGGGATGGGGCATCCACAGCTTCTCTGAGCAACTTGTTCTAGTGCCTCACCACCCTCTGAATAACTGATTTCTTCCAAATGTCTAATCTAAACCTCTATTTCAGTTTAAAGCCATTCCCCCTTGTCCTGTCACCCTGCCCTTGTAAAAATGCCTCTTTCCAGTTCTCTTTGTATCCCCCTTTAGATACTGAAAGGCTACTTTAAGGTGTCCCCAGAGCCTTCTGTTCTCCGGGCTGAACAACCCCACCTCTCTTGGCCTGTCTTCATACGAGAGGTGCTCCAGCCCTCAGATCATCTTTGCAGTCCTGCTCTGTACTTGCTCCCTGTCCTTCTTATGTTGGGTGTCCCAGAGTTGGATGCAGCACTCCAGGTGAGTAGAGGGCCACAACAACCTTCTTCAACCTGCTGCCCACATTTCTTTTGAGGCAGCCCAGGGTACAGCTGGCCTTCTGGGCAGTAAGTACACATTGTTGGCTCATGTTGAATTTCCTGTCAACGAACATCCCCAAGTCACAGAATCACAGAATCAAATAATTAATTAGGTTGGAAAAGACCTCTGAGATCATTAAGTCCAACCTTTGACCAAACACCACCATGTCAACTAGACTATGGCACTAAGTGCCACACCAAGTCTTTCCTTAAACACCTGCAGGGATGGTGACTTCACCATCTCCCTGGGCAGTCCATTCTAGAGTCCTCCTCAGGCCTGGTCTCAAAAGATATTAAATTATCAACAAATAATTAGTAATTATAGTATTGTTCCTATCTACACTGGACAAAAGTAATTTGCTTTCTGTTGTGAACTCATGAATGACACAAGATTTTTTACTTTTAAATTTAATCTATTGGCATCTACCTCATCTGACGCACTTCAGTGGGAAACGTACTGAAGATACACAGCAACTCAAGGCTCTCTAATGCTCGTATACTGCATGGGGTCAGGGCCAAGGGAATGGCTTTTTACAACTGGCAGTCGAAGATAGACTTCCTCAGTATATGAAAAATGACAGTGCAGCTGGAAACAGCACCACAATGAGTCCCAAAAATGGCCAAGAAAACTTGAAGCTTTTTTACTAGAAGTGCTGTCTTCATAGAAACTTCTCAAAACATGTATCTTTTAAAATTTAAATGGCACTTTGTGATGTTTGAATATTATCACATCCCAAAGAATCTTAACTCTCTGAAGCAAAGTTAATTAGTCCAACACCCACCCACAACAGGAGTGTTCTAAACTGTTTTGCTCATTTGAAAAAAGTCCTAAAGTAGCATAAATATACATATTGATTTTCTATTGTATTTGCATCTAATAATTGTATTTATATATAAAAATGAACCTTCTAGCTAATGTATTTATCTTTTGAATAAAATAGTTTCATTCTAGGGCTGCAAGAAGAAAGATCCAGGTAACTACAAGCCAGTCAGAATAACCTTGACCCCTGGGAAGGTAGAGTAGAAAACCATCCTGAAAGCCCTTTCCAAACACGATGGACAAGGTGGGAGTGGCTCAGCATAGATTTATTAAGAGAAAATAATGTCATAAGAGTCTAAATTAATTCTATAGTGAAATGACTACAGTATCCAGTGGATGAGGGGGTATTGCTTATCTTGGATTTAGCAAGGCTATCAGCAATGCCTCCCATAATATTGTCATCCCTAGAAGAGCTTAAAAAGCAGATAGATATGATACTTCATGACATGGTTTAGTGGGCACAGTGGTATTTGGGTAAAATTTGGACTTGAAGGTCTTTTCCAACCTTAGCGATTACATGATTCTACATTGTCCTCAACAAACTGATGAAGCACAGGTTATATCTGCAAACACTGAGGTGAGATGAAAGGTGGCTGAGCTGTTGGGCTCAAAGGGTTGTGTTTAGAAGCATGAAGCCCAGATGAAGGCCAGCCAGTGGTGACGTTTCCCAGAGGTCACTGCTGGGGCCAGTACAGTTTAACATCTTCAGTAATTACTTTGGGGATGGGACAGAATGCAAATTTGCAGATGATTAGCAAACTTGGGAAGAATATTTGACACAGCACATGCTTATGCTGTCAAAGGAACCTTAACAGGCTAAAGAAATGGGCAAACAGTAATAGTCTCAGAACATTTAAGAAAGGGAAATACTAAATCCTGCACCTGGGGAGGAATGACTACAATGCACCAGTGCTGGCTGGGGACTGACTGTCTGGGAAACAGCTTTGCAATCCTGGTGGAAGAGCCAGCAATGTGCCTTTGCAGCAAGGGAGGACAATAACTTTTTCTGGGTTGAATTACGAACAGGATCTCACCACCTGCAAGTTGACTGTGTGATCCTTCCCCACTCCTCAGCACTGGAGAGGCCACAGCTGGAGTACTGGGTCCAGTCGCGAGTTCCCTGGTACACAGGGTAATGAAAATATGGAAGTGAATTGAACTCAGCTCCGTGAAGATGATCAAGCGTTTGGAGCATGTAACCTACACTGAGAGGCTGAGAAGCTTGCATTGTCTATCTTGGTGAAGATATGCAGGGCCATCTTATTCATGTATACAAACAACTGACGAATGTGAAAGTCAAGAATATGGAGCCAGGCTCTTTCTCTGGAGGAAGGTCAAGTGGCAATAAGCCACTACTGAGATAGGAAACTTCATTTAAATGGAAGAAAAAATAAAAATTCATTGTGAGAGTATTCTAACACTGGAGCAGGTATCTTCCCTTGGAGATATTCAGTAGCTGGATGGACATGACCCTGAGCAGCAACCATTTGGTGACCCTCCTCAGAGCAGGAGGGGTTGGACAAGACAATTTCCAGAGGTCCCCTTTAACCTTAATTCTGTCCTGCAATTCTGCTTTTCAAACATAATATGTTGTGCTGTAAAGCTATATCCCCTACAATGTAGTGCTACCTGTGGGCTTAATGATAAACTAGATTTTCCCCAACTTGTGACTGAATAAAGAGACAGCCAGGGGACTTCAAAGAATCAGAAGACTTATTTACATGTCTGGTAATTCATAAGAGTCTTTAAAACAAACTTCTCTCCTGTATCCATATGATGCATTGCTCTAACTAGAAAATTATGATAGTAAAAACAAACTCCTGCAATGAAATGTTACTTATTTTATTAAGTACCTGGTTTAACAAGTGTTTTAAAATGTTAGAGGTAAGTTTTCTAAGAAGATAATGGCTTCAAATTCTTAAAACTGTTTTGAACAGATATTAAAAATTGCTGGATTTATAATTGCAAGCATTAACTGAGTTCTTATAGCCTTATAAACAAAAAAGTTACATACACATTGCTGGTATCCTGTTGAAGCTATTTAATTTTAAAGACCTTTTTTTCAATTTTTTTTCAGTAGTAAGATATTCAAAGAAATCACTGGGAATAATGGTTGAGAACTTAGAAACATTTTTCATTGTAACATCCATCTAACCTGTTTCTTTGTCCAATACACCTCTTCTTGCTAAAAATAGGAATGCCACAGATAATAATTTATAATTAAAACAAAAATAATTCCTCAGACTAAGTATGCATTAAACAACATATATATTGCTAACTGGAAATTTCATGGCCAAAATTCTATGTTGATTAGACAATGTGATGACTATGTGCAAAATATTTTATTAGAAAATCTTAGGACTTCTGGTGACTCATACAAAGTAAAACTAGGGACATTTTTTAAATTTTGGAATCTCCATTCCCATAGCACATAGGCTTGATGCACCTACCCAAAACATACCAATTTCATGCTCCACTGCTTTTGATGTGACATAAAAACTTAAGAATTCATACATTGTGTCAGATCAAAGATATATCTAGGCCAAGATCTTGTGGCCATTACAAACCACAGAGAAAAAGAGTAAAAACAGAGCAAACATATTTGATGCTTTCCCTTAATAGTGTCTCATCTTCCATCTATTTTCAGTTCAGGAATTTTATGAAGTAGATTGCTTTTCTATGTACTTACAAACATCAGTGATTTTCTGTTCAATGAATTTGCCTAGGTATACCCTTGAGTAAAAGTAAGTTTTTAAACATCTATTATGTGAGATTCTGGAGAGCTGAGTGAGTTTCTGGTTTGTCGAAAATCTTATGAAAAAGGTTGAGTTCCTAAGAACTATAAACTCTCTTAATACAGGATGAAAGTAAGGGTTAGTGAAATGCTAAAGCGTTCAGAATCAAAAAATCTAACACTGTCAGAAGATTTTTTTTTTGATGCAGGTCTTTTCCATAGATTTTACAATAGCAGAACTGAAAATTGTAAAACCTTGCAAAACGTTCAAAGTTGCTACATTTAACTAAAATCATAAAAAAAAGACTTAAATTTTTTAACTCAGATATTGTAGTTTGACCTACCAGTTAGCTGACATGTAATTTGATATATAATCATATTATATATGTTCTTGCTCTTCTGTATTAGCACAATTTTAGTAAACATGTTCTTCATCATATTTATTTCCTCTATTTCATTTCTAAGATCTTCCTAGTCCTGATTATGTCTGATGAATACTGTTGATGTTCTATGATTGATGAATAACTTAACAACTAAAAAATTTCAAGGAATAATTCTCCAGGCTTCTCACAAAACATTCTATATGGAAGGCATTGTTATTTTTTTCATACCTTACTTAAAGTGCTTTGAAAGACTGAGCATTGAAACAACCCTTGCAAATATTTAATGGCATGAATCTGCTAAAAACAGACAGATACCTTAGGCTCCCATGGTTTCTTCTACCCAAATCAGTGTTATTTTTTATTTTTCTCCTCTCACTTAACTGGAGTAAAATTAAATGTATATATATACTCCGCAAAAAATCTTTTTTCCTTTTTCCCCCCGAACCTCAATCATGATGAGTGGCTCCTGGAAAGCAAATTCTTTTCAGGATTGTTCACTGATTAGAAACCAGCTGAAAATGGGAACTTTATTCATGCATAGCACCAAACTAAAACAGCTCTTCATGTCTTCCCAAGACTAAAATACACTCACACCAAAGCAACAGGAACTTGACCCACAGTGGACAAGGGCACCACCTGCTGACACCTGCCCTTTTGCTGACTTGCCCTACTGCCCTGCACTGAGTCTTATCTCCTCCTCTGTTCATGGGAAGAGAACCAGCAATTTTCAAAATCCCCTTGGATATTCCATATTCTCCTAACAAATGCTTCTTCAGGTACCTCAGTCTTGGATTCTTGTTCTGAAATTACTCAGTTCTTTTTCCTCCACAATAAACCATCTGGCAAGGGTTTTCTCTCCAGTTTTCCAGAACTGATTTTTCATGACCAGCTTCTTTTTGATTTAACAAAGAATTCCAGAAAGCAATAATCTGGATATAAACCAAGGAAGCCATTACATGCAGACTACCAGTGAAAAAAAGCATTTCTGGAAATGCATGTTTTAGACTACAAAATTCAGAAGGACAACTTTAAAGAGAAATGTAGATCATAAAATACTCCTTTGTCAAGCTTTTTCGAGATTTTTTTTTTTACAAATTTTGCCCAAATCTGATAATTTCTGTGGCTGAAGATTGGACTGTGATGCAATTCATACTTCTAAGGATATCTATTTTTTTCCTCTTTTCTAAAGTCTTTTTCTAGTAAAGATTGTTTATTGAGACAACAGGATCCTTAATGGCTTTTGAAACAGCCACTAATTTACTTACCATTTGCCTAAAGGACATGGCTTTAATTGTAGTTATTTTTCTGTCATTAATAGTCATTTTATATTCTAAATGCTCTAAAATTATTTTGTGAAAATCTTAGTTTTAAACAATGGAAAATATTTTGATTAATTTTATGATTACTAGAACAAATTGGCATGAAAGTAAGTTAAAAAAATCATGAAATGCCTTTGATCAAGAAAACTTCTGGGCTCTCTGCCAATTTCAAAAGAAAAGAGAGATGTTCAAGGGAACAATGTTGGTGTTTAGCTAGTGTCTCAGTCAGAATCTGGAAACAGAGACCCTTACATTTTGAGCCCTTACATATGCAAGAAGCCTTACTGAAATTAAGTGGGGAAAAATAAAGCACTCAAGAAAAATATTTCTGTAGCAGACAAAAGTAAGATGCAGATAGACAAAAATGAGCAGCAGCTCTTTTCAAGATTAGAATACTCTTGTACATATAGAAGTATATATAAGCTGTAATGCCAAAATATATAGTACAATCTCATATAATTCTTGTAGCATGTGCAGAGACGAAAAATTCAAATAGGCACTAAGTTAGCTTCGAGACATCTCAAACATGGGTTATGTGTTTCTTTGGGGTTTTCCATTTTTTGCTTTTTTTAAGAAAGAGCCAGGAAAATAATAGCATAGTCTTCTGAAAATAGTTGCATGAGGAACCACAAACTTTTCAGGAAAAAAGATGCTAGAGTCTAGTTGTTTGGAAGGAATAAGTATCCATTATGGGTAGGAAGATACGTCACCACTCGGGAACATAAACTGAGAACACCCTTTAGATTAAGATCCTGTGAATCCTTGCAATCTATGTTCTCCTCCCATCAGAGCAGAGGGTGTCAGGCTCTTCTGACAGAACAATTCTGCACTAGAAAGGGAAGGAGGAAGTCTTTTTAATTAGGGCCCTTTTCTATTAAATATTTATGCAATTGGAAAAAGTTACAGTAGGCAAAAAAGGGCACTCACAAGGATATATTTCCTGATAATCAGATCTTTTCCTGGTACTGGAAAGAGAACAGAATGATCCCACCACTCAGCTGAAGAGCCTAATAACAATCTTAGACACTTCCTCAAGTTTTGTTCTAGACATAATTGAGAAAATATTAAAGCAACAGGTTTTTTACTGACTTTCAAAATTAACATATGTATTTAAAAATTTTCCTAACAAAGTGGTCCATGGGTAAGTGTTTACTGCATATTTACTACACAACATATATTGAAAAAACCAAAAACTCCTCCAATGTGTTTTAATAAGAAATGCTTGAGACAGGCGTCGTACTTCATGTCTTTTAAGCAACAGTAAAATCTGCCATACAAAACAATGTTTTTATTCTCTTTTTTTTAAGCAGGTTATTCAAAACTTAAAACTGCTCAGAGGAAATTAGATTAAGCTACATAATGTGAATATGGGCTATCTGTGCCTATAACTACTATCTCAGCAGAAAGAAAAGGCAAAATGTATATTAAAATGCACCTAATACTTGATATGATTAATGAGTATCTACTATTCTTGATGAACACAACTGTTTTATGGCATTTTAATGTATATCCAGCATTATTCTCAAAAAAAATTGACCTAGAAATTACCAACCTATGTTAAGTGCATTCTTTCTGAAACATAAAATTATTTGCCAAAATAGCTTGTGATATTATTTATCATGGAAAGTAATGAATGCAAAACCATTCTACCACAAGCCACTTGTGGTAAAATATGACAGTGATCCAATCTATTACCTCTCTTGCTTGAAACTCCAGGCAAGAGTCTCCATTTATTGTGCTTGATTGTCCATGTGTAGCTGCTTAGATGAATGGATCAGTGACAGAAATAATCTGTTAAAGGTTCTGTGTCTCAGAGACCTCTCAAAGAGTTGAAGAAAGATAGTTACAATGACATATAGTATCAAAATTAGACCCCCAAGTTCAGAAGAACCAGTAATTTGGGGATATTTTTCTCTGATGGATGATCCAAAATGTGCAAACAAGGAAAGGTTACTTATAAGACTAGTCCCTATGAAACAGCTAGCAGAAATGGACAGGTATGATCACAACATGAGTGTCATCTGCTTTACTTCAAGATCAAGTATTCTGTAGTTTGCTAAAATTTATGAGGAAGACTGGCCCTAACTTGTTTTTGCAGAACTCAATGATATTTTATCTAGTGCTTTCTCAGTTACTTGAACTGTTGTAGATGAAACTCTACTTTTTCCAAGTCACTCTGCTGCTCAATGAAAAATGAACACTTCATTTTCTTAAGTCATTATGGCACTGTGGGCCCCAAAGAGAATTTTTAAGTTACAATAATAATCATCACATAATAGTTAGAATAGCTGATAGAAATTGTTTCTAACCTTAAATTTTTATGTACACATCACTTGAGTCGCAATAGAATTGCTTCTCTGTTTCCTACTTCCTACTACTTCCTACTTCAAATGAATTAAAATTGTATTTTGCTGGCAGTGCAAAGGCTGAGCATGACAGATCAGGCCTCACTCTATTTTCACATTACTGCAAACTAGGAGACTCTTGTGAAACAATAGATTTACACTGCTATAAAATTCTGTAAGCAGGATAAGCAAGCAAAAATAACAAGCCTCGGCACCCCTTCCGAAAATGCCTGGAACTCCTCCAATAAAAAGGTCATGTTTCAGGAGATGAGCTTAGTCTTTAGATGAGGTGGTAATGGACACTATAAAACCAAATGCTCATGGCTGACATAGTGGCTGACATCCACACATTTGTGACCTCAACATTTGCCTGCCGCAACAATGTCTAAGCCAACAACCCAGAAGAAACTCTTACTGCTCCAGGAAAAATAGCTCGTTCAAATTGTAGAAGGATGTTTACAATATAGGTGGTTGGGTACCATGAAGATGGACAGGATATAGGAACCTCAATAAAATTCACTGCATCATTGTGGAGCTCTGTCTTCTATACTAGCTTCATGCTAAATGTAGAGGCAAACCTAAGGTAAAGAATTGCGGGGTCATGATACTCAGAAATATTCCCAAGACTAACCAATGAGATTGCTACTTCTTTAGTCACCATAGTCTCTGAGGAAATTCTCAATACACTGCATGATAAATCTCTTAGTTAAAAGAACAGCAATGAAGACAGAAGAAGACAGTGCTGCCTCAATCTGGATCTCTGTGCTATGTCTGCACTTCAGAATAAAACACATTTTTCTCTCTTTAATTCAGATACACACAAATACACACACACACATACAGAGGGGGAAAAAAAAGGTAGCTGTTATTTTAATCAAGAATGCAAAGTACTGAGAAGCCACAGTGGACCTTGTGTATAAGTTTGTGCACAGTATCAGGAGAAGACGACCACAGAGAAAAAAATATGCAAAGAGTGAATGTCAGAAATGTTCATATTTTGTGGAATGGATATTTCACACTTGAAAATTTAAAAATAGAGAAAGACTATCTCTATTAAAAAAAAAATAGGAAAAATACCTGAAGGAAAAAAAAAAAAAAGAAAGACAAAAGAGGAGGAGGAAGATTTACTCTTTAGTAACTTCTGTATGTTACTGCAAAATAGAAAAACTGAGATACTGTTTATGATTTAAGACACCCACTTGTCAGTAGCTAGCACACTAAATTGGTAATTGTTCACAAAACCAGCTAAAACATATCTATTGGTTTTACATATACTGGTAAAGGAGAACTGGCACCATAAAATACTAAACCCCACAAGTTTTTAGCTTCTCTGTCACATCTCAGTGCATTTAATATCCTTCTGTCATATTATTTATGACTTCACAAAGAAACCAGTTATTTCCCATTATCTCTTCAATAAATAAGTAAAGCAGAGCATGCTGCAGCGCTACAATTCATTAATGAGATGCCTACAAAATCGTCACGCTGTCTGGTCTCAGAAGCTTGCACAGCATCTAACTATTAGAGTTCACCTCATCCCCGAAGAGTAATTGCATTTTTTACACATTGATATGTTCCAACCTGACGGCTGAGACACACATTTTAAAGTGGATTCCACAAAGTAAGTAAACCTTTCCATGACACATTTAACATTTAAAAAACCAAAAATTCCACAAGTGTTTTCAGTTTTCATCAACATTTCCACCAGTCCATCATAAGAGCATTGCCTTCTTTTCTCATAAAAAAAGCAGGTCATAACTTTTACCTTGGATTTCATGTGGGTAAATTCTGACACTCCAGCTCCCACTGGAATGAACTAATGATATAGGAATATTACATTATATACCATAAGACATAACTAAAATCATGATCTAAAACCTGCTGAAGAAAACAAAAGCCTTTCCATTAGCTCTGTGGACTTTGCCTTCAATGCCAAATGCTGGTAGAAATTATTAACTTTTCCACCCATTTATCTATATTGCTGCTTAATAAAAAAACGCCCAGGTAAAAATTGTTCTTCTTTTTTATTAGATCAATAAGACTGTCACAAATTAAAAGAAACTACCATGAAATGACTTCTACATTTAAAAAGACAAAATATTCACCAATATTTTTCAAATACAGCAAGTACAGTGTTTCCTGTAGTTTCTACTGGCCTTTTTTATCATAAGACATAGTGTTAATAATGCATATTTCTTTAGTTTTATTTATTGTAGGTTCTCTCATTTAATTTCACTAGTTTGTAGTACAGTTTCATAATATTCCTGTACATTCTTTTCTTCTAGCAATATTTTATGTATTGGAACAAAAATTTCAGTTGTGTTTTCCACTGTTTAGTAAATGCACTATCATGGACAGAAGATTTAAATGCTGTGAGTTTTTTTATGGTTTTCCTCTTTTATTCATTTAGCACAAAAATATTGATCTGATACTCTTTAAAGACATGTACAGAGGCTAGTGTAATATAACCATAATGTCTCAAGAGAACGTATTTTTTTTCTGAGGTGACCTGTTCAATATATTCTGAGTCCTTTCTCCTGAGCAAGTTGCTGCCACTCCATTTGAGTGGACGACATCATTAGGGAAAAGCACCTTGGGGAAAGAAGCTTGAGAATGGAATGAGGAACAGTTAAATTGCATGGTATCATTAAACAGAGCAGGACCCCCAAATCTGAAGGGGGGTATAAAAAGGAATAAAGAAAAATAATTTTCAGCTCTGATATCATAACTATTTCATTTTGTTCTCCTGGAATGGCATTCAAATAGAAAGTGAAGACACTTTTGTTTTATGTATGTAGGTTTTTGTACATGAGTTAGTATTGAAGCTCCCATTGCAGTCATTGAGTCTAGAATGTGATTTACCTCCCCTGAAAGTAGACACATATATTTGAGCATCTCACTTGGGCTAATACTTAGACACTCCTAAATTAATTTTTTTTTTCTTCAAGTACATGACTCAAGAGAAACAGAGAAAAATCAGCATTATTTACATATAAGATACGGAAAAAGAAATTTCTCAGGCAGAAAAGGAAATCAGACATAAGATGATTGGTAAAATTTCTGGAAGACAAAATGTCATCCAAAAAACTTTTTTAGTCAACAACCAATCTCAGGCAATAAGGATAAAGATACATGTTTATCCACAAAACTCATTTACACATGCTATATGATTACTGTTTAATAAGCCATTTCCTTCCAGGAAACAGTTGTGAATATGCATAAAGTCATTCATGCACTGCATTCATGCCAACAAAGCTGCAATGTTCTTTGAAATGGAATAAAACCCAAGAATAAAATCTAGTCTCTCTCAGTCCTTACAGGATTTTCAGAGTATTGGCATTCATGTCTCATATCAAAAAAAAATTAACTGCAAGTTTATTTGTTTTTCATTAAATAAATTATTTGGCTAATGGTTATCATGTATTGGAGGAACCTAAGGAAGTGTGATGATAACTAAGAGTGATGGATTTTAATATAGAAAGGCAAGCAAGCATGTAAGTCCATATAATAACCATTGTGCTGATGATAAGTCTTAGCCAGTCACTCATTTTAACTGATTGTTTGACAGATTCTTGTTAGGGCAATGAGGTTTTCTTCTTTATGCCTATTTTATATATAGAATCAAAGAATCATCTAAGTTAAAAAAGACCACTAAGATCATTGAGACGAACTGTTAATCCAGCACTTCTGTGTTCACCACTAAACCATGTCCCCAAGTACCACATTTACAAGTCTTTACCAACTCAGGGACGGCGACTCAACCACTTCCCTGGGCAGTCCATTCCAATGCTTGAGCATCCCAGTAAGTAATTTTTTCCTAACATCCAATCTAAATCTCCCCTGGAACAACTTGAGGCTGTTTGCTCCTATTGTTTGTTACTTAGGCAACCCCCACCTGGCCACAGCCTCCTTTCAGGCAGTTGCAGAGTGATAAGGTCTCCCCTGAGACTCCTTTTCCCCATGCTAAATAACCCCAGCTCCCTCCACCACTCCTCACTGGACTCACTCTCTAGAACCTTCACTAGCTCCGTTGCCCCTCTCTGGACATGCTCCAGCACCTCAATGTCTTTCTTGTAGTGAGGGGCCCAGAACTGGACACAGTGCCGCCTTACTAGTGCTGAGTACAGTAGATGACCTTATCCTAATACAGTCAGCAGGACAATCCCAAAATATAGGCAGAACTATCCATTCAAATGTCCTTTATGCCAGAAGAGTAATGAGGAGATGTAATATATGGCACATTTTTCACTGACTATTTCAGTAAACAGATCAACCAAGAGATAAAACCTTTATTGCTCTAAATAGCACGGTTATACCAGTCCAAAATTAGATACATCAGGCTCTGTCTGTCATGTTCTCTGATGATATTAGTGTGTGATATACTTTCAAGGTTGCCTGAAAGCTTCTGTGAGTTAGCAAGACTTTTGATAAGCTAATGAAAAAAAATGCCAACTTGTTCCCCTTTTAGCTGTATGAAACTGAGCAAATTCTCTACTCCAGTGTTGATTACAACCATTTCTGTGAAATACTCAAGGAGGGATCTCATGTATGACTCAAAATCCATGTTAGCAGAGGAGATGCTGTATCATTTGCTTCCCATTATGATTCTCCTCTTGACAAAAACCAGATAAACCTGTTACATCAGAAGTTGGAATGTACTATCTTACTGTTTTCCTGTTGATGAAACTATGTTTCAAATACATGTAATTGAACTCCATCATTTGTTTTTCTCACCCTGTGTCTGCATAAGGTAGTGAGAGCAATACATGTGTTGGAGGAATGCCTGTTAACACTCCCATGGATTTGGGATAAAATCCTTAGAGTTTGAGATAATGCAAGAAAGTAATTGTTATCTTGGTCAATATCTTGCTAGAGGTTTTTATACAAAAGCTTGATGCAAAGCCTTCTGAGGGCAAACCAAAGACTCTATTTGATTTCCATGGGCTTTGGATTAAGTGAATAGCACTGAATCCTGCAAGGCATTCAGGGACTTGCAGATGCTGCAGCATTTATGCGCCTTACATTGAAATTTTTGTTAAGTTTTAGTGTTCTGCAGCTGACGAAATTCTCATCACCTTGTAGACTATGACCTTTGATTATATAAATAGCTGAAGAAAGTAAGAGTAGTAAGAACTCTGTGAGTTTAAAGCATCTATTTTCCTGTTTGCACAGTATTCAAGCTCTATGATATTCTTGGAGACTCTGAACCTCTGGTACTTAAGAATAGCTATAATGTATCCATTGTCCACAATTCTTTAAAAAGTATTTATGAAAAGAAGTATCTCCCTAATCTAAGCTTGATCCAAACCACAGTTAAGTTATTTCCATTACCTGAGAACACAAGAGGGGGAGGTGAAGGAGATGAATTAGAGTAAAACTAAAGCCCTGTCCATGGTTGGAAGTAAATGACATGGGTAGGACATAAGCAAAGGCAAGAATGCAGTGATAGTACACCTGTTATACTTTCAGCAATCTGTAACCTCTTCCCAAGGCAGAAGTTGTATCTTTTTTATTTGATGTGCATTGGTGGATATCTTGCCATTAATTTTTCTAATTGTTTTTTCAGTTAAAAAAAGAATGGACCAGTAATGTCTGGTTTATAGCCTTTCACCATTAGATGAAATTGTTCGTTTGTAGCATTGTTTCTAAAAGTATTCTCCATTCCACACATGGATGAAAAGTCAAAATTGCTTTGAACTGAAATCCCCAAAGCAATTCAAATCAAACAAGCCAAATGTGTAATTCTAGGTTTTTGTTCTACATTTCTAAAAGAAAATGAATAAAAAATTAGTGGGTTTCACTCATGTATTTTCAGAAACAGGAAATTCATAAATTGTATTTTCCAACTACATTTTACTTTTATCAAAGTCTAACATGAGAAAAAAAGTTCAAAGATTCCTGAAGAGATTTTCTATTACCTTACATTGCAAGAGCTCTTGATGTTTCATTGTGAAATTTTTAGAAGAAATATGAGGTTTCTTCAGGATAAAGTTCTAGGTATTTATTTGAACATATTCAATTTATTCTGATATTATCTAGAACCATAGAACATTATGGGTTGCAAGGGACTTTAAAGATCATCTAAATCCAACCCCCTGGCCTTGGGCAGGGGCACCTTCCACTAGACCAGCCTGCTCAGAGCTCCATCCTACTTGGCCTTGAACACTTCCAGGGATGGGACATCCTCTTTCGGCTACCTGTTCCCATGCCTCACTGTCCTCCCAGTAAAGAATTTTCTCCTACCATCTAGTCTAAATATCTCTTCTTTTATTCTAAAACCATTCCTCCTTGTCCTATCACTATCTGTCCGTGCAAAAATTCACTCTCCTTCATTTTTATAAGGTCCTTTAGGTACTGGGAGGACACAAAAAGGTTTCCCTGGAGGCTTGTCTTCTCCAGGCTGAACACCACCAACTCTCTTTGCCCTGTCTTCAGAGGGGAGGTTCTCCAGCCCTCTGATCATCTTTGACCCTCCTCTGGACCCTCTCCCCTGGTCCATGTCTTTCTTGTGCTGAGGACTCCAGAGATGGATGCACTACTCCATGTGGAGTCTCATGAGGGCAGAGTGGATGGGCAGAATCCCCTCCCTCACACTCCCGGCCACGTTGCTTTTGATGTAGCCCAGGATGCAGTTGGCTTTCCAGGCTATGAGTGCACAGTGCTGGCTCATGTTCAGCTTTTCATCCATGAGAATTCCCAAGTCCACCCTTCAAGTCCATGTCTGACCAACCTGGAGATAAGAGTGTTACATGGGACCATGTCAAAGGCCTTACATAAGTCTAGGTAGATGACACTGGTCTGTCTTCCCTTGTCAACTGTTGCAGTCACCCCATGATAGAGGGCCACCAGATTGCTCAGGCACAATCTGCCTGAAGAAAGCCATGCTGGCTGTCTTGAAACACCTCCTTGTGCTGTATGTGCCTTAAAATTACTTCCATGAGGATCTGCTCCACGATCTTCCCAGGCACAGAGGTGAAGCTCACTAGTATGTGGCTCCCCAGACCCTCCTTTCTTCCATTTTTGAAAATAAGAGTGACATTTCCCTTAGTCTGACTGCAAAAGTTCTTGGCTTTTTTATAATTCTCTGATCAAAGTCCGTAACCAGAACCACTAAATAAGTTAACAGTTTCTATATTACAGTAAAGAAATCTTGTGAACAGGTGTATTTTTCTTTACCTCACACCACGAACCCGTGGTAGTGAACCTGACTGAAAGACCACAGTACACTGGAGAATTAGTGATACACGTAACAGTGAAACTGAACAAGTATAGCAGACCATGCTGAATGTCCACACCAGCCTTCAGGCTGTGCTCTGTTGCACAAACACATTGTCTGCAGGATAAACCTGACCAGATCACTGTAAGAGAGGAGCCTGCAGGCAACTCAGTACTGGTGATTATGCCACCCGTATGACCTTGTCTGCATCTAAAAGTGCAGCAAGAGTTTCTCATGAAAATATCCTTTATTAATAGAGATGTTTTATTGCAAAAAATAAATAAAATTTACGCAATACCACAAAGGACCAAAAGAAAGATCTCTGCATGCACAGGATCTGTGCAGCATGCTGTGGAAAAATCTCCCCCAGCCCATCCAATGTTAAGCAAATGCACAGTTCCCAGTATCTGAAGGGGTATAAGATCTACTAGATAACTACATTCCTCTTTACTCTATGTTACTAAAACATCTATTTTATTCTATTCATCTATTCTATTTATTTCATTTGTTGTTGTGCCTTTCTTGTCAAGATTCAGAGAGAATCCTGCACCTTCACTCTCTCACCTCACATCCCACCAGTCCACCCTGGTGCAGAATGCTAGCGACTATCAGGCTGCTCTCTTGAAGGACTAACAATTCAGTTTTTAACACTGTCTTCATCTATTTCTCTCTAGCAAACTTGTTAGGTATACAACTTCTTCGCAGACCAGCTTCATAGGTCCCTGTTCCCAATTTGTTTCTAAAGGCAGTGGAAAAGGGGTTGGAATATTAAAAATATAACTTCAAATCTCAGAAGCATGTAAAAAACTTGTCTTCATACCAGGATTTTTTCCAAGGACAACTTAGGAGTAAGGAAGAAGCTTAAGAAAGAGCTTCTTTCCCATCACTATCATCACTCTTCTAGCTTTTCAAAGCATTATCTTGAACTGCAAATAGGAAGAGCACTATTTTTAAAAATTATTAAATCAAAATTGTTGCCCCAAATTATGAAATAATCAGTTTCCCCTTGAAGGAGAAGCAACCTTTCATTAGTTATGCAGGATAGCACTTTTTCTTTAAAAATTATTTGGAAGTTTATGATAAAGCCGGCCACTTGAGGGGAAAAAAAAAAAGAGGAAATATTGTTTCTTCTGTAGTTCATTAATTTCTTTTCACAGGCACACAGACACAAAAAAAAAATAATATACCACTTAATGCATAGAAGAGCAAAATTTCATGAACTCTTACTCTAAAGAAAAGGAACATACCAAAGGAAATGTTATTTCACACTTGTATAGAACTGTACTAGCTGGCAAATTTGAGATTTGCTGTACTGGAAAAGCAGATCATGAGGACAAACTAAAATGAGTTAAACCAAATCTTTGTTGATAACAGGATTTCATACCAAATTACAGAATTCCCTTCCCAGAGAGATTGGTATGATTTGCAGAGAAGTGAACAAAGTTGAGAAGGAAAACAAGAAAGACATAAATTCTGAAGCAGTTTTGACCATAATACTCTGTCATGGCCTTCAAGCTTCTGTAACACTTCAGTCCGGAGGCAGCTTTAGAGAAAATGATATTTTTTTAATTGAATTAAATATGAAAAGGACTATTGCAATGAGTAGAGTGTTCCTGCTGAAATTTTAGTGTGTCTCTAAAATTTTCAGTCTGCTTCACAGCTATGTATTGGCAATGCCTAATTGCAGTCTAGAGCTCTGAGACCTCCTGGAAGACATCAGAACAGCAGCATGGGGGAACACATCTGATGTGTCTCCATTGGGATACTTTAGAAATGAATGGTGGTAAAACAGCTAACAAGACCACCATGTGGCTTGGTCTTCAGGTTTCCTATTCAGAAGAACAGAAATAGTTTACAACGCTTTGAAGGGTAATCAAGGTAATCAAGCTCTCCATATCTTAATTAACAAGCATTGCTATTCGAAGAATGACTTCTTTCCTGCAGAAAATTACAGTGGATACTTAAAATTTCTTTTAAATTTCTAGAGGCTTCTTCTAAACCAGCACAAACATCAAATCTTTTTTTCGCAAATTTAAAATTTTTGCTGTGTTGTTTGGAAAAGGACAAAATTTGGCAAAAGCACTGAAGTGGCCTTCAGGGTTACACAAAACAAGAATATTTTGAGTTTAAATGTAGCAGATATGTCGCCTTTTTGATGAAGTGGGAATTGTCATCAAATGCCAAGCATGTACTCTTCTATGATCTTTGAAAGGAATATGTTATGGGCCTTTCACAGTTATGTGACTTGGGAACAAGGAAAGTTGATCAAACCAACTACCCACAGAGGCTGGGATTTATCTCATCCATTTCCACTTGGTATTTAAAGTCTCTGCTAATTATAATAAATTTCATTTATACTCATTCCAGAGGAATGAGCACATCCAGATGCCTGCTTCTCTTCATTACCTCCTAAGTGAGAAAAGGATGACTAGTTTAGAATTATTTAACTTTTGGAGGAGTAAGTTAAGACCTATAAATATCTCCCAGAGATAGTAAGCAACTGGCAGAGAAATAAGTTGGAATTCCACCTCCAGATTCTTCCATAATAATTCTATTGTATAGCATGTCCTATTTGTCTCCTTTAAAATAGTTTTATATCCTGATTGTCTTCTTTAAAAACCACACACCTAAGATATAATCTCTAAATTCTATAGCTCTATCCTTCCACACAAACATAGGGACTGGGAAATGAACTATGTATAGACAACATGAAAGGTTCATTTAAGGAAACCTTTCTGCTGCATTTGGATTTGTTTGCTTTGAAAACAAAGGAGCCTCTGAGAATAGCTAGTAAGCTAGAAAACAGGCATCAGAAAGCATATTATAGCAGAAGATACACCACTGAGAGAGACTACAGAGACGAACCAACCTGTTTTCAGCCTTTTGATATAAGTATCTTTCAAAACCACTTATGTGAATCTAAATCCATATTTCCATCCATTTTTCTGGCCAGTGTTCCAAATCATCTATCATTTTGCTCTGTATTTACTTAATTGGTTTGCAAAGATGTAGCAAGCAGCGCACACTAAATGTCGTGACTACACAGAGTAATAGGGAAAGCTCACATACAGTCTGGAAAGTGTTGCAAGACCCCAAACCTCTTTCCGATTGCATGGCCAAACCCACTGTAAATCCACTCCATGGATGACTGCCTGACAGACATTGTGCTGTACCCATGGTGTGAAGAGGGCTCAGGATAGACAGTTGACAGAAGGCGGTTGCATCCAAAGGGATTTGGGCAGTTCACTCCAGGCACTCTTTTCCGTCTTCTAGAGATCTGAAACAAAACTGGTTCCTATCTCCCCCTCCCACAACTAGGATTTTATCTTACGTGTGCACTGTTGCACAAAGATGTCTATATTTTAAAATCATTGGTCATCTGTGCCAGATACAACAAGTCAGCATCATCTCCAGTCTGCAGCTGTGCCTGTCCCCAGAGGAGGAGAGAGACTGCCACGGCTCTGCCAGTGCAGCAAGAGGCTGAACTGTGCTGAAGGGCTCACCAGCAAGACTAGCAAAATTGCTTCTCCCATGAATTATTTAATGCACTAAATTTTGAAAATTTGGGCCGTCACAAAGAAACTGTAGGCCAAAGGAATGATGATGGTTGCAGCCTTCCAGCAGCTGCAACTTCTACAGTGATCTGACTCTGATGGGATGAAGGGAGAGAGGTGCCAGAAGTAGCACCTAGTCCAAGAAGGATAGCATACATATCACGTATTACCTGGGGTTATTTTGTAAGGACATTCCTTACAAAATATATTTATATAATATTTATATTATATAAATATTTACTTCTAAAACTCAGCACCTTTTGACACAGATTAACATATTATAGGTTGATTACTTTGTTCACAAGCAAATCAGATAAAACTTAAGCTTCCCTTTCACTTGGAAAATAACTAATACTGAGCATGACAAATCATTAAGCCAGGCTGTGGATAGATTTACTCCAAACTATCTGTCTTTGGGAAAGCTTCAATTTATACTCTTTCAAGCTTCCATCCAGATGCTAAAATGGCAAATTCCACCTAAATTCTCAAACACTGCAGAGTTTACAATATTGAAAGTTCCTTTTTATATAAGTACATATCAAATAAACACAAGAGACAGCTGCACCCATAGCTCTCACTAGGTGTGTGAAAATAAGTGTATATACTCTGTTTGTCCAGTTCCCCCGTCTCTAGTCCATGATATCCGTGTCTCAACTTGGATTTCATCAACTGATGTAAACAAATGCGTCAACAACAAACCCAACCAAAAAGCTTAGAAAAAGTGAAAATTCTCAGTTCTATAAATGGTGCAAGATACTGTGGTATTTGTATTACAAAGAGTTAAAAAGAGTTGTTGCAAAAGATTTTTTGATACTGCTGTGTCTTCAACAGAAAGGCCACAATTCTTAACCTGTTGTATATCAATAACAAAGTGAATAGATACCCTAAACCAAAAAATTTACAGGCTCTTCACAATCAGATTTGGAAAACATCTTCAACCTCTCTGCTTTTTCATTCCTCTCTGGGAAGAAGGAGAGTTGGGGACCAGCATGTTGCAGTTGTAATCCACCATGTCAAAGAGCATCAATTTTGTTCCTAAGCAACTCTGCACAGTGCAGTAGTTGCTGCCCATAGCTGATAAGGATGCTCAGGGAATTGTCAAGTGGCTGCAAGTGGAAGAGATAAAAGTTGCAGAAACTGAAATAAGGGCACTAACAACAATAGAACTCCTCTTTTGCACTGTAAAAAAGGGGGATATGAATAGTAACAAC
Source organism: Aleadryas rufinucha (assembly GCA_013397815.1). NCBI lineage: Eukaryota > Metazoa > Chordata > Aves > Passeriformes > Aleadryas > Aleadryas rufinucha. Next base: position 426,769 of record VZTH01000536.1, read on the forward strand.
AATGAAAAGTTAAGGATCCCACTCACATTACACGTGCTCTCATACAGAAAACTCTTTTGGTTCATCTTACTGAAAGAAGCAGCGAGTTAGGATGCAAAAGACACACTCAGACTGTAAGCTATTACACAATCCTAAATTAATTCCTTCACAACCTTACAGTCTAACTCTCAGCCATTTACAGGGAATGCCTGGATGGCCAAGCTTTCAAGTGATAACTTGAAGGACTGTTGTGTATCAGCCAAAATATTTTGAGAATCTGCCAGTACAATTCATAGAAAAGAAAATCCATATCTCTGGATACACATTTGAAAAAAGTTGGAGTTTGGCCTCAAAATATTTTTTTCAAATTATCATAAAATTAGGCTATTAGAGATATCTTTAAGGAGGTTCACAGTTACTTCTTAATCCAAGATTAATTCTCTTAATCCAAGAGATTTAAAACTGTAGTGAAACATACTTATTTTATTTAAATTTACCAAATTACTCAGAGTAACTAAATAAAATCCTAGAAGTTTATACTACCTTTTATCCTATAAGATGTTTAGCTAAGGACACAGAGTCTTCAATAATCAAACAGCTAAATTTATTTATACAGATATATATTTTAGAACATTTTTGTTTTAATGCAGATATTATAATAGATCATATTTTAAAAAATATACAAGTGTTCTCAATATTGGGATTTTTGCTTCATATATTATTTTTTGATATAAAGCCTTAGTGGAAGTGGTAGTAAGTAAAAAACTGAGCCAGACACCATCTGGTTAAAAATCAGCTCACAAATCACAATGCTTCCTCAAAGAGAAAGAACTGTGATACAAGATGCTGACCTCAGGAAATAATTTTTTTTACAAAGAATCCGGAAAAAACAGGAAAATGTACTTTAAAAATGCTTCATTTAGGAACAGACATTAAGGTAAAAATCAACTAGCAGAGCTGTAGACTCTGCTTACAAAGCTCATATTACTGCACAAAAAGAAAACCCAAAGGCAGGCAAAGTATTTCTCAAACCTCCTACATAAGTCTACAAACAATGTTCATTAAAAAATCAAACAGACACAAAATAAAAATGTTTGTCACCATAGCAGAGAAGGGGATGAATTTGCAGTGGTCAAAATTGAGAATTACCTTTTATCTTTTCTTACCACACATCAGCATCTTAACAAATTTACAGTGTATAAGCTAAATAAGAGACCTATTGAAACCAATAAATCCTCAGACTGCATATTTCTTTGAAAAATGGAATCACCTACCTGACATTGTTTTATGATTTTTCACACTGTTTCTAAAAACATTTTCATTAATAATATCTACACATCATAGCTTCCATTTCTTACACATCTTTTCATGTTGAACTCTTGGTTTGAAAATCACACAGACAGAAAATTAGGATCAAAAAATATATCCCTTGGATGCTTTACATTACTCTTTCAGTTACCCTTCTTTTTTTACTTGAATTACTCACTCATCCTTCCAAAGCATACCATACACACAACACTCTTATCTCCTTTCTAAAGTATTATGTAAAAATAGGGCATATTCTATTTTAACAAGACCTGAACCCTAACAGGATCCATTTGATTCTGATAGGGGCATTTGATCCTGACTCTGGGACATACCCAAAGTCTGAGTACAGTATTCTATACTTATCCTAGAAGGTACTCCTGTGCACATAAGACTAAGGTGACTGGGTACCTAGTTTCACAGCTGGCTTGCTTCAGCTGTTTTCCTTTGTGTTTCTAACACCCAAGCTTCTTCTGAGAATTCAAGTTGAGTGCCTATCTTCATTTCCAGACATATGAATGCCTTTAAATTCTTCCTTGTAGTGTTTGGGTCCTATAAATTAATAAACCCAGGAGATCTCTGTGTCTGTGAAACTTGACTTCTCAGTTAAACCAACCAGATCAAAGAAACTAGTAACATAGATGAAACTGAAAAAACAGGGATGAAGTGCAACATACTATTCCTAAATAATTTAAATATGCAAAATTTTGCTTTGTTCATACTAATAACATATTTCTAGGTTTTTTAGCAACCTCACATTTTCTGTAACTGAAGAATCATGCTCTAATTAAATACATTTACACAGTAGCTCCTAATGCTTTCACCTTCAGGATGGAGATCTGCAGATAAGTAAGGAACAGTACTGCACAGGGGGATATAAGACAGGAAACTGCTTTTCTAAATACACAAAAATTACAATTGCTTATATGACTGACATCTTTGTGTCCTTAATAATCAGACAGATAGCAGTCTTTTACTGTTTTGTTATCTTTTGTCAATGCACTTAACTGCTGGAATTTGAACTCATGGTAGTAGGAATGCTGTACTGATAACCAGGTACATTAAGATGTATCTCCTAATAATGCATAAGCTGTGTCTATGCTGCTATGAGAAAAGGAGTGCAGTCTCATTTGAATTATAATAGAGATGAATCCTGTTATTAATTTTATTCTTTTTATGCATTGATCACATGATCTTCATAGGTGTTCACGTTTAAACCGAAGCCTTCATACACCAGATACCTGAGTAAATTTTTGTATCTGGTATTTTTCTACAGGACACTCATACCTGTTACATATCAGATACTCTAGTCAAAGCATTATTTTTTATTTCATCTCAAATCACAAGTATTTAAGTCTATGCCGTAGAAATAATGCAAATTTCATTGTGTACTTTGGTGAAAATTGATTTTTTTATCAAAACAAATCCCACAGCTTTTTTACTTAACAAGAGCTTTATAAGTCATTACCAGCAGCACAGAAAGATCAAAATCATATGCTTCACAAAAAATATTTAAGAAATACTGCTAGAAATTAGGCTCCAACTGTGTTAGGGGGTGAAGTCCAAGCATGGTGACTATTATTGTTCCAGGAAGTGTAGCACACAGCTATCATTTTAAAGCACTGTCTATAAATTCAAAAACCTTTTCTCCACTGCATAATCAATTCAGAAAAAAAATTTAAAAAGTTTCAAAGACTGTGTCTTCCAGAAAAATCTGTGCTCCTATGTATTGCCCAACAAATGATAGTACAGAAAAATACAGAATCTTTTCCATCACTCTGTCAGCTCTGTTGTCAGGTAACTGATGAAACCTGTTAAGGCCGATTCTAAACATTGTTTCTGTATTTCTAATTTATACTCCCTCTTTGGAACACTCTACAATCTTAACCCCTGATGAACCAGATTCTTCTCTTGTTAGCTTACCATGATGAAAATGATGAACTTCTGCCAATGGACTATAATGTCACAAAAATCAAGTAAAAGGAGTAATTCATTAGACTTTCTTTCAAATATCTGAAAACTTAATTGTCACTCTGAAGCTGTAATATGTTGTCAGCTTATTTTGAATAGTCACTTTATTTCTGAGGTATTTATGTTCCCCTGTTCAGAAATACATTTTCCATTTCCAGATTTTTTTTGCATAGTAGGCACTATTTCTAATACTGTATACATAGATTTATAAGGCTTTTATATTGCAAATTTTTCATCTTAGACAGAGGCACAATGATGTGAGTCACGTAGGGATTGTCATCACTCAGTTTGAAATTCTTAGGTTTGATCACTTAAAGATTTTACTAAAATGACAGTATTCACTGATGATTACTTGAATGATAGGCCCTAATTAATAGATCAGGCACTAGTCATAATTACTCTCCAAGATGATTTGTTCTGCTGTACCAAGCATATTTCTATGCTACATCCAGGTCCACACTAATTGTTCTTATTCTTGTCTCACAGTGACAACAAGGAAACAAAATTCCATCTGTTTCTACCAAAGGAGCAAATATATTGGATCCTGAGCAGGAAGATCTTTTTATTAAGTATCACCTTCATGCTCTTCAAAACTGAACTAAGGAAATTCATGCTCAAGAAAAATGAGTGAAACAAGCTAACTCCTTTTCCTCCAAGAGATTTTCAGGATTTTTTTGAAGAGGAAAGCTGGTCCCCAGTGCAACTAAATAAGAATACAATTTTTCAGCTCTCTGTCAAGCAACAACAGCCCAATATAGTTTGAGTAATCTTTTTGTTACAGAACAATTTTTTTTTACTGCTATCAAAATGACCCTTAGTATAACAGATTCTCCTTGGAGCCCTTTTTGAATATCTAGTAATGTACTTTGAAGGTGATCACAACTACACTTTGTCCCTCCTCTGTTATATAGGCTAAATGTCTCTGCTGTGAAGAGAAAATAGATTGAGACATCAAACACATTTGTAAAATAAAAAATCCACTACGTTGTATATAAGAAGACAAAAACAGAAAAAGTCCTATTCGAAACTGGGTTGAAAATATCAAACAAAAAATGAATGAGCAATATGCATGTACAAGATACAGAAATAATACTCTAACTTTGGGAATCTTTACATTTGCAACATTAATCATAATAATACATCCAGACTTTTAATGAAATTTTTCACAAAACAAATGTTTTGAATTTTGTACCTCTTGTCAGAGTTTATTAAACTCAATTTTTTAATAGAAGTTCTGAAGAGATGGATTGTTTCAAACTAAAATGCAGAGACTATAAGGAACTAAACATACTGAAAATGGCACAGTCGTGAGAAAAGAGAATATGTGTGGCGTTTGAGGAAAAAAAGTGGTAATGTGGAAATTTTATGATGCTCATATGTAAATATCCATCAAAAAAAGGTCAGAACAAAAAATCTGTTCTGAGGAAAGTTCAGGTCAAATCAATGACAATGATGACAAATGAAAGATTTGATCTAGTGGTGAAGGGTGAATTAGGAATATGGAAGAAAGGAGCAGAAGAAGAAAAGATAAAGCCAGTGAAGTCTTCTTACAAATGTTAACCTTGTCCTGAAGAAGGGAGGAAAGGTGTCAACCAGTAGACAAACCCCAACCATGAAAACTATGGAAAGTGGTAGTTTGAATAAATAATGGAGAAAAGAAATAGATAGAATATACCTGTACTGATGAAAAAATAATGGAAAAAGGACTGAAGGTGGCAAAGAACATGAATGTGCAGGAAAAGGAAATCCACTGCTCTCTTCCCTTGTTCACTGTTTGAGGCTTTCTGTTATCACATCTAGTCATCTGTTTATTATAAAGTCTTCAGAGAATTTGATATATCTTAAGTGGGTTTCCTTACACATTATAGGCTATATTAACAAGTAATGAAAACAAACTTTGTTTCCAAACTGTTGCTTTGTCTTTTCTGAAAGACATGCCTCCAGTTCATACAATCAAAGCAAATAAATGAGTAGACTTGAGTTTAAGCTTCCCTTCATAAAGTATTGTGCTCATCTACAGAAGCATTGTGTGACTTGATAAAGCTACCCAATGTAAAGGCTATAAAAGTAGAATTTTAATACAGCAGTGAGATTGCTTTAGAACTAGTCACAGAAGAGCACTACGTTCCTTATTTAAAGTATAATATCTTCATAAAGCACAAACTACACTATAGCTCTGACTGACTTGGGAACAAACAATATCCTTACGTCATCATAACCAGCTATTCCAGCTCATTCGCTGGCTACTGACATGGCAGATGGAAAGTTATTAGATTGTCATGTTATAAGGTGACAGCAGAAAGTGACATAACTGTCATTATGTGTGTAGATGTTCACAAGCCCCTATGGAGGTCTGCCAGTTCAATAGACTTGAGCTTTTTTCTCTGCCAAGTTTCACACTAACCTGACTCTTGACCTTTATGTCCCTTCTATGCTTCCCACCGTTATCTTGAATCTCCATAAAATGTTTTGTGACCTCTTTCAATTTTATTCTCTTTACTCCTCTTGTTCCTACTTTACTTTTGCTACAATTAATCCTGATGAAACACTAGTTTGAAGTTTAAAATCAGTTCAGTTTCTGGAAGTGTGCATGCTGTTTTTCTAGAGTCATCTTTCTCTTCTATTTCTCCCTCTGTCTTTATATTTTTCTCATTTTCTCTTTCTTCCTCCTTTCTTCCCTTTTTTTCTTTTTTTTTTTTCATCTATTTCTTGTAACATTTCCATGTACATGTACTACTTGAGCAGAGCAGTCAAGAGCAGTTAACAGCTGGGTTATCCTTGGAGGCAAAAATATAGTAATATTTGAAGTCACTAGCACTCTGCAGAGGAAAATGTAATCCATGTTTTTTAAAGACACTTTAATTGCTCAGCAATCATGCAGAACTGAGAAATATAGCTCTGCTTCCAAGGTAATAACTCCCCAAATTGCAAAGGTCGCTTACTCAATACCCTTGCTATCTAGAAAAATATGACAATGACACCAAGACTCAAAAACTCAATTTTATGTTAATCTATTATTCGCTATTAGCTTTCATGTATTTTTGTAGTATTTCACACAACCTGCTGTGTGCTACTGTCATTTAAAACATAAAGACTTCATCAACCTTTGTTTCTAAAAGAGAAAAGTTGGTCCCATTGAGTCCATTTATACACCCCTGACTCAGCTAAAACTAAAGTTAAAATGAGCAGGATTTCTGTATTAGTAAAGAGATGATAAGCTTTAGCACACAGAAAAGGTATCAGTACTAATTACAATCAGCTTTCACTGACCCTTGATGCTTTTCCTTGTAATTTCCCTCTCCTTTTGTGTAATTATTCCATCCACTAAAAAGATTTCAAAGCTTTTATTAAGCTAATTTCATTTAAATTATTCACATATATTTAACATTTAAACATAATCTTTATATAGTTATCATGATGTTATTAAAAGGACATCATCTAGCTAATGCACTGATTAAAGATTTCATAGAAATTGGTGCTGTCTGTCATATTTGAACCTGTATCATACCTGAACTCCTGAGGGTAGGACTTTGGATCTCTGTTCAACTTGCTCAAAACTTTCTCTGTGCAAAATGCCTTGAAAAAGGAGTTAAGTATGAGTGGATTCTCTTTAACCCTTTTTGTTCCACTTGGGACCAAAATATTGTGTTGCTGTGTACTTAAAAACACGTTCTTAGGTTCTATTCAAAGAGATTTGAAATTATGTTCAAATTTCACAGTACTTTCGAAGATTTTACTCAGAGTAATACTTCAAAACCTGGAACTACAGAATAATACTCCTGTGTATGTGTGTGTGTGTGTGTGTATGTGCACATGTCTGCCAAAGAAACAAACAAATCATATTAACACCAGCTGTGATACCATACCCGTGTAATAATCAGTTGCAATTTGGGCATAAAACAAGAGAAGTTCCTGTCCAGTACCATGGACAAGTACTTTCCACACTTTGCATGAGCATGGAAACAACTTACCCAGAAAGTACTTTTTATTACAAAAAAACCCCACGGACCAGCTTCTGTTCTTTTATATTAAGACTATACATTCTAAATATCAGTCTATTTTTTCTTGAAACCATCACTTTTCTAATTAAAAATAAATGGTAAAAAATATCAGCATCAGAAAATACAGGAGTGTGGAACGAGTTACCATGCCTAACTTGTTTCTTCTGCTAACTTTTTTGTCCTTTCATTTGTCACCAGCAACAGAAAATGAAAAACAAAAAAACTACCCAGGAACCTAAAAGGCGGATTAAAATCCCCAAAGCTCTTGTCACTCCTTTTTAGCATAACTTGCCCTTACAAGAAGTATGAAATATTTACTATGAACTATATTTATCTTCATTTGTTATATCACACTGAAGATAAAAGCTTTGTATAAAAAATGGTGGCATAAGACATTCCCTTTATCTTTTTCAATATTTTGTATGTGCGTTTCCCAAGTAAATTACAACTGCACATAATAAATCAAGTTTTTCATAATAGTTTAATAATGCACTTTCATTTTGTTAAATTTAGAAGTTATACATGTTTCATAAATCAACAGTCCCAACAAGATCTGGCAAAATGCTAATAAAATGATGGGCCTTGCCTTAATGAAAGTGCAAAGTTTGTCATTTAGTATCTGTAATTATTAAATAACTAGTCAGTTTCTAATGAATCAACAAATTTTCAGTTTCATAGGTGGTACTATACAAATCAAAATTAAGAATAGGGAAAAACTGTCATCTCAAATTAGTCAACCTTCTAAATCCCCATTGTAATTACAGACAAATGCACTTTATAACATGGTACACAGAATCAGCTGATACAGACCCTGGTATCAGAGACTTTATAAAATAATACTCTCTCATCTTTCCATTAAACTGCATTGAATTCTAATGTCAACAGTGACACTTTTTAACCCCTATTATCTGAAAGAAATTGTATTGCCATTAGAATTACGTTTAAAGACACATGCTTGATGTGTCATATGTCTCACACCTCCTCAGATCATTTTCTAGAGTGTGTCACCAGTCAGTGTAGCTTGTAACTCATCATTTAAAAGTTACAGGTCCATGAAAATCAAAGGAAATGTTTTCAGTGTCTTAAGTAAAACCAGGAATTTTTTTTTAAGACAAGGTATGATTTTCATGAAAACAAATAATTTTGTAATACCAAACTCAATATCCAGGTCTACATCATTGATGTATTGACATGACTTAAAACAAAATGGCAGATCCACATACGGATCAAATTAAAAGCTTCTACTTTGGTTCCCTTTATAAATATTACTACTTTAGCAACACTGTAACAGGTCCTGACAGCAAAGACAATAGTCCATTAAAAATCGACCAATAACTCACAGATACTCACTCATAAAATATTCCGATTTCGCTGTCCAAAACCAGTTTCAAGACTTTTTTGCTTTGTTTTGTTGTGTGCTTTTTCAGGTTTTTTGCAGTTTTTGGATCTGGGTTATTTTAATTTCAGCAGTGCTGTTAACCCTCTTAAACATGCAAAACGTCTAGAAGGAAGTCACAAGTTGTATTCATAAAGTTCTGTAACAAAAACTTAGCCTCACATATTTTCTATCACCATTTTTTTTAAATTGAGTATTTTCCGTTTGTGCCAATACACTTGTTGAAACGTTGGCTGTAACCAAACACCAGCTGCACTTACCCCAGTGTTGTCATGGTGACGATGGTGTACCAGAAGGCTGCAGGGATGCTGGTGAACTTGCTGGCTGATGAACCTTTCTCTGCATAGTACATGACTGTGGCAAAGATGATGATGGCCATAGTGAGTGAGAAGAGGAGGAAGCCTAACTCCGAGGCACAACTTTTCAGCGTGTAGCCCAGGATGCGCAGACCCTGTGAGTGGCGGGAAAACTTAAAGATCCTGAAGACACGAAAGACTCTTAATGTCACAAAAGCCCCACTGACATCCTCGTTATCTGTCATCACCAGGCCAATGTAATATGGCATAATGGCCACCACATCAATGATACTCATGACACTGCGCACAAATTTGTAGCGACTAGGAGCTGCCAGCAGACGTAGGAGATACTCAACTGTGAAGATCATGACACAGGCAGTATCCAGACAGAAGAAAGCCACCGCATACCGCTCTCCACAGGGCAGCTCTTTGATGCGACCTGGGCTTACCCCACAGGGCACTGTCTCCACCACATTGGCAATAACAGAGACGGCAATGAAGAAACCAGTGACATAGTAGAAGACCAGAGCCAGGGTACTGGTGTGTGGGTTTTCAAAGGCCCTCCACATCCTCTGACGAGCTGTCATTGAGGGTAGGGAGCTCTCAGGTACGTGATCCGTATCAGCATCATCCTGCAGGCGCTCAGCATTCTCACGCCGGCGATCCTTGTACTCCTCGTAACAGCAGTCACCAATGATCTCAGGGATGATGCCAAAGAAGGCCAGCTCCTCATCATAAGCTGAGATGCACTCTTGGCGGGGATAATGAAGCTTCCCAGTACGGTAAAAGTTGAGAATGTGGCGGAAAATGTCAGGATCCCGGTCAAAAAAGTACTGCTGTGTCTCAGGGTGGTAGAAGAAATCCCGCTCTGAACTGCCCAGCAGAGTGTCAGGGTAGCGCTCTAAGGTGTCCAGCCATGTCTGGAACTGGATGCCACTCACATTCAGCACAATCAGAGAGTCCTGGCTTCGTTTTCTCTCCTGCCGTGGAGCAGCTGGCATGGGACCAGTAGCCACTGGCATCCATCCTATGGCTGCTGCCCTGGCAAAGGGTAACCAAGCTGCTACACCTGCTGCCATGGTTCCAAACACCTATCACAGCTAAGAGAGTCAATCTAGAGACAGTTCTGGTCCAGCCACTAAAATAGAGAGGGAAAAGAAAAATACAAATTCTCACACATTCTTGAGGCAGCAGAATTTCTGAACATTTTTGTGATATTCAGTATTAACTGAAAACCTTTTTGCTTCCTTTTTGTTTCCTCCACTTTTTCACCCCAGAATATGCTTTCCAGGCGCTGGTTAGACTGTTAGGACAATAAACGAGGGCACTTGGAAATCCCTGTATTCAAAGCAGCTACTCTAACTGCCAGATCCCTTGGATATAAGGTCTCCATTCGAGGCCCCTGGATGGAAGCAACAGTCCTCAAAGCACTAGCCCCTGCAGCCGGCTAGTAGCTCTGGTGCAGCTGTGCAGCCACCTGGAAGGAGATTTTCTTCCACGCGCGATGCAGCCGGTCCCCCGCCCCTCCTCCGCTCGCTCCCCGCCCGCCGCCGGAGCCGGGCCGCGGCAGCCAGCGGAGCCCTTCCCGGGCGGCTGCAGCGCGGCCGCCAACGCCGTCGCCGCTCGCCGTGGCGAGGCGGAGGGGATGGGCCGGGCGGGCCGCCCCCCTTCCCGGCGGCAGCCCTGGAGCAGCGGCGGGACGAATCCTCTCCCTGACCTTTAATCGCCGCCCGGAGACTCCTAGGCTAGGGGCCGTGGGAGCCGGCGGGGCCGGGGGGGGGGGCCCGGGGGGCCGCACTAAAGTTTAAGGG